>JBAMBI010000460.1:0-600000 GCA_037043535.1 Drosophila putrida
TTATAGCATTTTTGGCTAATACAAAGAAGAATTTGCGTTAATTGAACAGCAGCCCTTAAAATCAAATAAAATGTTTATATTGAGGTTACATTATAAATAACATAGAATGTATTTTACACACTTTAATTTAAAATATAAGCTTAGGCGGGAGGATCTGATAGAAAAATACCCTGTCAAAGTAATGTACGCTGTTAGATTCCTCATATGTGCAAACACAGTCAACTTCCCAGCAACGGTTTCATGGGCCAACTTTCATAGAGTTCGTTGTAGATTACGATTTTGACCCCTGCTTGGTGCATTGTTTTTTTGGCCAATACAAATTGGCCCACTCTAAGGGATGCATACAATTTCTCAAATAATTCAATGCAATCGAGCCCCATGCTTATTTGATAGCTGCAATTAGTTCGGGAAAGTTTAAATATTGCTGACCTGATTCATATGCTTGACGTGTTAGTCATCCTTACACATACTCAATGATATTCAAGTTCGGTTAATAGGGTGGCCAGTTTAATAACTCCACACTTTGGCTCTGTATATAGGATTTAACAATCCGAGCCGTATGTATACAGGCTTATCATGTTAATAAATTCTCATGGTGGTTGGAACAAATTTAAGCTCGCTGGTATCATAATAGCCCCCCACTGCATAATACCTCCAGCTCTTTTGAAGGTCATGAAAATAGAAGCTGTAGCCATCGGGCCCTCTAAATTAAAAATTTTTTCGTCCGAAAAGACAACACCTTGTCACTCCGAAGTCAAGGCCACTTATGCGCGAGCGACATAAAGGCGTTGCAACTTCCGAGCCGGGTTAAGAGATGGCTTCTTTTTGACTTTTAGTCTCTTCAGGTGAGGAGCATTATTATTAACACGATGCATGGTTGTTAAGCTTGCTTAACGTTACTGCGATCGTAACCACACTTTGGGTACGATTTTTCGTCGATTTTTTTTTTGATATTTTGGCAATAGAAATGCCAGAATCCTTGTAAGCTTGAATTTGTAATTTCTTTGATATTCACTTCAATAAAAGCAAAAAGTTTAAATAAACCAAAATTTGTGTGCAACGATAGAGATCAAATAAAATTCATGTTCTATTCTCACATAAAGTGCAAACAACTTTACAACGGTTCCATTCCAAAACTTGGAATATACCAGAATGCCTGCACAAAGATAATATGCAAAAAAGCATTAAGCTACCGTGGAGCAAGCTCAACAGTAGGAGACCCTGTACTTTTTGAGTGCAAAGCGATCATTACAGTTTGTTTCAGTTTCAAAAAATTTACATAGATGGCGCCACTACGAAGATATCAGTTGATTTTGCCCGTAACATTGTGAGTTGAATAACTTCTGCGTTTATTATCCGATTTGGATAAAATTTGCAGGATCGGTTTGGACCATATTGTATATTATACATACTAAAAATCACGGCGCTAGCATCACAGGTGCTCTTGTAATTCGACTTCGAAACTTTTTATTTTGATTCCCGGGGGCGGAGGGGGACGTGGTAAAAATCTAAAATAAACTTGATCAACTTGAGATATAGATGAACCTACATGCCAAATTTGGTGTCTCCAGCTTTTATAGTCTGAGATCTAGGTGACACAAAAAGGGACAGACAGACAGACAGACGGACATGGCTATATCGACTATGCTGCTGACGCAGATCAAGAATATATTTATACGGGGTCTGCCACGCCTCCTTCGACCTGTTACGCACATTTTTTTTGCACAAACGTAATAGACCCATTTGTACTTTTTTAAAGTACGGGGTGTAAAAATGCATTAAGCTACGGTGGAGCACGCTCGACAGTAGGAGACCCTTTACTTTTTGAGTGCAAAGCGATCACTACAGATTCTTTAAGTTTCAAAAAATTTCCATAGATGACGCCACTACGAAGATATCAGCTGATTTTGCCCGTAACTTGTTAGTTGAATAACTTCCGCGTTTATCATCCGATTTGGATGAAATTTGCAGAATAGGTTTGGACCATAGTCTGTATTATACATACTAAGAAGGCGCTAAGGCGCTAGCATTAAAGCTGCATTTGTAATTCGACTTGGAAATTTTGTATTTTAATTTGCGGGGGCGGAGGGCGTGGCAAAAATCTAAAACAAACTCGTTCTATGCAAGATATAGATGTACCTACACGCATTTGGTGTCTCTAGCTCTTATAGTCTCTGAGATCTAGGAACTCAAAAAGGGACAGACAGACAGACAGACGGACATGGCTATATCGACTCGGCTGTTGTACATGTATGTACACTGCTCGCCACTTGAATAGGACAACTGCTCATTGCTCGAAAACAAAATGGTAGAGTAACGGTATTTTTAGACCCTGCACTTTAAAAAAGTACAAATGGGTCTATTACATTTGTGCAAATGTGCGTAACAGGCAGAAGGAGGCGTGGCAGACCCCATAAAGTATATATATTCTTGATCAGCATCAACAGCCGAATCGAATTAGACATGTCCGTCTGTCCGTCTGTCCCTTTTTTGAGTTCCTAGATCTTAGAGACTATAAGAGCTAGAGACACCAAATTTGAGTGTACGTGTACATCATCTTGCATTGAACGAGTTTGTTTTAGATTTTTGCCACGCCCCCTCCGCCACCACAAATTAAAATACTAAATTTCCAAGTCGAATTACAAGAGCACCTTTGATGGTAGCTTTGATTTTAGTATGTATTATACAGACTATAGTCCAAACCTATCCTGCGAATTTCATCCAAACCGGATGATAAACGCGGAAGTATTCAACTAACAATGTTACGGAGAAAATCAACTGATATATCCATAGTGGCGCCATCTATGGAAATTTTTTGAATATTCCATATTATATATTAAATAAGTTTAATGAATATCCCCTCAACCCTTACCGTAACCACAACTATGGAATTTTAACCTAAATAAATTTTTCCTAGACAAAGTCAATGTTTAGAAAAGGGGTCAAAACGGGGCAAATATGTAAATTAATATCATCGCCTTTTAAATATATTAATGGTTAGTACTGGGCTAATAGTAACGACAATCCTCGTTAATCCAAGATACTTTTAACTCACGAAACACATATAAAAAATACAAAAGCACATAAAAGGAATCACACTTCACAAAAAATAAGTATTGCACTATAACACACTTCTCCAAGCCTCCATAATTATTTTCAATTTTAATTAATCATAATAGACGATGTAGTTTTTCACAACTGTTATTTGAACTTGGCGAGCAAATAAAGTCAAAGCATGAAGTAAATGATCAGCTTTCAACTTCAACTTTCAAGGATGCCAAAATTTAATTAACTTTAATTTAACTTTAAAGAATGTGATTTTCAATTGATCTTTATATATAGTTCTATTGCAATATAATATTGTTTTTTCATATCTTAAAAAACAATGGATTTTTTTGCCTAAATATAGTAGAGGACATTGGGCCAGTGTGCAATGTGAGGATTATGTCGTCGTCTTGACGAACAAAGGACAGTTTAGGTACATATTCAGACATATATGTGCAGACTATAAATGTGGGTACTTACACAGTTGACGACCGGCGGCAGCAGAGATGCTGATATGGCAACGCCAATTAATGGGCCAGCCGAACCTTGAAGCAGCGCTACGGCAACTCCAGTGCCAGATGTTAGAGCCCAGAGCACGCCCATCCACAGGGAACGCACATTGCCTCTGCAAATTGAAAAAAATATTTCAGTGGGTGGCAAAAGGTTTATCGAACACAAAATAATTGTAAGAAAACAAATTTATTAAAAAAAATCGCAGAAATATGATAAATGCCAGCTTCAATGGCGAGAGATGGAACTGAAACTGAAAGTTGAGGTAAATTCAGATGAAAAGCCGCACAACGGCTGTCAGTGACATTGCTTATCTAGCCTGTCAGCTGAGCACACCACCAGGTGGCGCCACTTCTGCTATGATTTTTTTTAACGGTTTTTCTTCTTTGGTGAGGTAATGCACAACTTTGTCAAGTGTCAGCGGCTTTTGTTATCACTTCCGGCTAGTGACCTTGTCGAGTCATACCTCGTTGTGAAAAAGGTTTTGAAACTTTTCATAGTCCTTTGTGATTCATGCGCACCTCATTTGTGCCTACACTTTGCCTACATGAAAATTTGTGCTTTTATTTTCGTTTACCTGCTTCCAACTTTTCCTGATTAATGGCTCTTAACTCTGCTTTGACTTCGCAAAGTTGAAAATTTTTCTCAGTTGAGAAAAAAATTATACATTTCACATTTTATCATGAAACAACTTTATTATGTGCTACAATTTTCCCCAATTATTGTCGGGCTTAGAGTTCTTCCTCATAAATTAGTGGAAGTATAATTTTATGGCTTTCATTTAAACTTTTTCATTTTACTAGACATATTCAAATACAAATAAGAGTAGATGAAGCTGCATATTATTTAAGATAGGCTGCGCTGGCCTTACAAAATTATTAAAAAGTTTTTTTACTTAATTAAATCAATAGATGTTAGCTATTTTAATATAAATTTAAGTAATTTAATTCAACTTAAACTTAAACTTAAATATTGACACAAACTTTTAAACATTTATGACAATTTGCATTTGACATGCGCCTAACATAAATTTAAATATTCCTTTAAAAAAAAAACAAGCAAATATTTTTACAATTTTTCATTTTAAAGTTTGTTTAAACTTCTCGTTACGTTCCAAAACGTAAGGGTATATCGTTCTGGTAAAAGTCAAAAGTTACTGCTTTACGCAAAATTGCACAAACGTAATTTACCCCATTGTACATTTAAAAGTACAGGGTATAAAAAGACTTGACCGAACTCAAATGTCACTGCTTTACGCAAATTTGCACAAACGTAATATACCCATTTGTACTTTTTTAAAGTACAGGGTATAATCAAGCAACAAGCTTACGCTTAGATGGATCTGAAGTCATAAGGATATAGCGGGGAATGAAGCAGCAGACAGGCTAGCACGAAAGGGTACAGAAGGGCACCTTACCTTATCATTCAGTCGGGAGAGCCCGACAGTAGAATACACTGAGGTAGTAGAGAACGCACTCCAATTTTTTATTTATTATATTTGTGTTTTGTATTTGTGCTGTCCATTTTGTATTTAAAAGTCTTAGCAACAATAAGCACGTTATTTTCAAAATAACTAAATAAAAACTTAAAAAAACAATTTTTAAATGTATAACAAAAATTAAAAAAAAAAATTAAAGAATTTAAGCATGCTTTTACTGGGATTCGAACCAGGGTCTCCCGTCTACCTACGTCCCTCCCGACCATACTACTTGAAAGAGAGAGGGAGAGAGGGCGAAAACTCACTCTAACACAGCGCTCATGAACACGCGTATGTATATATGTATGTATATGTAAATGCTTCAACGAACGAGCAAATAAGAGAGGGCGTAAGCTCACAGCAACAAAAACACATTAAAATATATCATTCAGTCGGGAGATCCCGACAGTAGAATACCCTGAGGTAGTAGAGAACGTCACTCAAATTTTATATTAATTGTATTTGTGTTTTCTATTTGTGCTGTCTGTTTTGTACTTAAAGGTCTAAGCAACAATGAGCACGTTATTTTCAAAAATAACTAAATAAAAACATAAAAAAACAATTCTAAATGTATAACAAAAATTAAAAAAAAAAATTAAAGAATTTAAGCATGCTTTTACTGGGATTCGAACCCAGGTCCCCGGTTTTGACTACGTGACGGCAACTCTATAACTTGATAGCATGAAAGAGAGAAAGAGAGAGGGCGAAAACTCACAACAACAACAGCAACAACACATTTAATTAAAGAATAAAATAATTGCGGATATCTTCCGTGTTTATTATCCGATCTTGATCAAATTTTCACAATGCATCCTTATGAACTTATGTATTGTTCCTGCCGAAGCGCATGTCTCTAGCTTGATAATTACCAAAATGGGCGAAGGGGGCGTGGCATCCAAAATTTGAAATAAACTTGATCTGCGTGCAAGTACAAGGAGTCTTCATACCAAATTTGGTGCTTCTAGGTCTTACCATCTCTGAGATCTCGTTGTTCACACGGACAGACGGACAGACGGACAGACAGACGGACAGACGGACATGGCTATATCGACTCAGCTTGTCGCCCTGATCAAGAATATATATACTTCATGGGGTCTGCCACGCCTCCTTCTGCCTGTTACATACTTTTTTTTTTGAGCAAACTTAATATACCCCCTCAGGGTATAATTAGAATTAAATAATTGCGCATATCTTCCGTGTTTATTATCCGATCTTGATCAAATTTTTACAATGCATCCTTTTTCATTCAAGTATTGTTCCTGCCGAAGCTCAAATCCCTAGCTTGTTAATTGTCGATGCTTTACTTTTTTTCATTTTGTGGGCAAAGGGGCGTGGCATCCAAAATTTAAAATAAACTTGATCTGCTTGCAAGTATAAGAAGTCTTCATCCCAAATTTGGTGTTCCTAGGTCTTACCATCTCTGAGATCTTGTTACTTACACGGACAGACAGACAGACGGATATGGCTATATCGACTCAGCTTCTCGCCCTGATCAAGAATATGTATACTTTATGGGGTCTCCCACGCCTCCTACCTGTTACATACTTTTCTTTTTAAACAAATTTAATATACCCTCAGGGTATAATAATAAATGTTTATAAAGCTTCTTTCGGACTCCGAAAACTAAAAGGTGTAACTGTTTGTTAATTTAATTTCTCTAGATATTTAGAAACAAAATATTATTAATTTGAAAGAAGAACCAGTCTGACAAAGTAAGCCGCTTCGCTTAGACATGTTTGCTTAAAGAAGTCTTGAAAGTCGTAAAACACGAATCGCATTTTCCTTAGTTATCAATTGCTACAAAAAGAAGACTTTGACTTTGTCACAACGAAAATCCATTAAGTATGTTAATTAGGCATCGGCTTATGAAAATACCAGGCCTTGATGCAAAATTCAAGTGAGCTTGGGAAATCTATGAGTGAAAATGTAATAAATTAGTTGCAAATAATTCAACTAATCTGATCCATTTTCCCTCTCAAATTGCGAGGCGTGCGCTCATTAGTCTAACGCCCTATAGGCTGTTCTGTTAACTCCTCTGTCTCATTCTCGTACTATAGGAACAGGAGGCGATAGATAGACTCTCGGCAAGTATACGAACATACATTTATTATGGCATCGTTTTTTGCCAGCTTGCGAGGACATAGGAGTCGAAAATCTTCAAGTTGCCACGCGCCGACTGCGTAAATTTCTTATGCCAGTGGGCCAAACAGACTAAGGCCTAAATAGAAAAGCTCCCCCCTTGATCCCTCTATGCTCGACGCTCTCCCTCTTCCCTCTCAGCAACAGCAACAATAAATTAGGCTCAAACGCAGTTACCCGGAAGTTGTGCGTAATGAATGTGTGTCGGCAATTGTGTTAATTGCGCAAAATAAATTGTTAAAATAATAATACAACAAAGAAACAGACGGACGAAAAGACGGAACGATTGGCTGTGCAATAGATATGTGTACCTTAGAGAGCTAAATCTGACAGCTGAATGTATCTACATCTCTCTATTCAGGGCCTGACCAACACAATGCTCAATCTACAAATACAAATCATCATAATAACGCAAGCATCTCTCGCTTCTGCCCTGATTGCTTCTGGCCAGGGTCCCCCTCCTTTAAAGACCACTTCAGATGAAGGACCGTCCATAAATATCTCCATGCGCGTGTGCATTTAGAGCCAACCTTCCTGCCGGAATTCCTGCCCACTCCCTGCCCATACCCCAATTCGATAGGTACCATTGTCCGGCAATAGTTGTGTCACGTAGCGCGTGAAAACGGCAACATCACTGGCCTCCGAATTAGTGGCATTTGTGTGTTCTTCAAGAAAAAAGCCCGTAATTTAATTGTATCTCATTATATTTGCGGTATTACCAAAATATGGCTTTGGGTTATGTGCCTGTAATCAGAGTTCCCTAAAAATTACACTCGTGCGAGAATGCATTTCCTCATGTTCAGAGCTTTTAAAAGGAAGAAATATAGCGCAAGCTAACTTTGGCGCTCCAAAGTTTGGATACCCGTGCAGAGTTCTGCATAAGCCGTCCGATTTTTTACAAAATTTGTTAGATGTTGATTTCGAACCGATTGTTCATATGACAGCTAAATATATGATATAGTAATCCAACTGGCACCAAATTTGATCAGACTGTTTAAAACTATACCGAATAGACAATCTGTGAGTTTGGTTAAGATATTTTAAGAAACAAAAAGTTGTTCATACTAAATGTTGATTCCGAACCAATATGGCAGCTATATGATATAGTTGCCCGATTTGAACCAACCTACGGGTCGTTTTCAGAGATTTAAAAACCAGCTTCTACTGGTTGCTGCTTTATAAAATTTCTAAAAATGAAAACTTCGAGTATTTGACCTGACTCACAAAACGCACAACATACGTGAAGATAATTATCGTATAATAATACTGCGGTTTGTCATATTTCAACTGGAAGGTGTAAAATTGGGGTCAAAGGTCAAGATTGCTTGGAATTAATTGATTTTATCTCGTCAAATCCTACCACTTTCCATTAAATGTTGATATTGGTCTGGCCCCCGAGATTTCAGCGAGCGTATCGAGCATTGAAAACAGCGCAGAGCGTTTCTTTGCGTTTGCGGCTTGCTTGTTAAAAATGACATAAGGTTCGGCTATATGTAGCTGTGAGACCAACCACACAATGCGTGACTTAACTTGTGTCTTTTGTACTTTAACATAATGCCAAACGTGACAAATTTGTTCAAATCTAACGCAATTGTTTGGCTCATTAACAATAATAGAAATTGAAATTTGCTTACCTTCCACGCATTTCCTCCGTTGGCCAATCCGCATTCTGACCCCAAGGCATTTCCGTGGTGCCAAGTATAAGACCAAAGCAGAAGCCAAATATGCAGGAGATCAACATGCCCAGACCCAAACACAAGAATCCAACACGCTATAACAACGCAGAAAGATATTTGTAATTAACGATCAATTTACATTCAGCTCAGTTGACTTGTCATTTGTGTAATTTGTAATATATGTATAATCTATTTTAACAGGTACAGGGTATAAAGGAGAAAAATCCAAAGCACGCACTTACAATGTGTCAAGCTTAGCTTTAATCTCTTAACAGTTTATTGAACACTTCCAATCAGATTTTAATGTAGAGTTTCAGTTAAAAAGCGAACCTGGCCGATGTAAACGTCGCGATGGTAAGAAAGGGACCGTATGACGGGAAAAGTTTAGATAAGCTTTTGTACACGCTAAATAAAACAATAAAATGGAGAACTTGCACATCCACCGAAACCTGAGTTGCGTTTAAAGTTAAAACCAGGAATTCAATTCGAAACGAATAAAGGTTTCAGTTTCGGTTACGGCTATGGTCGGATTTTAGTTTTCGGCTTAAGGTCTCGTAAAATTTTGTCATATTGGCTACGTAAAGGCTAACCGTTTCTCCTAAGTTTCGGCTTCGAAATACAAGTTAATCGAATAGAAATAAAAAAAAGCATTAAGCTATGGTGGAGCAAGCTCGACAGTAGAAGACCCTGTACTTTTGAGTGCAAAGCGATCACTACATATTGTTTCAGTTTCAAAAAATTCACATAGATGGCGCCACTATAAAGATATCAGTTGATTTTGCCCGTAACATTGTTAGTTGAACAACTTCTGCGTTTATCATCCGATTTGAATGAAATTTGCAGGATAGGTTAGGACCATAGTCTTTATTATACATACTAAAAATTAAGGCGCTAGCATTAAAGGTGCTCTTGTAATTCGACTTGGAAATTTTGTATTTTAATTTGCGGGGGCGGAGGGGGCGTGGCAAAAATCTAATACAAACTCGTTCTATGCAAGATATAGATGTACCTACACGCCAAATTTGGTGTCTCTAGCTCTTATAGTCTCTGAGATCTAGGAACTCAAAAAAGGGACAGACAGACAGACGGACAGACAGACGGACATGGCTATATCGACTCGGCTGTTGATGCTGATCAAGAATATATATACTTTATGGGGTCTGCCACGCCTGCTTCTGCCTTTTACGCACATTTGCACAAACGTAATAGACCCATTTGTACTTTTTTAAAGTAAAGGGTCTAAAAAAAAAACTTTAATTTAAATTAAGTTCAGTGATAACTTAAAAAAAAGAATGCGAGAGCATACGCATGCTATACGTGTTAAATAATTAAAAGTCAAGTACAAATTTGAAATCAATTCCAAATTAACTGTCTTCCGTGTATAATATAATTTAAACTCGTAATGTATGTAGGCTAACTATTTATTTTCTATTAACATTTTTAAATAAAACAAAAACAGATTTGAATGTGAAATGTAGGTTAACTATTTTTATAGTCTGTGGGTATATTAAGTTTGTTCAAAAAATACCAGGGCAACAAGCTGAGTCGATAAAGTCCGTGTTAGTAACTAGATCTCAGAGATGGTAACCCTAAGAACACCAAATTTGGTATGGAGACTTCTAATATTTGCCCGCAGATCAAGTTTTTTTCAAATTTTGGATGCCACGCCTCCTTCGCCCACAGCTATGACAAATACATAACACTGGTAATTATCAAGCGCGAGACTTGAAAAAATTTGATCAAGATCGGATAATAAGCACGGAAGATAGACGCAATTATTCAATTCTTTAATTCAATGGGTTTTTGTTGTTGTGAGTTTTCGTCTTCTCTCTTTTTCAATTCATCAATTCAATGTGTTTGTTGTTGCTCGTTTTACTTATTCGCTATGCTTATTTCTTTATGCACGTACACATATACATATACGTATACATATACATATACATATACATATACATATACATATACATATACATATACATATACATATACATATACATATCTCGAATCCCAGTAATAGCGCTCTTAAATTCTATACTTATTTAATTTTTAAATTTTTGTTATACACGTAAAAATTGTTTCTTATGTTTTTATTTAGTTAGTTTGAAAATAACGTGCTCATTGTTGCTAAGAACTTTAAATACAAAACATAACATAATTAGAAGAAAATTTTAGTGGGGTTCTCTATTCCCACAGTACTCTTTCTACGGAATGATATATTTAAATTTGTAAAAGAAAAGATCTATTCATTTACAGTGGAGAAGCTTGACAGTAACTAAACCTGTACTTATGGGAAGAGCAAATAGTGGTGAAGAGGAATTGGTAAAAAGCAACTTGTGTTGTAAGACCAATTGTTGTAACAACAGACAGACATCAAGCTTAGTGCGTAGCGCTAGCGTCTCTTGTTTTTTCATTTGATCGAAGCTGTGAAAAATTGTTTGTCAAATATCATCCGAGCTTATTGTTTAATCAAGATGAAGATTCAAGATCAGATTTAAACTGAAGGCGCAAGCAATATATGGAATGGGGGTTGAGCGAAAATTGTAGCAAACTTGACTTGGTCGAGATCATCCTAAATATCCAAATTAAATTTCATTATCAAAATTTTGATTATGCAGACGAACAGAAGGACATGGATATTTCAATTCAGCTATTGATGCTGATTAAGAATATTATCGGGTCCTCCACGCCTCCTACTGCCTTTTACATAATTTAACTTTTTAGCAAACTTAATATACCCGCTCACATAATGGTACCACATCCACGTTTTGCAGTTTCAATGCTCATGGATATTTCGACTAATGCAATAGACTGGACTAAATTGTTTCGTTCTTAAGTTAATAATTTAGTCAAAATAAAACGGCAAATGATGATTCTAGTGATTCTTGCATAGTGGCCAGAAAGACTTTGAGCGATAATGTAGCATACTTTGCAGCATTCAACGGAGTGAGAATGGAAGAGGGAAGAAGTTAGGCGGTGCACCGCGGTGGTTTGGGGCTGCAACGAGTGGGTGCGTGACATGTTAACCCAAATTGTCAGCCACACCGCGTAAACTGCTTTTGGCAGCTGCACACAAAAGAAAAATGTTTTAATGTCAGCCGGATGATGTCGTTGTCGTCTTAGTCGCTCCCCTACTTCTTGTTCTATTACTTTGGGTTTCTCAACGCTAAACGCGATGGAAGCAGAACTTGCACTTTAACAAGCTGACAACTTCTTAAATTTTATGCCAAGTGAGAGCGAGTAAATGCAGCTTAAAGAGTCGAGTTGAGTCTCTTCCACAAGAATTTGCCAACAAGCATTAAAGTTAAATGAAATCATAAGGTTCAAGTTTTTGTTCGTTTTGAATTGTTTTCGCGCTAGAAGTAGTTAGTAAATTAAAAGGGGAAACCAGAGGTCGTATGAGTATTGTGTATATTTACTACGCGAATCAGTTTTGAATGCCGTGCAAATATTTTATAGCACTCATTTCATATTTGCAGTATTTCTTGTTTTGTTTTGGTTATGAGATGCATTTGGACAAAAAAGCATTAAAATAATAATTAACGACTTTTGACAGATGCTGTCATGAACATTTATGCATATAGACAAAATATTTAGTTTTTATTCCCGAAACTTTATGATCGCTGCAATATATTTTACCATTCTGCTATAATAAACTTTTATCTGCCCAGCTATTAATATTTATGGTAAATATTTTTATATTTCTGTAAAATTCAAAGCACTTAAACCTATTAAGTTATTACTTTTAAAATATTTGTCAAGCTAATTTTGGGCTATCTATTGAAATATTAAAATTTTATGATTTCAAAATTAAATGACATCAACGTTAAGTTAGCATTTATTAACTCCTTTATAAGTTGAAAAATTTATAAGTTATTTTGCTACTATACTTTAAATATTTTATTTGTAATAATTAATTCCTCCTTTCAAAGCATCAAGTAAACTTATCACGTGAGGCATATAATTTAAAACAATTTTTAATAATTAATAATAATTAATTAATAATTCATAATAATTTCAATTTGAAACGTTATATTTTTAAATTTGGGTATTAATTGCAGGTATGTATTATATTATTATTTTAGCTATAAGACATCCTTACCATTTATACCAACACACCCTTCTGTGGCATAGATTATATGTCGCATCTAGGACTACTTCACAGGAATATAAAAAGCAGCTAAATATATTCATTTCAATTAAAATTTAATTGAAGTGCGCGACGCAGATTTCACACACAACCAAGGCATGTACTTAGAGATACATACACATGTATCTATATATGGTTATATATTCATCTTTGTGTACGTACAAATCTGTATATATGTGCACAGTCTGTGAAATTGTGTCAGCAGACTTCAAGTTGCCCCAAAGGTGGCTCTCAGACCAAAAGGAGAGCAAACCAAATCTCGTACTCATTAGAAAAAATGTTTGCCTTACATTTTTGATTTCGTTTTCCGTTTATTGCCCCTTCTGTTTATCTCTCTACCTCTCTTTCTCCATTTTTATTTGTATTAATTTTAGAGTGTGTTTATCACATAAAGCACACCAGAAAAATTTATAAACCGTGTTTAAATTGTCTCTTTTTAGTTCTTCAGCGAACACAAACCCAAAATCTTAGTTTAGCCATAGTATTTGACTGTTGTCCTAGCTGCTTTTGACATTTATGGCACTCACTTGACATCCAGAGGAGCCACAACAGGATGAGCAACAGGAACATAAATATAAAGCAGAGAACGGGAATGTATAAGAGAAGAAACGGAACGACAACTGGGTGCAGTTGACGTTAAGTTTTATTTGCTTCGAGTTTTGGATAATTCCTTAAGTGCTACTTTTCTTTTTATTTAAGAAGCTTAAGTCTACTGGCAGACGCTTTTCCAACGAGTTTTCAGACTGTTGACAAAAGAAAAGCGCGGCCTGATTTCATGTTTAGTCAGGACGCCCGCAGAAGGGCTTCTTGAATGGAGCAAATGCTCGGATTTAACCCCTTGTATTTCAAAGTAAAGAGTTTGGATTAGTGTTGTTCTAAACTTGCACAGCATATCTTTAATTAAGTTGTAAGCAAATTATGCTTAGGTAAAGACAACACTAGTATATTGAGTCTTTACCGCGAAAATAACGTAAGCGACAAATAGCAAATTTATCAGGGGAGGGTTTTTTCTACTTATGTGTGCATAGGTTCCATACAAATTGGCGTAATATAAAGTTCATTTTCTGCGGATCTATAATATTTAAGCTATAATATTTTAACAGATGATGAGTTTTTAAAAGTAAAACATTTTTGCATCAAACAGACAATTTCGAAAAATTATTTTCGGGGCAATGGCTCGACATGAGCACTTCCATAAGGTCGAGCGTGACCATCATACGCCTTGAAAGAAAAAAAAAATCGTATGAATCGTAAAAAAATGCATTAAGCTGTCGAGATTGCTCCACGACAGTAGGAGACCCTGTACTTTTTGAATGCAAAGCGTTCACTATGTATTGTTTCAATTTCAAAAAATTTTAATAGATGGCGACACTACAAAGATATCAGTCGATTTTGCCCGTAACATTATTGGTTGAATAACTTCCGCGTTTATCATCCGATTTTAATCAAATTTGCACGATAGGCTTGAACCATAGTATGTTTTATACTAGGTGCTAGCCTTAAAGGTGCTCTTGAAATTCGACTTCTAAATTTTGTATTTTAATTTTCGGGGCGTGGCAAAAATCTAAGACAAATTCGCTCAATGCAAGATATACAAAGATGAAGGAACAGACAAACAGACGAGCATGGGTATATCGAATCGGCTGTTGATGCTGATCAAGAATATATATACTTTATGGGGTCTGCCACGCCTCCTTCTGTCTGTTTTTGAGTACGTATAATACATACTATAGTTCCAACCTATCCAGCAAATTTCGTCCAAATCGGATGATAAACGCGGAAGTTATTCAACTAACAATGTTACGGGCAAAATCAATCTCTGAAGTGGCGCCTTCTATGGAAATTTTTGAAACTGAAACAATCTGTAGTAATCGCATTACACTCAAAAAGTACTGGGTCTCCTACTGTCGAGCTTGCTCCACCGTAGCTTAATGCATTTTTGAGTTCCTAGATCTCAGAGACTATAAGAGCTAGAGACACCAAATTTGGCATGTAGGTACATCTATATCTTGCATTGAACGAGTTTGTTTTAGATTTTTGCCACGCCCCCTCCGCCCCCGCAAATTAAAATAAAAAATTTCCAAGTCGAATTACAAGAGCACCTTTGATGCTAGCCCCTTTTTCAGTACGTATAATACAGAGTATGGTCTGAACTTATCCTGCAAATTTCATTCAAATCGGATGATAAACGCGGAAGTTATTCAACTAACAATGTTACGGCCAAAATCAACTGATATCTTCGTAGTGGCGCCATCTATGGAAATTTTTTGAAACTGAAACAATCTGTAAAGATCGCTTTGCACTCAAAAAGTACAGGGTCTACTACTGTCGAGCTTACTCCACCGTAGCTTAATGCATTTTTTTGCTCTGGCTTTTGATGTGTGCGCCAAAGTCGCCGGCGCTTTGGGGAAAAACAAATTTTCATAAATTTTTAAAATAAACACACGGAAAAGCAAAACAGAAAAGCCAAAAAAAAGTAAAGTTGTTGCCGGATTTTTATCTATATACACGTATCTGATAAACGTTAATAACAAGCCGAAAGTTCCACAAATCAGAATTGATTTATTTCCCAGGTTAATAAGAAATATCACTTTTTACACTCAAATATAACAAATTCAAATTTTGCGGCAAAGCTTTAATTACTATTCCTAGTAACCTTTGACCATTTCAGGGCATGTTGACGCCAGCTTATTACAAACTTTACAATTAACGGCAAAATGTATAAGCGAAAAATACTAAATCCTATATTTATGGTAAAGTAATATTTATATAACGTACACCTTAACGTGGAGATAAGAAATCGGCCCTCAGTCTGTTACAAAACTTTTTAGACCCAGTACTTTAAAAAAGTACAAATGGGTCTATTACGTTTGTGCAAATGTGCGTAACAGGCAGAAGGAGGCATGGCAGACCCCATAAAGTATATATACTCTTGATCAGCATCAACAGCCGAGTCGATATAGGCATGTCCGTCTGTCCGTCTGTCTGTCTGTCCGTCTGTCTGTCTGTCCGTCTGTCCCTTTTTTGAGTAACTAGATCTCAGAGACTATAAGAGCTAGATACACCAAATTTGGCATGTATGTACATCTATATCTTGCATTGAACGAGTTTTTTTTATATTTTTTCCACACCCCCCTCCGCCCCCGCAAATCAAAATACAAAATTTCCAAGTCGAATTACAAGAAAACCTTTAATGCTAGCGCCTTGATTTTTGGTATGTATAATACAGACTATAGTTTCAACCTATCCAGCAAATTTCGTCCAAATCGGATGACAAACGGGGAAGTTATTCAACTAACAATGTTACGGACAAAATCAATCTCTGAAGTGGCGCCATCTATGGAAATTTTTTGAAACTGAAATAATCTGTAGTAATCGCATTACACTCATAAAGTACTGGGTCTCCTACTGTCGAGCTTGCTCCACCGTAGCTTAATGCATTTTTTAAAAGAGCAGACAGCCGACTCGTGCTGTCTTAAGTCTATAAAAAAAGCTAAAAAATTCATAATCTCTGAGTTTGGTTGAGATAGTTGAGAAAGCTAGACGGGTCTACATACTTAAGTTTAATTTGCATCCGATTGTTCCTATGGCTGCCGTATGATACAGTCGTCCAATCTTGACGAAACTTTTTTAATGTATTAAAATAAAATAAACATAATCTATGAGTTTGGCTGCGATTGCTCAAAAAACAAAGAAAAGCTTTGTTGTTTTTTTAACTTAACCTTTATTTCGATGGCGACAATTTCAGCACGATAGCTTTTTCCTATTCGAGCATTGATATATAGAGCAATTTGATGTAAATAGAGAGAATTGTAGCATCGTAACATTACAAAAGCGAGTCAATGAGGTTTTGGCAAACCTCAGAGAAACAACAATAGCCATACCAATAGCAGAAGGAACAGATGCAGGCACTTACCATTAGTTCTCTGTCTGAGATAATTGCGCCAAATGTAATCGACATAACTGGACCCATAAGCGGTGAAACCAACATGGCCGCAACAATATTCGGTGCATTATTCTCGACCAAACCCAGGGCCGCCAGAGAGCTGCAAGATTCGAGTTGCAAGAGATGGTCATAGATTGCAAACATCACACATTCACATTAGAATTTCAGAATTGCAGTCAGCGCGAACGTTTGTATCTGTATCTGCAACTGTATTTGTGTCTGTATTAGTATTTAGACTCACTCAGCGGTAACAATTAGCAGCAGATAGTCAAAAGACAAGGAACCGCCAGCCCGCACTCCGTCCACAACCTGCTTAACGGTCAATTTGGATTTAATTGATTCCACAAAATTGTTCCACCTGGACGCTTCCTCGGCATCATCGCTATAAATAGTTAAATAAATAAACACCGTTAAAACCATATCATAAAATGCTTTTTTCCACTAATTGGAATTAATTTTACCAAATTTTAATTTTATATTTTTTGCCAAGCAAATTTTCTTAGCTTGAGCTTCAAGTACTGATAAAGTCGTAGATCAATTTGAGACCCCGTACTTTAAAAAAGTACAAATGGTCCATTACGTTTGTGTAATTGGAGACATGGCAGACCCCATAAAATATATATATTCTTAATAAGCATCAGCAGCCGATAAAGCATTATCCTCCTGTGTGTCCGTCAAAATTTCAAAGTCGAATAACAGGAGAACCTGCAATACTAGCACCATGATTTGTCGAACATATAACTAATGCACACTATGGTCCGAGCCTGTCCTGAAAATTTGATTACAATATAATATAATAAAACTTAAAAATAATAATTATTTTTGTTCAAAAAAATAAAACTCAAAAATAATGAACTAATTCTACCTTATAATCCGATTGTAATCAAATCAAAGTATTATTATATTTCGATGAAAATAATTGAAAAAAATACAATCATTGTTGTAGTGCTACCATTTCTTCTTCTTTTTCCCCGACTCAGTTGGGAATAAAACTTTCAGTACAGATTCGGACTATAGTGTATATCATACTTATTAAAATTCTATGTCCTGGCCAGATCAAGCTTGTTAAAATTTCCTAAGCCCCCTTTTGCTTACATTAATCGTAAAACGATTTTCAAAGTATAATAACTACGGCAGATTTAATGTAAGAGTTTTGCTGCATATTAAAAACATAACAGTCGAAATCTATCCTCAAAATTTCACTTCGATCGGACAATAAGCACTCTTTTTGCATTCTTTTTTAATAATTTTGAAAATTAAATTATGCTAACAAAAAACATATTCTACAAATTTAAATTAGATTTGTTTGAGTGTAGCAATTAACGCTACAATTAACGCGTTCTGAATTCTAATATTTTTTAGAGCTTGTCCTTTATTCAAAAAAAGTACAAAAGGGTCTATTACTTTTGTGGAAATGTTCGCATCAGGCAGAAGGAGGCGTGGCAGACCCCATAAAGTATATATATTTTTGATCAGCAGCATCAGCCGAGTCGATATAGCCTGCCTGTCGATCTTTCTGTTCATACAATGCCCAGATCAAGTTTATTTTAAAATCTTAGCACGTCTCCTTCCGGCTCCGAAAATAAAAAAAAAATTAATTTGAAAGTCCAATAGCACGTTTCTCGCTAGCGATATAATTTTTTGTGCACATCATTAACTCTATAATCCGAGCCTATCGAAATTTCACCTAGATCTCAGAGACTATAAGAGCTAGAGACACCAAACTTGGTACGTAGACTCAACTATATCTGGCCTAGATCAAAATTTTTTTTAGAATTTTGCCACGCCACCTTCCGCCCCCTTAACCCGAAAATCAAAATTTCGAGTTCCAACTACAAGTGCACTTTTAATGCCAGCACCTTGATTTTTGGTATGAATAATACACACTATAGTCCGAAACTGTCCTGAATTTCATTTCAATGGGATGTTAAACGCGGAAGTTATTCAACTGACAATGTTAAGGCAAAAGAAAGAAGCAAAGAAGAAGCATATTTTCACTATTTTTTTTTATGGCGCCATCAATTGAAATTTCTGGTACGCTACATTAGTGAACGCTTTGCGCTCAAAAAGTACAGGATCTCAGACTGTCGAGCTTGTTCCACCGCAGCTTACTGCATATTTTTATCTTTATATTTATATTAAGTTTGTTAAAAAAAGTATGTAACAGGCAGAAGGAGGCGTAGCAGATATATATATATATATATATATTCTTGATCAGGGCGACAAGCTGAGTCGATATAGCCATGTGCGTCTGTCCGCCTGTCAGTGTGAACAACGAGATCTCAGAGATGGTAAGACCTAGAAGCACCAAATTTAGAATGAAGATATCTTATACTTGCACGCAGATCAAGTTTATTTCAATTTTTCCCACACCTCCTTCGCCCATTTTGGTAATTATCAAGCTAGAGACTTGAGCTTGTTTTTTATGTTTTTATTTAGTAAGCTTGAAAATAACGCGCTCATTGTTGCTAAGACTTTTAAATACAAAACAGATAGCAAAAATACAAAACACAAATATAATTAGAAAATTTGAGTTGCGCTCTCTACTACCCCAGGGTATTCTACTGACGGGCTCTCCCGGTTGAATGAAAAATTTTTTTTATATAGACCTAGTACTTTTTGTTATTCGCTTGCTCCGCTATAGCTGAACGTATTTTTTCTACGACAATGCCATTTTCGGTCATGAATTTATTGGTAGGTCTTTCCAACAGAAACACACAGAACTTCTTGTCAACGCACGAAAGTCATAAATTATGTGTCCTAGGCAGATGCATTTAACCCTTTGACAGGGTTAATCCAACTAACTCGCTGCATTTATATGTAAATTCTATCATTTTCACCTTTTACACCACACGAAATGAAGGTAAAGTAAAAAAGGCATGAAAAAAGGCCTGGGACAAAACTCGCAGGGTTTTCCAAAGCCGCAATAAACTTGGGCATAGGCCAAGGACTGTTTGTGCTGAGATTGTGGGAACTAGAGATGGACCCTGGACACTGCACACTAGGATTATAACATAAGTGTACAAAAATATACAGAATTTTTAAAATAGTTTATATGAAAAGAATTATTTAAAGCTAAGTTATTGTCTTGATTGTCTTGTCACTCGTGCAGCTATAATTTCAACTGTACTACTTGCTGTAGAGTGAACTCCGTGACACACAATAGAAGTGTAAAATAAACCAACTCACTTGTCACAATGCTACTAGCCTCACAAACAGTGACAGAAGTATGTAAAACTGAAACTGAAAGTCAGTCTGGGGACTGAAACTGAGAAGTATACTTAGAGTGCAATTAAAAGTTAATGAAATGTCAGTCGTCTTTAAGAGGTAACCACAAAGGGAGGCGCTCATATTAGTTTCCACCAAAAGGAGCACTCGGGCCAAAGGCAATGTGTACGTAGCTGACAAAGGTGTTCAAATTGAAACTATACACATACTCATTCTCATGCTTTTAGTCGGACTCGTGCTTATACGAATACTCATACTTCTACTGACAATGGGTTTATTTCAGCATAGATTTACCTGTAATCATCTCGCATGTTGGCCGCATCAGTGATGGCATCATAGCTGACAGTGCAGGGTAGAACGCTGTAAAACAAAACATATCGTGATAGAGATGGATTTGAATATGAATGTATTTTTGCAGTCATGCATAGTTCTCTCCGTGGCATTTTGACTGTGGCCTTAACTCAGAGTTCGATTCAGATACCTTGGCTTTGGGCTAGGTCTTGGCAGCAGCTGTTGTTTAAACCCTGGACTTCAAGCTGAAGCTGCTTCTCACTACCATAGTTGTCTATTTGGTGGGTGGAAACTTAATTGTATTCTGTGCACATTAAACAGGTTAAATATCACTTTGCGCATCGAATTTTCCCGCCCTTTGGCCTGCCACTCAGCCAAATGCAAACCGTGGCTCAGCCAACTCCTTCTCTGCCCCATTTTTCTCATCTTTTTTCTCCCTTAACGTATTTGTCTACCCCCTAACACCTGGCCAAACCTCTACCGGCTGCATTTTAATGCACCAGCTTAATGTCATTAAATGATTATCGCACCTGTTCGTCTTGTCTCTGTCGACCTGCTCGCAAGCTTCCTATGGACTGTGCCAGTGCATCTTTTGTTTGTTATGTAGGGCTACTTAGTGCACTTCATTGTATTTTCCTCAGCTTCTTAATTTAGTTATAAGAAACTGTCCCTGTATCTTATAAATAACTGAAATTCCTTTGGTACTTAATGAATTGCAAAATGGATATCTTAGATTTCAGGTGTAGTTCAACATATAATACTCTTTAGTCCCAAATTAGTGCAAATTATTCTTAATATCAACATAAACACCCTACTAATTGTAATTGTTATTATTATAACTTGAAAAGAAAATATTTTGCTTATATTTATTTGTTGTCTGAATGAACCGTCTTAGTTTAAGTTATTTCTTAAGTTGCTTAATTAATATTCTCCAAAATATACATATGGATTTATATCACACTTGTATTGTAAACACACTTCATCATATATGGGTTCTTCTCGCTTTTTGTCAAAGTTTTCGCCCCTTCATCATTGTCAATTACACTTAGACAAAATCTATCAATTTTCAAATTCAGAGCTGTCAAGCCGTTGCTAAGCAAATAGATATGATGACCGTCTTCTGTTAGCCTAATAGCATCAGTTGCAGCTTTCCGTTCAAGCCGCCTACAGGCAATCAAAATGTGAACCAGCTACTGTTCTGCCACTGCTCCTCTTTTTTGCTTTATCCAACTTTTACAACTTTTTTCCCTAACAACTGCATAGCTGTGAACCGAGCTTGAGCTACGTTCTGTCCGCTCAGCGATGGCTGCACTTCATTTTGTTACGACTGCCTTAGAAAATGCCGGAAAAAGAGCAGGAGAGATTTGACTTTGACCAGCTGTTGCTATTACCTGGTCACCTTGTTGGCTTTCCCGGCACGTTTACCGTTTGCCTTTTGACGGTGCCTTTCAATGTCTCAACTTACCTGACACTAGAATTCAATTTAGTGCCAATGCCCAGCTCTGTGAGACAGTGCAGTGTTGTCTCGCAGGCATCGCCGGCTTGCAGCGGGAAAACGACGTGATGAAAATATCCTTTTTTGCTTGTTGTCCAAGTAACGTGCTCAATTTCAAGCTTGACAAGTAACTCCTCAAGTACCTGGCAAATAGAACAACAGACATAGCAGAGAAACAATTGTACCGACTTTAGTTATGCATCTAATTGGATCGCAGTTGGATACATATCGATTCTCCGACTGCAATTACATTTACAATTCCCCATTCTCTCCGATGCCCCGACTTAGTGAATTGATTTTAAATCCTTGGTCGTGCATCTTCGTCCTGGTGACTATCTAACTCTGTAAGTTGTCACCCTCATTCATCAAAATCACCGCGTTGGTCTGCACTATGATTGACCAACGAATTTTGGATGACATTTTACATTGTCCACCCCTGTCTTAAATTTCCATCTTTTCTTTCTACTGTCCTCACTGAGAATGCTCTGTGCTAGAGTCACGTTTTGCCTGGTTAAGTGCATACACAATACTGCACACAGTGCAGTTGAGTATACCAAAAGTTAACTTTAAGTGTTTAGGGGTAGCTCAGCCTTGGACTAACTCCTCCTTGGGCGTTGTGGGGAGTTACTGCTCTATGGACGCACCTTTTCAAGCGGCACCACTAAATTACGACGGTCCAGTGGCACTCCAGCACCTCCTACACCTGCACCTGATCCAGCTCCTTGCCTTGTTCCTGTTATTGGTCTCTTGGCAGCTGCCGCTGCTGCGACGCGTTCTTGTCCAGCACCCCGCCCCGGACCACCACCCGGACCGCGCCGATACTTGGGCACATTCTTGTCACGTAATTCAACTTCAAGTCGTAGTATTGCGTTGTTATTTTCCGGAAGATTGATGTTCAGATTATTATTGCCCCCGCCCATTCCAGCCATGGTTTGAAGTCCATGACCACCACCTCCATGCGTAGCTCCCGTCTCACTTATAGCATTGTTCGATGTGCCTTCAAGTAGATGAAAATGTAATATATTAGTGCTTCACTAATAAAGTGGCTTAGAATCTTAAAATAGTTCACCGAATCAAAAGGATTTTGGAATATAAAAAAGTAAAATTGTAATTTAATTTAACCATACAGATCCCATATTCTTTTCCCAGATTCTATTCAGAATACTATAAAGTATATATGTATATATGTATGTGTCGATCTATCAATGTCCATCAAGAGAAACAAATCTTGGTATGTAGGCTCATCCATATCTGGCCCAGATCAAGTTTGTTTTACAAATTTTATCAATATTTAAATCTAAAAAGTTACTATTTATTTCTAATTTGAATCCTTTAATGAAAAAATAAATTCATTTTTAAAGTTTGAAAATATATATTTGTTAAATCATTGATGTAATTTAAAAACAATGTATTAATGATTATTAGATACATATATTATATATATTTGATCCTTGGGTTCATATGTATAATAAAAAGAAATATTTGACCAATAAAAGAGAGAAAACATTTTTTCTTTGTGCAATATTGACTCTAACCAAACGCAGTTTAAATTAATTCTCATCCAATTAAAGGGATCTCCGACTATTTAAGTTGTATACTACGTACATGCACTGTCCGACAACCGATTAGCACACCCTCGTACGTCTGTGTAGTGTGTTGTGCAGTTTTGTTGCATTTAACTTAAATGTAAGGTTTTAAATGCAATCTTCTCCAAACATATTTATCAACGAATTTTTTAGTTTTTCCAAAGCGAAAAATAATGATTTTGAAAGAGTACTCTATTATTATGGAACACAATGTGTGCGTATCTATAATTTTAGAATTTTAGAAATAAACATTATTCTTATAGGCAATTTCATTTTGTATTATAAGATTAAATAAAATTGGATATTTAGCTTTGATAATAAGTGTCCATACGTAAAATTTGTTTAAATACGAGTATTTGCTTTTGTCTCATTTATCTCTATAAACATACTAAACTATCTACTTGCGGCAAGTATTATTTTTTTTGTCGATTTATTTTCTAATTAGCGAGAAATTCGTTTGAAGCCTTTCATAAATATTTGCATTATTTTCATGCGCCTAAAAGCAGGCCGCACTTTTCGTTTTTAGACCCTGTACTTTAAAAAAGTACAAATGGGTCCATTATGTTTGTGGAAAAAAATGTGCGTAACAGGCAGAAGGAGGCGTGCCAGACCCCATAAAGTATATATATTCTTGATCAGCATCAACAGCCGAGTCGATATAGCCATGTCCGTCTGTCCGTCCGTTCGTCTGTCCCTTTTTTGAGTTCCTAGATCTCAGAGACTATAAAAGCTAGAGACATCAAATTTGGCATGTATGTACATCTAAATCATGCATTGAATGGGTTTGTTTTAGATTTTTGCCACGCTCCCTCCGCCCCCGCAAATTAAAATAGAAAATTTCCAAGTCGAATTACAAGAGCACCTTTGACGCTAGCGCCGTCTTGGTATGTATATTCAGAGTATAGTCCGAACCTGTACTGCAAATTTCGTCCAAATCGGATGATAAACGCGGAAGTGATTTAACTAACAATGTTACGGACAAGTTCTCTCTTTCAAGTTATCAAGTGGTAGAGGTGCTGCCACGTAGTCAAACGGGAGACCTGGGTTCGAATCCCAGTAAAAGCATGCGTAAATTCTTTAATTTTTTTTTAATTTTTGTTATACATTTAAAAAAAAATTTTATGTTTAGAAGAAAATTTGTGTGGCGTTCTATACAATTCCAGGGTATGCTACTGTTGGGATCTCCCAACTGAATGATATATTTTTTCTCTTTTTGGCTTATTTAAACAGCATTTGACCACTAAGCGCATATAGCTGCAAATTGCACTAATTAAATTGATTGCTTAATGTAAGCAGATAACAATTGTTAACTATTTAATTTATGAAACAGTTTATGCCACAATATTAAAAGAATTTAATTAATTATAGCTCTTGCCAAAGGCAAAACTACAACTTGTGCTTAATAAATAAATTGGCAGGCAAAAATCAAATCAGGACCTATAAAAAAACCGCACAAAGGATCACAATTTATTATGCCAACGCACACAGACAAAAAGAGGGAGAGCCTAAGAAAGAGACAAACAGATATCGAAATGTTATATAAGTCCCCCACATTGACAAATGTCAAAATAAAGCTTAAATGTGCTTAGTTTCTATCCAGAGTAGCAAATTTTCCTATGAGTAGCCAAGTTTTTGCTACTCATTTTTATACCCTGGGGGGTATATTAAGTTTGTTAAAAAAAGTATGTAACAGGCAGAAGGAGGCGTGGCAGACCCCATAAAGTATATATATTCTTGATCAGGGCGACAAGCTGAGTCGATATAGCCATGTCCGTCTGTCTGTCTGTCTGTCCGTCCGTATGAACGAAAGGATCCCAGAGATGGTAAGACGTAGAAGCACCAAATTTGGTGTAAAGACTTCTTATACTTGCACGCAGATCAAGTGTATTTCAAATTTTGGATGTCACGCCCCCTTTACCTGCAATATGAAAAATTATCAAGCTAGAGACTTGAGTTTTGGCACGAACAATAATTGAATGAAAAAGAATGCATCGTGAAAATTTGATCAAGATCGGATAATAAACACGAAAGATATATGCAATTATTTAATTCTTTATTTCAATGTGTTGTTGCTGTTGTTGTTGTGAATTTTCGCCCTCTCTCTTTCAAGTTATCAAGGAGGTGCCGCCACGTAGTCAAACGGGAGACCTGGGTTCGAATCTCAGTAAAAGCATGCCTAAATTCTTTATTTTTTTTTTAATTTTTGTTATACATTTAAAAATAAATTTTATGTTTAGAAGAAAATTTGTGTGGCGTTCTCTACTACCCCAGGGTATGCTACTGTTGGGATCTCCCAACATATATTTTTTTTGTTGGCCTACTGCCTATCTCTTTCCCTCTCTATTTCTTTGCTGCCACTTTAGGGGCTTTCCAAATTTCCAGAAATGCTTTGGCATAGAATTGAGCCCTGTGATTTATGTCTGGCACCTCGAACAGCTCTTCAATGACTTCACACAAGTAACTATGTATGTACATGTCAAGCTCGTGGTCTTCAGGGCCAAGTTTTTAGCATAGCAACGCATGTTCATTGCCTACTTTTACATTTTCAAAAAAAGTCATTTATTTTACTTTTTGACTTTGACTCAACTTTGTTCACGCCCCGTGGAGGTGAATGTCTTCTCCTCTACTGAAACCTACCATTTGACACCCTCCAGATACCTGCTCTCTTAGCTAGCTACTCACCATCTGCTCCAATAT
This sequence comes from Drosophila putrida, assembly GCA_037043535.1. Classification (NCBI taxonomy): domain Eukaryota; kingdom Metazoa; phylum Arthropoda; class Insecta; order Diptera; family Drosophilidae; genus Drosophila; species Drosophila putrida. Next base: position 26,238 of record JBAMBI010000460.1, read on the forward strand.
CATTATCAGCTTTTGGTGGTGCTATCTTAGCGACAAACAAAATTAATGATGATGCCCATTGATGGTTTTTGCCTTTAGGCTTGTCTTTCCTTCTCAATAGAAGTATATACTAGTATTTAAATAAATAATTGATTAATAATAGTGAGCAGCAATTGTTCTACTCAAGCATCTTACTCTCGAATCATAAATTACGGCATTTGATAAGTTTTTATTACGGACATTTTTGGCTTTGATTATGATAAATTAATTGCTTTAATTAGGATGTATGGCAGTTGATTTTTAAAAGTTATGTAACAGGCAGAAAGAGGCGTGGCAATCCCCAAATGGTCAGCATCAATACCCGAGTCGATATACTCATGTCCGCCTGTCTTTCCGTATGAACAACGGAATCTCAGAGATGTTAAGACCTAGGAACAGGACAGGCTCGGACCATAGTGTGTATTATCAAGGTGCAGACATTAAAGGTGCTCTTGTAATTTTACTTTGAAATACAATATAATACAAACTTTATCAATGCAAGATATAGATGAACATAAATGTCAAGTTTGGTGGCTCTAAACAGAGAAAAACCTATACTAAAATTAAGTACGAAATTAATATATTCTTGATTTAGGTACGAATTACTTCATATATCGAAGTATACATATACTTAATTAAGGTATAAATAGGCTTATAGTGAAAAAGTATTCTTGATATACTTAAAATGAGTACGAATATTCTTACCGTAAGTTCGGAGCTCGGGCTCGAACCCCACCAACCGCTTTAATAAAATATGCTGTTAAATATGTTATTAATAAGTAAACAACATATTAAATAATTGTGTTTATATTATATATTAAAAAATTATATTATAATAATATTCAAAATTATTAACAATATATATATAATTTATAATATAATTCTTAAGTTTTAATTAAAATTGTTATTTTTATCAACATATTAAAATTTAGAATCGGTAAATTTTGTTACTTCTTTTAATCGATGATAACTAATATCAGTTAGCAAATGCCATCGGCAATCCTTCAACGAATCCTTTCTCAAGTCTTTTTCGATCCATTCTCTTACCCAAAGCCTTTTCTTTTTCCGTTGATGTCTTCGTTTTTCTTTCAAAGATTCACAATGACGACGGCAGCAGAAATTACAATAGAGAAAAAAAAACTGTACAGTCTAAACAGGCTGCAGAGCAAACGGTAAAGCTCTACTCAAATTTTCTCTGCGGAAGCACTACGAGGAGCTGTAGAGTAGTAAAGTAGCTTTACAATCTAAACACAATCAATAGAGCAGCTTTATAATATAGTAGTCCGCTTTGAATAAGGATGCATAAAACTGTACTAAACAAACAATATGTGAGTTCGGTAGAGATATCTTAAGAAACAAAAAAGTTTTTCACACTAAATGTTGATTCCGAACCGATCGTTTCAATGGTAGCTATATGATATAGTGATCTGATCCGGCCGGTTCCCACATATGTACTGCGTGCAGCAAAAAGACGGACCGGTACCAAGTTTCAGTAAGATAGCTTCAAAACTGAGAGACTAGTTTGCATAGAGACAGACGGACAGACGGACATGGCTATATCGACTCAACTCGTCGCCGTGATCAAGAATAAATATACTTTATGGGGTCTGTGAGGCCTCCTTCAATGCGTTGCTAACTTCGTGACAAAATTATAATACTCTCTTCAAGGGTATAAAAATAACACTTGTTTTTGGGCATTTCCGTTATTTTTCATATTAGAGGATTAGAACATTTTTTTAAGTCGTCTTTCGGCAATTGGAGGCGCACATATATCATAAAAAGTGGTGTTTGAACAGGGGGAGTTTTCCTTACTACAAAGTGTAATTAAAACTGAACAAATTGAAACTCGTAAAAAATTTCTCAACAGAAAATAGCAAAATAAACTTAATGTGCCTATGCAGTAAGACCAAGAAAGTTGATTAAGCTTTAACCAGTCGGGAAGACTTCACCGTTGCGACTTCTAAGCTTTGACTCATCCCACAATGTGCTTTAAACAGCGTTTATGCTTACACTTGCTGCTTGAGCAATAATAAAAACGCCACACTACAATAATGTTATATGCTACAACACCTAACCCAACTCGCTGCCAGGCTTATTTAAATTTAATATTCAATTTTTAGACCGACCAAAAAGTAAAACGTGCTTACATCTTAAAACGGTCTTGTTCACATATGTATAGCCCCACACATAGATGGTAATGTGTGTAGTGTGGCTTTTAGGCGCAGCAAACAGCTTTAAACTTTTATGATGTCATAAAATAATTAATAAGGCCACTAAACAACATAATTACGCGCCAAAGCGTACGCCGTATGCAGATACAAGGAAGCAAAAGTATGTACATACATACATGTATGTAGCATGCCACAACATGATACAACGTGTACGACGAGAGGCAAACAAAATTTTGTAACTCTCTATGTAATTAGCACTTAGAGTGTTATTCAATTTCCTCTGCGCATTCTGTACTTACCGTAGATCAACTCCCTTTCAAAATTTGCTGTCGGCACAACGATTAGGAACACAACTCCCGGCATTTTATGGAGACGGAGACGAATTCGAAGAGGAAGAATGTACAGCCTTTAGTAAGTCCTTGAAGGGGCTGGGCGATGACTACGACGAGATACTGTAAATGGAAGATAAGGAAGAAAAGTATCGATTTTACAAACAAATTATCTTCTTTCAGACTTGACTTGAAAGGAAGAGTAAGGAGGGGGCTGATTCAAGTTTTTGAAAAGAGTGCATAAACACTAAAAATTGTGTTTGAAGGACAGAAAAATTTAGAAACTTGCTGGGCCGAATAGTTGTCAACATTTTCATTGTCAGGTATACGCGAAATTTATGAAATATTTTAATAAAATCTTTTCTTTGTATTTGGATTTCACAAGAAAGCTATACATTATATAGAGTTAAATTAACCTATTACTCGCCTTTGATTTTTTTTTGAAAACTCGTTAGACCCTGTACTTTAAAAAAGAGCAAATGGCTCTATTACGTTTGTGCAAAAAAAAAAAAATGTGCGTAACAGGCAGAAGGAGGCGTGGCAGACCCCATAAAGTACATATATTCTTGATCAGCATCAACAGCCGAGTCGATATAGCCATGTCCGTCTGTCTGTCCCTTTTTTGAGTTCCTAGATCTCAAAGACTATTAGAGCTGGAGAGACCAAATTTGGCAAGTATGTACATCTATCTATATCTTGCATTGAACGAGTTTGTTTTAGATTTTTGCCACGCCCCACTCCGCCCCCGCAAATATTTAGTATGTATAGTACACTCTAAAATCCAAACTTATCCTGCAAATTTTATTCAAATCAGATAATAAACGCGGAAGTTATTCAACTAACAATGTTACGGGCAAAAGCAACTGATATCTTAGTAGTGGCGCCATCTATGGAATTTTTTTTAACTGAAACTATCTGTAATGATCGCTTTGCACTCAAAAAGTACAGGGTCTCCTACTGTCGAGCTTGCTCCATCTTCGGCCAAGTTAATTTTCTTCCACAAACTATACCAGATTTAGTACATCACCGTCATCAACATTTAAAAACTTTTCAATTTTATAACCATAAAAAAAATAAGTGCAAATTGAAAATCCAGGTAATATTTTATCTGCGAGTCCTTTGCATTTAAAGCAGGACATAGGCTCGCAACGGGACCTCGATTCACAACGCACAACCTCGGCTCCATTGCAAAGCAATAAGGTGTAGGGAAAAATATCTTGATTAAATTACACACTATTTTAAGTAATTATGCGCTTCATTTCCCGTTTTTTCACTTCACTTGTATCTTAATTATTTAATTTAGCAAATGTGTTGCCGAATGTGGTAATATCCTAAAGTTACAACGCCCTTCTAACAGATTTTACCCAGCACACGGAAAGCAATGCCTTTAAGATTTTCAGCGCTCTTCATTTAACTCGAATGTTAAAATTAAAATGTTATTACCACAGAGCTGGGATGAGAAATATATCATTTAGTCGGCAGGGCCCGACAGTAAAATACACTGTGGAGGTAAAGAACAATGTTAAATTCCATCTGCATGCAAACAGAATTAACCTGCTTAGTAAATATATCCAGGGGTGTTCCACAAAGGTCCAAATCTTTTGCCGGCAATTGCTTTTGAAAACAACTGTTCTAAATGTTGGTGTTTCTAAAATGTCGGATATTTTATTTCTTAGTATTAAATCAATAAATTGAAAGTTTTATCAAAGATATCAACAATCTTTTTGACATTTGAAAACCATGCTTGTTTGTTTTGAGGATCACCAAAAATTGCTTTGGAGCTGCTTTTGGGTTGCTACACTGAGAAATAAAAACACTGGCCTAAAAATTCTTTATTCAAGAACGAAATTTAAAATTTCAGAGCCTCTTTGTAAGACTTCCTAGCGGCGCAGATCTGAATGTACTGATCCCAACTTCGTTTCGGGATTGGTTGAGTGCTTGAATGCTCAAGCTTCTGAGTCGGTAACTCTATCTGTGCTCTACAATGAAACAATTTTTTGTAAGCTTGAATACCTTTATGTTCTACACAGAGAGGTAGGCTATTACAGACTGACAAATTCCAAAAGTGAATCATGTATATTTATTCAGGATCGAAACATTCTTAGCCTAAAATACATATTCCTCAATTAAGGAATTATGTAATCTTGTATATATAATTAAGAAAAAACATTCTTAGTTTAATATATATAATTCTTGATTTTGAAATTAAGGAATTTTGTATATATTTAGAAACGAAACATTGTTAAATTATTATATATAATTCTTATTTTTTGTAAGTAGTTAGTAAGAAAACTTAAGACCACAAATTTTAGACCGCAACGGAATAAATTTAAAGAATTTTTTTTGGAACGAATCGTACTGCTTTTCTCTGAGTTTTGTAGAACATGTCTGATACATATATATATATAAACATATTTGAATATGTACACTCACGCACAATATATTAATGTCACTATATGGAATAATTGTCTTCGAATATCTTCCGTATTTATTATACGATTGCGATCAAATGTTGACGGTGGTGTTCTATCACCCTAAGTATCCTTAATGCAAGGTGTCAAATCTCAAGCTTGTTAATTGCCAGAGTTATAATTTTTTTTGATTTTTGGGGAAGGGGATGACTCATCCAAAATTTTAAATTGTCAATCGGTCCAGACGTGCCAAATCTCAAGTCTGTAGCTATAAAATTTCTTTAGTTATATAGTTTATATCGATTTCTGGATGAAGGGTGTGTGGCATCCTAAATTTAACTTCAATCTAATCTGCGTGCAAATATAATAAGTATTCGTGACAAAATTTGGTGTCTATAGGTCTTAACATCTCTGACATCATTTTGCTCATACGAACAGACAGACCGACGGACCGACGGAGTAGACGGACATGGCTTTTTCGATTTAGATCGTCGCCCTGATCAACAATATATACTTTTAGGGGTCTTCCACACCTCCTTCTGCCTGTTAAACCGGGTACAAGAACCATATTAAAATCTGCAAAATTATTGGATGTTTGTAAGCATGTCTGAAAGCATATACTTTTAATATACACATATATTCAACTTTTTTCGGCTTTCTTTTACAGAAACAGCTTGGCAACACTGCAGCTTAGTGTAACACATATGTTGAGGCTATTAACAACAATAATTTTAACGTTATAATCTGAATGAATCATAAGTTTGGGATTAATGCTATATGTAATATGCAGCCTTAATGCAAATTGATGGTCAAGTGTGAGTGCATCATTTCAACTGTTGTTTAAATTTGCCAGCATCTTTGGAAGAGTTTTGCGTAAACCATATGCTTATTTCGTCAGCCACACTTTTACTGAAAATATTTTTTTTAAACCGCAAGGAAATTTACTGGCTGAAAAGCTTCGGAAACCTATTCTGTTTACTTTATGTTTCATTGTCTGCAGACTCCGCTGAACTTTCAACACCACTTTTCAGAGCATTGACTGTTGCACATTCCTTTTTCACTTTGCACTCGCAGGCTTGCACTTTGTGAAATATTTATTAAAAAATAAATATATCATTCAGTCGGGAGATCCCGACAGTAGAATACCCTGAGGTTGCAGGGAACGCCACTCAAATTTTATATTAATTATATTTGTGTTTCGTATTTGTATTTAAAAGTCTAAGCAACAATGAGCACGTTATTTTCAAAATAACTAAATAAAAACATAAAAAAAACAATTCTAAGTGTATAACAACAAAATTTAAAAAAAATTAAAGAATTTAAGCATGCTTTTACTGGGATTCGAACCCAGGTCCCCGGTGTGACTACGTGGCATCTCTATCACTTGATAACTTGAAAGAGAGAGGGCAAAAACTCACAACAACAAAAACACATTGAATTAAAGAATTAAATAATTGCGGATATCTTCCGTGTTTATTATCCGATCTTGATCAAATTTTCGCAATGCATACTCAAGTATTGTTCCTGCTGAAGCTCATGTCTCTAGCTTGATAATTACCAAAATGGGCGAAGGGGGCGTGGCATCCAAAATTTGAAATAAACTTGATCTGCGTGCAAGTATAAGAAGTCTTCATACCAAATTTGGTGCTTCTAGGTCTTACCATCTCTGAGATCTCTTTGTTCACACGGACAGACGGACAGACAGACGGACAGACGGACATGGCTATATCGACTCAGATTGTCTCCCTGATCAAGAATATATATACTTTATGGGGTCTGCCACGCCTCCTTCTGCCTGTTACATACTTTTTTTTTGTAACAAACTTAATATACCCCTCAGGGTATAATAAAAGTGAATATACCCACTGTGAAGCAGGAAAAAATATTTTATTAGCCGAAATAATTTATTTTCTTACTCTCTGCCTTCGTTGTTTGCAATGTGGTGCAACATTTTTATTTTCCCCTTGTAAAAGTTACCCAGTAATTTTTAAAAGGAATACTTATGTTACAAGGTAAAAAAGAAATAAAATCAAATAGAAAAAAATTCTGTTTAACTCGGCGACCCTGTACTTTAAAAAAGTACAAATGGGTCTATTACGTTTGTGCAAATGTGAGTAACTGGCAGAAGGAGGCGTGGCAGACCCCATAAAGTACATATATTCTTGATCAGCATCAACAGCCAAGTCGATATAGCATTGTCCGTCTGTCTGTCTGTCCGTCTGCCCTTTTTTTGAGTAACTAGATCTCAGAGCCTATAAGAGCTAGAGACACCAAATTTGCCATGTATGTACATATATTTCTAAGATTGAATGAGTTTGCTTTAGATTTTAGCCACGCCCCCCTCCGCCCCCGCAAATTAAAATACACAATTTCCAAGTCGAGTTAGAAGATCACCTTTAATACTTGCGCCTTGATTTTTGGTACGTATAATACAGACTATAGTCCGAACCTATCCAGCAAATTTCGTCCAAATCGGTTGATAAACGCGGAAGGTATTCAACTAACAATTCAACGGGCGACAAGCTGAGTCGATATAGCCATATTCCTCTGTCTGTCTGTCTGTCTGTCCGTCCGTATGAACGAAAGGATCTCAGAGATGGTAAGACGTAGAAGCACCAAATTTGGTGTAAAGATATCCGCAATTATTTAATTCTTTAATTTAATGTGTTGTTGTTGTGAATTTTCGCCCTCTCTCTTTCAAGTTATTAAGTGGTAGATGTGCCGCCACGTAGTCAAACGGGAGACCTGAGTTCGAATCCCAGTAAAAGCATGCTTAAATTCTTTAATGTTTTTTTTTTTTAATTTTTGTTATACATTTAAACATTTTTTTTATGTTTAGAAGACAATTTTGTGAGGCGTTCTCTACTACCCCAGGGTATGCTACTGTTGGGATCTCCCAACTGGATGATATATTTTTTGATAAAACAGTCATCATTAGTTAAAAACAGCATGCATGTCTCTACAAGGGTAGGAAATCTTTGGAGCTAGAGAATAAACTTATTTTATATTTAGTTTCTCATTTGCTTTTGTGTTAAAATATGTTAATATTTATTTTCTAGTGAAAATGCTTCTAATGCATTTCAGTTGGCTTTTAGTTCATTCGGCTGTCAGCTTTATGCTGCTTAACTGCTTAACTGTATTTCTTATGACAGCTCTATGCTTCTGTACATATGGGTCTGTTGTCCCTGTCGTTCATTCAAAAAAGTCCTTGACTTCAAAAGACTGGGCCATAAAAAATAAATAGCTTAATAATATTAATATTTAAGCAAATAGTTATACTTGTGGTTGGGTTTGTTGCATTTTGCTTCAAACCAATAGCGCAAAAGATTGCAAAAAAAACTTTTTCGTTCTTAGACAGAGCAACGACTTTCGCAATGGGAAGAACTTCAACTTTAACATTATGCACAATCATTTACATAAGGATATGCCAGACACAGTAGTAGCCGACCCCAAATTCTATCCCCTTATTATAAGACACACTGCAACACATTGGATTAGCAAAAACAGAAAGAACAAAAATATAGCTCAAGCTAAATTTAGCGACAAAGTTTGGTCACCCTTGCAGATCCCAGTATAGGCCCTCAGCATTTTTACAAAACTTGTAAGTAGGCGTAATAGAGTGAATAGGCATAATATAAAAGTATGTTTCAGATATCTTATGAAACAAAAAATGTTTGTGTGTAAATGTTGATTTTGAACCGATCATTTCTAAGGCAGCTATATGATATAGTGATCCGGTCCATCCGGTTCCGACATATGTACTGCGTGCAGCAAATAGACGAACCTGTACCAAGTTTCATCAAGATAGCTTCAAAGCTAGTTTACATAGAAACAGACAGACGGACATGGCTATATCGACTCAGCTTGTCGATCTCGTCAGGAATATATATACTTTGTGGGGTCTGTGAGGCCTCCTTCAATGCGTTACAAACTTCGTGACAAAATTATAATACCCTCTGCTAGGGTATAAAAATACATGAAAATGTGAACAAAAATGTTGTTATCCAAAGACCAAATTGCACTTTATAGGCAATTTCAGCGCTAAAAGAAAAAACTTGCAAATTTTGAGTTTGACCAGATAATAAATGCGCTTAAGGGAAGACTCACAAAGTGAGCGCTAGAGTTGCCCATCTATGTTAATAATACACGGAACAAAATCCAGATAGCTTTGGTAAAATCAAGGCAAACGACGATCTTGAATTTGCTTAACTTCAGTACATACCCTATGAGTATAACATTTATCTGAAAATCTACCCATACTCATATCTTGTACAACATAATTTATGAATAATATAATAACACTAACAATAGGCAACAATTTTTAGCCGTTTTAATGGTCCTCGCACAAATTTTAGCTTTATATGTGGTTTTTTTTTAATTTGTCCTTTTTTTAATTTTTTCATGAGGTGCTCTAACATTTTGAATAATTTCTCGAGAAAGTCACAGCCGATCTTTAAATCCTTAGCGTCTAATTAATGCTTGGAAAGCTAATAAATATATCTACTAATTATTTATACATTGTTTTTAATTTAAATCAATAGTTTAATAATATATGACTTTACATTGAATTTACATTTACATTACAAACATTTGTTAAAAAAAAAAATAAGTATGTAACAGGCAGAAGGAGGAGTGGCAGACCCCATAAAGTATATATATTCTTGATCAGGGCGACAAGCTGAGTCGATATAGCACTGTCCGTCTGTCCGTGTAAGTAACAAAATCTCAGAGATGGTAAGACCTAGGAACACCAAATTTGGTATGAAGACTTCTTATACTTGCACGCAGATCAAATTTATTTTAAATTTTGGATGCCACGCCCCCTACGCCCACAAAGTGAAAAAAAGGATAGCACTGGCAATTAACAAGCCAGAGATTTGAGCTTCGGCAGGAACAATACTTGAATGAAAAAGGATACATTGTGAAAATTTGATCAAGATCGGATAATAAACACGGAAGATATCCGCAACTATTTAATTCTTTAATTTAATGTGTTGTTGTTGCAGTTAGTTTACGCTCTCTCTTATTTGCTCAGTCATTGAAGCATTTACATATACATAAATACATATGCATGACAGCGCGCGCTGTGTTAGAGTGAGTTTTCGCCCTCTCTCCTTCTCTTTTCAAGTAGAGTGGTATAGCTGCCACCTTGATAGACGGGATATCATGGTTCGAGTCCCAGTAAAATCATGCTTAAGTTCTTAAATTTTTTTTTCAATTTTTGTTATACATTTAAAAAACAAAACAGACAGCACAAATACGACACACAAATATAATTAATAGAAAATTTGAGTGGTGTTCTCTACTACCTCAGGTTATTTAAAAAAACATTAAGCGCAAGCTAACTTTGGCGCGACTAAGTTTGGAGCCCTGATTTCGAACCGACCGTTCAAAATGACTGACAGACAGACGGACATTTCTATATCGACTCATCTGTTGATGTTGATCATGAATATATATACTTTATGCCTTACGCACATTTTTTTTGCACAAACATAATAGACCTATATCGTCTGTTACGTTTGTGCAAAAAAAAACGCGTAACAGGCAGAAGGAGGCGTGGCAGACCCCATAAAGTATATATATTCTTGATCAGCATCAACAGCCGAGTCGATATAGCCATGTCCGTCTGTCCGTCTGTCCCTTTTTTGAGTAACTAGATCTCAGAGACTATAAAAGCTAGAGACACCAAATTTGGCATGTATATTCATCTATATCTTGCATTGAACGAGTTTATTTTAGATTTTTGCCACGCCCACCTCCACCCCCACAAATTAAAATACAAAATTTCCAAGTCGAATTACAAGAGCACCTTTGATGCTAGCACCTTGATTTTGAGTATGTATAATACAGACTTTAGTCTGAACCTATCCTGCAAATTTTATCCAAATCGGATAATAAACGCGGAAGTTATTCAACTAACAATGTTACGGGCAAAATCAACTGATATCTGCGTAGTGGCGCCATCTATGGGAAGTTTTTGAAATTGAAACAATCTGTAGTGATCGCTTTGCACTCAAAAAGTACAGGGTCTCCTACTGTCGAGCTTGCTCCAACGTAGCTTTATGCATTTTTTATATGTGTGTGTTAAGTTCCCTTATAATTTATCAATCTATTCGAAAATGGTAAGCAACGTTAGTAGATGTGTTGGGTAAGCACAATGCTGCTTCTAGGGTAATTAAAATAATGACCGGAACAGACTCAAATTGACCTTTTGCCAAAATTCTTATTATATATTAATACACCACTTTGTACAATATGTTATTAATTCTCTTACAGTTAACTCGGGTTTTGCGCAACTTTAATATTACGAAAATAAGCGATCTCGAACTGATTTCTAATACCACCAATCGTTTGGATATCACATTTCATTTCTTCGGAATTAAAGGCGATTCGCAACGCATACGCGAGATCATCACACGCATGGTGGAACGCGGACGCATTGGCAACTTTACCCTTGTCTCCAATTATCATCACTTTGACGAAAACCCACCGTTAAATTTGTTGGTAAGTAAGACAAGACATAAAGAAATGATACTTTTTTGATGAACCTTAATACACTTCTTTTGTCTTTTTTTAAAGTACAGGGTCTAAAAACAGCGCAAAAGTGTTTCGCTTTTTATACCCTTGCAATGGGAAGTTTTCTAACGCATTGAAGGAGGCCTCACAGACCCCATAAAGTACTATATTCTTGATCAGCGTCAACAGCCGAGTCGATATAGCCATGTCCGTCCGTCCGTCCGTCCGTCTGTCTGTCCCTTTTTGTGTCACCTAGATCTCAGAGACTATAAGAGCTAGAGACACCAAAATTGGCATGTGGATTCATCTATATCTCAAGTTGATCAAGTTTGTTTTAGATTTTTACCACGCCCACCTCCGCCTCCAGAAATCGAAATAAAAAATTTCGAAGATAAATTACAAGAGCACTTTAATGATAGCGTCTTGATTCTCTGTATATATAATATACACTATGGTCCGAAGCTATCCTGAAAATTTCATTCAAATCGGATGGTAAACGCGGAAGCTATTCAACTAACAATGTTACGGGCAAAAGGAAGAAGAAGAGACGCTAGCGCCCTCCGTGCTTATCATATGAACCATCTTCGTAGTGGCGCCATCTATTGAAATTTATTGAAATTGAAACAATCTACAGTGAACGCTTTGCAATCAAAAAGTACAGGGTCTCCTACTGTCGAGCTTACTCCACCGCAGCTTACTGCATTTTTTTGTACAGTTTTCATCCCGTGACCAATTTGCTATGAGCGTAACGAGGGCATTAACATACGTTTGAACTCATCTTAGACAGGTGCACTCCACGAATCTCTAGACATTTTTATGAGACTCAAGAGTGCCACAGATATATAACAAATATATGTACATAAACATATATATGTATGTACATATGTATGCTAGTGCGTAGGACAAATCAATCAATTAAAGCACACTGATATTGGCGCTGTCGAATATTTTTAGACCCTGTACTTTAAAAAAGTACAAATGGGTCTATTACGTTTGTGCAAATGTGCGTAACAGGCAGAAGGAAGCGTGGCAGACCCCATAAAGTATATATATTCTTGACCAGCATCAACAGCCGAGTCGATATAGCCATGTCCGTTTGTCCATCTGTCTGTCTGTCCGTCTGTCCCTTTTTTGAGTTCCTAGATCTCAGAGACTATAAGAGCTAGAGACACCAAATTTGGCGTGTATGTACATCTATATCTTGCATTGAAAGAGTTTGTTTTAGATTTTTGCCACGCCCACCTCCGCCCCCACAAATTAAAATACAAAATTTCCAAGTCGAATTACAAGAGCACCTTTGATTTTTATTATGTAGTGGCGCTATCTATGGGAATTTTTTGAAACTGAATGTAGTGATCGCTTTGCACTCAAAAAGTACAGGGTCTCCTACTGTCGAGCTTGCTCCACCGTAGCTTAATGCATTTTTATTAACAGAAACAATAAATTAATATACTCGTACTTATGCAAAGCACTGCATATTATAGATGCCTCCACTTTTATTTCCGTTATAAAAAAAGCATTAATTTATTTACTGCAGCGACACGTGTGTGTCGCACGGCAGACAATGAAAACAATAACAATGGTGGATAAATAAACGGGGGTACCTTATTAAATAAATGTACATGCATACATACTATATGTAAACAATGTGGCACTTCACCAACAACTGACAAACTGGCAACATCCATCGAAAATAATTATTTATTAATTGTTTCAAGCAGATGAACAATTGGCCTCATCAGGCCATCAGGGCTGTCACGCCGCCTGCAATTAAGTTGCATTAACAAAACCGTCCAGCCGGAAACCTCAGGGACCCTCACTTCACAGAAGCTAAGGGTCGTTGTCCTCGCCTTTACGTTTCCCCCCAACGGATGTCTAATTAGTGAATATATTGTAACGTGAAACTGTCTGTGGTTCGCTTTCATTGCAGGACCTGAGCGTCAATCAACCGCAATCTGCTGTGCGCGAGGACAGCGAATTTATCATGTCCTGCACAGCCCAAGGCTCATCACGCATGCAGTTCCAATGGTTCAAAGACGGCGCACCTGTAAATGCTACCAAGGCAACGAGGTAAGTGCAATACTCAACATCTATGCGTTACTAAGTTTATTACAGTTTTCTAGCAAACTTGACCAATAGAAAAGTGTAAAATAACCAACTAATATCCTAGTACTCTAACTTGTCACGAAGTTTGTAACGCATTGAAGGAGGCCTCACAGACCCCATAAAGAATATATGTATATTCTTAATCAGGGCGACGAGCTGAGTCGATATAGCGGTATATTTATTGTTGTGGTTACTTATACATTTATTTTTGACTGATTTAATTTCTAAAGATTAATTTTGATGGTATTTGAGACTAAGAAATTCATTATGATATTGACTTTTTTTATCACAAAAAGGTTTAAAATCAGTAAAGTTACTTAAAGAAATTCGTAGTCCTTTAAAATATAAAAAAGGCTCTTTACATATACCAAAAATAATAGCAATTAAGATCCTATGTGGGAGTCAGTATTAAAACTTGAGTAAACATTTTAAATGACTGTGATTTATATAAGATATAAGATATATAAGATGCAATATTACTGCTTTTGTTTGAGAAGGGACCGCTGGTAATGACTCTATATGATTCTTTAAGATTGTAAATTTCTACTTGTCTATCCTTTGATATTAGTTTTAATGTTCAGGGGTTTTCAAATGAATTTTTTGCAAACTTTAAGGCTCATTCCTTCAAAAATTTATAACGTAATTGTACGCGAATTGACGACAACTATGTAATGGTAGCCACACTTTAAACTTATCTTTGCCTGGTAATCTTAATGGATAAACCAAATAAATCTTTAATTTCAACCGAAATAACAGGCAAAATATTGGGAAAGCCCTAAAATTTCAAGAGAAACGAGGGACTTCACCTTCCTGTTATCTATATTCAAACAAATATAATAAACCCTTTTACTTTTCTAATAATGGGATAAGGCAAAAGATACACAGGTGTCAAAACGTAGAAAACAGAATGGAGAGGCACACAAAATCCGCATATTACCACATAAATAACAAGTGACTGCAAAGGGCCGAACGAATTTCGTGTCGCTTACGTAATTTTCGAGGTCACTCTAAAACATGGTTGCCGCTTACGTTATTTTTGGTAGGCCGATATCTTTCTAAATATATAAAATTAACCTCTAATATTTGTTGTACATATGTGGGAGGTATATATCTACATATTTGCATCAAATTAAAAAAAATATACATCATTCAGTCGGGAGAGCCCGACAGTAGAATACCCTGAGGTAGTACTCAAATTTTCTATTAATTATATTTGTGTCTCGTATTTTTGCTGTCTGTTTTGTATTTAAAAGACTTAACAACAATGAGCACGTTATTTTCAAAATAACTAAATGATAACTCAAAAAACAATTTTTAAATGTATAACAAAAATTAAAAAAAATAATTAAAGAACTTAAGCATGCTTTTACTGGGACTCGAGCCATGATGTCCCGTCTATCAAGGTGGTAGCTATACCACTCTACTTGAAAAGGGATGGAGAGAGGGCGAAAACTCACTCTACACAGAACGCGCTTTCATGCATATGTATATATGTATATGCTTAAACGAATGAGCAAATAAGAGAGAGCGTAAACTCACTGCAACAACAACACATTAAATTAAAGAATTAAATAATTGCGGATATCTTCCGTGTTTAGTATCCGATCTTCATCAAATTTTTTTACAAAGTATACATTGAAGTACAAGTATTGTTCCTGCCGAAGCTCAAATCTCTAGCTTGTTAATTGCCAGTGCTATCCTTGTTTTTTACTTTGTGGGCGAAGGTGGCATGGCTTCCAAAATTTGAAATAAACTTGATCTGCATGCAAGTATAAGAAGTCTTCATACCAAATTTGGTGTTCCTAGGTCTTACCGTCTCTGAGATCTTGTTACTTACACGGAAAGATAACACGCAATTATTTAATTCTTTAACTTAATGTGTTGTTGTTGTTATTGTCGTTGTGAATTTTCGACCTCTCTCTTTCAAGTTATCAAGTGATGGGGGTGCCGCCACGTAGTCAAACGGGAGACCTGGGTTTGAATCCCAGTAACTGCATGCTAATTATCTTTAATTTTTAGACCCAGTACTTTAAAAAGTACAAATGGGTCTATTACGTTTGTGCAAAAAAAAAATGTGCGTAACAGGTCGAAGGAGGCGTGGCAGACCCCATAAAGTATATATATTCTTGATCAGCGTCAACAGCCGAGTCGATATAGCCATGTCCGTCTGTCTGTCTGTCTGTCTGTCCGTCTGTCTGTCTGTCCCTTTTTTGAGTAACTAGATCTCAGAGACTATAAGAGCTAGAGACACCAAATTTGGCATGTATGTACATCTATATCTTGCATTGAACGAGTTTGTTTTAGATTTTTGCCACGCCCCCTCCGCCCCCGCAAATTAAAATACAAAATTTCCAAGTCGAATTACAAGAGCACCTTTAATGCTAGCGCCTTGATTTTTGGTATGTATAATACAGACTATAGTTCCAACCTATCCAGCAAATTTCGTCCAAATCGGATTATAAACGCGGAAGTTATTCAACTAACAATGTTACGGGCAAAATCAATCTCTGAAGTGGCGCCATCTATGGAAATTTTTTGAAACTGAAATAATCTGTAGTAATCGCATTACACTCAAAAAGTACTGGGTCTCCTACTGTCGAGCTTGCTCCACCGTAGCTTAATGCATTATTTTTTTTAAATTTTTGTTATAAATTTAAAACTTGTTTTTTTTTTTTTGTTTTTATTTAGTTATTTTGAAACGTGGTCATTGTTGCTTAGACTTTTAAATACAAAACAGACAGCACAAATACGAAACACAAATATAATTAATAGAAAATTCGAGTGGCGTTCTCTACTACCTCAGGGTATTCTACTGTCGGGCTCTCCCGACTGAATGATATTTTTTTTTAAATTTGATGCAAATATGTAGATATATACCTCCCACATATGTACAACAAATATTGGAGGTTAATTTAATATATTTAGAAAGATATTGAAAATAACGTGCTCATTGTTGTTAAGACTTTTAAATACAAAACAGACAGCATAAATACGAAACACAAATATAATTAATAGAAAATTTGAGTGGCGTTCTCTACTACCTCAGGGTATTCTACTGTCGGGCTCTCCCGACTGAATGATATATTTCATACTAAATTTTGACTCCGAACCAATCGTTCCTATGGCAGCTATATGATATAGTGACCCGATCCGGGCAGTTCCGACATATGTACTGTGTACAGCAAAAAGACGTACCTGTACCAAGTTTCATCGAGATAGCTTCAAAAATGACTAGTTTGCATACAAACGGACAGACGGCTATATCGACTCCGCTCGTAGCCGTGATGAAGAATATATATACTTTATGGGGTCTCTGAGGCCTCCTTCAATGCGTTACAAAATTCGCGACAAAATTATAATACCCTCCGCAAGGGTATAAAAAAACGTTAAAGTCAGATCAGGTCAGAGCAGGTTAAATACTGACGCCTTGAGTCTTGCTACATGCTATACTACTTTATAGTTCGAATCTGTCCTTAAAATATAATCTCAGATAATAAGCTTGAAAGTTATTCAACAAACTATTTTCCACTGGGTCGGGCAAAAGAAAAATGCAGAGGCGCTTACGTTAGAACTATAGAAGGCCGGGCCGGGCTCGAGCCTGTTTTAATCACGAATTTCGGGCTTGGTCGGGTCGTTTCGGGTGGGTCCTTAAGAATGAGGCCTCATGTGTTTGCTCTTGACCACTATTGACCAGCACCACTTTCGGATTCTTATCATTATTCCCCTTTCACCCCTTTCCATAAGCACAGAATCTTTTTAGAATGTATTTAGCAATCCTTTAAAGTATTAGGAAATTAAAGTACCAATAATTTAAATTAAAATATTTAACATAATATAACAATTATAATTATAATTTAACGTTAATAATTATAAAAGAATATTAGATGAAGTCACCTTAAAAGGGGCAATTGAATAGAATATTAGAAATGTCTTACAAATGGAAAACTAATAGACATAAATTTAAATGATTGTTAATGGAAAATTGTATTAGGACGCTGATAGACAACAACGCACCATGTTAAAGTTTGAGGAGCATTAAAAGCACCTAAGGTCAAGGAGTTTGAAAGATTCCAAATTGCTTGCGAGCTAACAAATATTGCTTGTACCTTTTTATTTTTAAAGGGTATTCCAGCAAATCCTTGAAACTTTTATGAAAAAGAAATCAAATAAGAGAAAAAAGGAAAAGTAAACTATAACATCAACGCGACAGTTTTGCAAGAGAGGGTGGCTCGAATATTTCTGTAAGAGCGAATGGGGGATTTTGCAGCACAAGTGTTCAATTTGACTTTATGACTTTTACACATCAATAAACATGACATAAAAAGCCTTGGCAAAATAAAAATGAAACGGCCAAAAAGGATAAATAAGTCAGGGCAAAGATAAAGATTTTTCAGACGACGATGAGTCGTCATTTCTAACCGAGAGGGGGTCAAGAGTGGGACCAGCCTAACCGCAGTCAGCCAAGGCAAATGATTGATCATAAACCCGAAGAACGGGGCAGAGGCTGGAACACATCTGCGTGGCATACACTACTCACACATATTCCACGAGCATTCATACATACTTTGTGCATGTGGCACTTCCCCTCCTGTCTTTCTCTCTCTCTCTCTCTTGCTCTCTTTTTGTTCATCTGTTTTGTGGCATATTACATAAAAAGCATATGGCCGTAACTAACGAGGGGTTGTTACTTGGACGACTGCTCCGACTGCTGTTGGGGTCTGTCGCCTGGGGTTTTTAGGGGCTTAGCTTTACCCACAACTAACAGGCCATGTAGCCTTGACAATTTGCCCCCCAAAGCACGATGCTTAAATTTGTTGCACAATAAGTACCCAGCGCATAAGAAAGGAGGCAAATACCGCATGAAGCGACATAACAAATGGATTGAAGCATGGTGCGAGTTGTTACGCGAGTTCCTAGAACTTTTTCTTTCTCTTTCTTTTCAGTTCTTTCTCTTTCACAGCAGTTCAATGTATTCAATCAATATTATAAGTAAACGATTTTATGTAAACTTAATGACAGTTATTTAATTTTACGAAATTAATTCAGAATTGTCTTTATCTCTTAACTAATATTTTGAGATTTGTGTTTTATGTCACCCAAGCCCAGCCTGCTTACAGACCCCATAAAGTATATCTATTCTTGATCAGGGCAACAAGCTGAGCCGATATGGCCATGTCCGTCTGTCTGTCTGTCCGTGTAAGTAACAAGATATCAGGGTGGTAAGAGCTAAAAACACCAAATTTGGTATGAAGACTTCTTATATTTGCACGCAGATCAAGTTTATTTCAAATTTTGGAAGTCACGCCCCCTTCGCCCACAAGGTAAAAAAAACGATAACACTGGCAATTAAAAAGCTAGGGATTTGAGCTTCGGCAGGAACAATACTTGTACTGATATGGATACATCGTGAAAATTTGATCAAGATCGGATAATAAACACGGAAGATATCCGCAATTATTTAATTCTTTAATTTAATGCGTTGTTGTTTTGAGTTTTCGCCCCTCTCTTTTTCTCTTTCAAGTTATCAAGTGGTAGAGGTGCCACGTAGTCAGACGGGAGATCTGAGTTCGAATCCCAGTAAAAGCATGCTTAAATTCTATAATTTTTTTTTTGAATTTTTGTTATCCATTAAAAAAATTTTTTTTTTGTTTAGATGAAAATTTGTGTAGCGTTCTCTACTACTGTTTTGGTTGGATTTTAGGGGGATTTCATTTCTATGGAACCCCTGAATAACAGTTGTATACCTTAGCTTTATCTAAAAATCCGAAATATTCACTTCAGTTAAAAGTCATCCGCTTCGCCGAAGCTAAGGCGTGTCATAAGAGTAGCTCCAATTTGAGAATAAAGGGTAAGACTATCACAACCTTTTTGTTATAGTAGACGAGTTAAACATGTGTTCGAGTTTCCCATCATTCCAATTCTCGTCAGAACAAGAATCTGACGATGTGTAAATAATTGTGGCTTTAGGAAAGCCGCAAACATATATTTTTCTTTTTGGAATGGCGAAAAGATATAAGTAAATATTTTAACTAGAGTTAAGTGAAGTCATTCATATGGACATTTACTAACTTCGCATTACACAAACGACTAAGCACTGGATCCAAAGCTCAGTTCGATGGACTGAGCCACTCTATTCGTTAGTTGGTCTCAGCTGACTTGACTTTTGCGTACTAAAATAACCGGAAATAACTAAATTTGTAATGCTTGATTTCACACGGACTAAGAGTGGTAAGGGGTCTTATTCATCAGCTATTTTGCATGTTTAGATAAAGGACTATAGGCACTGGCTTTAAGCCCTTAAACTTGCCTAATGTTGACCCAGTTAATATGTGTTCAAGACCAGAGCTTTAGTTGGGTAATTAATACAATTACTTTCTAATCACGAAACTTTCCTATCAGCCATCGCAGCTTAGCGAAGGGCGTCACTGTGATTCACCCATCCACATCCCTCCCTGCCTTCACCTCTATACTCTTCTAGCTAGTCACATATGTAACTGTAACATACGAAAAGGCACGGTCATTAATTTGAGTTCCTCTTAGTAGGGGACGGCGGAGATTCCGGCTCTCGTTAAGTGTCATAAAACTGTTTATGCTGTAATTAGCTTCCGTATTACCAAAGCCACTTTAAAAAATATTATTCAATTTGTTGTAAATACATTTATTTTTATTACGAAAATAACCTGCTCAGGTGTAATCTAATTTGCAACTATTAACCTTTAGGCAATTAAGCAATAACTTAAATTATTGAGAATCCAAAGGAATTGCCTTTATCTTTATATATAAAACTCTTTGTCCTGACTGACTGACTCACTGATTCACTGACTGACTCACTGATTCTCTGACTGACTCAGTCATCACCGTGGAGACCACATTGGAAGAGCTACGGGGCTAAAACTTCACCAGAATACCTGAGATATAACTATCGTGAAATAAGACGGCGTTTTTCGAAATTTCAACTGGAAAGGGTTCAAATTTAGCTGCCATAAGAACAAACGGATGCAAGTTAACCATTAGTATGAACAGCATTTTGTGTTTAAAGTTATATTAACCAAACTTACAATTTATATTTTTTTTAACTATATACTACAGCCTGACAAAATTGTATCAAGATCGGACGACTATCTTATATAGCTGTCATAGGAACAATCGGATACAATTTAACCTTCACTATAAAATGCTCAAAGATAGATTTTAGCTTTACAAACCAAATTTGACTTTATCCACGAAACCTGATTTTTTCCTCCAATTTCAGTGAAAACTTTAAAACAGACTGCAGCGAATGTAAATGTAAATTTTCTATACTATATAAAGTGCTACTATTATTTTAATCCAAATCGTTAGAAAAAATTGAAAACAGTGCACAGCGGCTATATACGTTTCCCGCCTTCTTATGAGAAAATGACATAAGGATACTAAACTAGATGTCTTCGCCCCCTGCTCATTTTAATCGTCAAGCTGCAGTGTTTTTTATTTCCACTTCACATTTCTATCCGAGCGAGCGTAGCGAGCCCGGGGTTGGCGAACGAAGTAAATAAGGGGCAAAGTCTCCTAGTAGTTAATAACAATTTGTAAATTTTTTAAGCAATTTCAAATTCGATAACTTCGTTTATTATGTAGCTTTGCTTATTGTGTATTAACTTTCAGTTACTTCTACTCCGATAATTTTGATTAGTTACTTCACTTATTCTTTAACAACTTCATGAATTAATTTGAAAATTTATTTAAGCTTTTTTATGATACTTAACGAATAATCCAATGTGAACTGTTTTACGTACCGTCGTAGACTGACAGCTACCTTGTAAATCTCTTTAACTCGTAAGCATTAAGATAATAATTTTAAGACTCTGTACTTTAAAAAAGTACAAAAGGGTTTATAACGATTGTGCAAAAAAAAATGTGCGTAACAGGCAGAAGGAGGCGTGACAGACTCCATAAAGTATATACATTGATCACCATCAACAGCCGAGTCGACATAGCCATGTCCGTCTGTCCCGTTTTTGAATTCCTAGATCTCAGAGACTATAAGAGCTAGAGGCACCAAATGTGGCATGTACGTTCATCTATATATTGCATTGAACCAGTTTGTTTTTAGATTTTTGCCACGCCTCCCTCCGCCGCCGGATATTTAAATACATAATTTTGGAGTCGAACTATAAGAGCACCTTTAACGCTAAAGACTGATTTTTGGTATATATAATAAACACTATGGTCCAAACCTATCCTGTAAATTTCATTCAAATCGGATGATAAATTCGGAAGTTATTTAACTAACAATGTTACGAGCAAAAGGAAGAAGAAGAGACGGTAGCGTCCTTTTGGTTTATCAACTGATATCTTCGTAGTGGCGCCATCATTGGAAATTTATTTATAGTGAACGCTTTGCACTCAAAAAGTACAGGGCCTTTTACAGTCGAGCATGCTCCACCGTAGCTTACTGCATTTTTCCAGTTCTATTTTTTTTAACACAATCTTATGCTAATTTTCGAAACACGTGTATACAGTGGAGCAAGCTCGACAGTGGGAGACTTTGGAGAGTTAAGCTTGGAAACTAATAAATATAGCGCAAGCTATCTTTGGCGCGCCAAAGTTTGTATACTCTTGCAGTGCCCTGTATAAGCCGTCAGATTTTTTACAAAATTTGTTGTACTTTGTTAAAATTAATTATAAATTGATAATAATAAAAATGTTGATTTTGAACCGATCGTTCCTATGACATCTATATAATATAGTAGTCTGATTTGGACCAAATTTGGTCAGCCTGTTTAAAACTAAACCAAACACATGCGAATTTGATTCTGTTATCTTGAATAACAAACAAGTTTTTCATACTAAATGTTGATTTTGAACCGATCATTCCAATGGCAGCTATATAACATAATGATCCGATCCGGCGTGTAGCAAAAAGACGGAGCTGAGAGACTGGTTTGCATAGAAACAGACAGACAGACAGACGGTCATGGCTATATCGACTTAGCTCGTCGCCGTGATTAAGAATTTATATACTTTATGGGGTCTGACACGCCTCCTTCAATACGTTGCACATTTCGTGACAAAATTATAATATCTTCTGCAAGAATATGAAAAGCAATAGTGGTATAATGCTAATAGGTAGCGTCTCATAAACCATTTAATTTATAGTTGGGACAATATCTTTCGATCGGTATTCAACTCTATCTGATCGCATATAAATATATTGCCAGCCGCCTTTCGTGCTATTTATACACTTGCGCGGACTGCCGTCCAAAGTGATAGTGATCCGATTCAGCTGGTTCCGACATATTCCCACTTATCATAAAAAAATAATTACATTTTCAGGCCCTGTACTTTAAAAAAGTACAAATGGATTATTACGTTTGGGCAAAATAAAGTGCGTAACAGGCATAAAGAGGCGTGGCAGACCCTATAAAGTATATGTAATCTTGATCAACATCAACAGCCGAGTCGATTTAACCATGACCGTCTGTATGTTTATCTATTTTTCCCTTTTTTAACAACATCAAACGTGGCATGTACTTCATCTATATGCATTCATCAAGTTTGTTTTAGAATTTTGTCACGCCCCCCTCCGCCCACTTAAATTGGAAAACAAAATTTCAAAGGATGAAACCAATCCGTGAATTTGGCTCAGATAGCTAAGAAAACAACAAAGCTCTTCATATTATCGTTTAATTAGCATACGAAAAATTTTTTTTGTTTATTTTATTTAAAATAAAACAACTTAAATTTTTAATCAAAACAAAAAATTTAATAAATTTAATTCAATAACATCGGTTCTTCATAACATATAACGCAAGTGTCGAGCTTAAACTGAATTAGCTCATTATTGCGCATTTTGCTCATTGCGTCACATTTGGTAATTTTACGCGTTCAGTTTTACGTGGAAAAAAGCAGAAAAAACTAGAAATATAACGGTAGATCTCATGGAATAGGCTATGAGGTCGCAATATCCGTTTGAATTGTTAAAAATCTCGTCGGTATAAGCGGTTTGTCGCTACAAGCGGTAACGTACCAAGCGGAGACCCTTTCATATAAGTTTGTATGGGGACCAACCAAGTCATCGAGTTTTCGTCTCAATAACCAGACGGACGCTATTAAAAGAGTCGTTATAGCCGGATTCTAATGTAGTTGTATATATATATATATATAAATATCCACATTGTCTATATATATAAATATATAAATATCCACATTGTCTATACAATGTCTTCTCGTCTTGGCCGTGTCTGAGCTTACAGTCGCCTTTGGTCTGGTGACACAAAAAGGGACAGACAGACGGACGGACATGGCGATATCGACTCAGCTGTTGATGCTGATCAAGAATATATACACTTTATGGGGTGAGCCTCGCCTCCTTCTTTCTGTTACGCACATTTGCACAAAATCTTTTATACTTTTTTAAAGTACAGGGTCTAAAAAAACAAAGTTCCATAAGTCTAGGAACTTAAGCTTTAATCTTGTCTTTTGCGATTCGGTCAGTCTATCTTTTGAAAACTGAGTGAAACACCCCGTATTTTAATGTTCTTTTATGTATGTGACACTCTAAAATGAGAGACGTGCTAAGTGGTGGTCACGATTTTCATTACTTGGCTATATTTTCGCCAGTGCAATGCTCAAGCCGCATCATATTGAAGGCATATGAGACGACATTGCCACAATTAGTTATATAAACTGATTTGACGCTGCTTCATTATATTATGGAGGGTATTATGGTATAATGTCATTGGCTTGTCTGGGGGCTGTAAAGCTAATAACAATTTCCAACCCATTGGCGCCATTTGAGAGAATAGCTGCAAGGGTTGCGCTCGATGAAGTACACCAATTATTGATCAAACAATTTGACTTTGGGGTCGCTCTACTTTCTCCCAAAAATATATGTATTGTGAGTAGGGAAAGAGATGTTTGAGGGGATAGTATTCTTGCAACATTTATGCGGGGCTTTGAAAGGTTTCTTGAAATGGCATGGAACAGTAGTTAGCTGGGTCAAGCAAAGCAGTACAGTCGGTATCAATTCAAAAGACTCGAATAATTTTAGCATAATTTGGCGGATCATGTACTGAAGGTTCTAAGCTAGTTAGTTATTTGATTAGTTAGTTAGTAAGAGTCGAACAGGGTGAAAGGCAGCCGAGGACAACGGTTTTTTTGGCGCTCTAAGCCAAAAATCAACGCGTTTGCTCCGTGTGCAACGAAACAACACACTAGACACTATACGACACCCTACACAACAGTACCATGCCCATACACTGGGATTGGGATTGGGAGCACGAGCATGAACATGGTGGAGCTCATTTTCACTGGCCGCCGAGAAGGCATTGGTCAACGGGTGAGCCGAAATGTCGACAAAGGCGCTATCACCTCTCCCATGAGATGGACGTGTGTGCCCGGGAGTTTCATCTGCGGGTGGATGACAGTGCCTGGTGTCACGGCTCCTGTTTGGTCGGACGCGTGGTCATAGAGACGGGCACGGAACCGGATTCACTTGGGCGTGGCACATTTAAGGTAGTATTGGACGTACATCACTTCCAACTTTCTGAACTGACGGTTAAAGCAAAGAACAGCGATACCATATGCGTGGAGGGCCAACAATCGGATGATCGTGCAGATAAAGGACAACTGTGTATTACGAAAGAGTTTACACGCTGTTATAAGCTTCCCCGACACTATGATGCAACGCTGGCGCGTGCCACGTTCTCGGCAGACGGCATACTTATGGTAACGGTGCCAGCACCACCCAAACTGGACGATGCGGAGCGTGTCGTGGAAATTCAACCCACTGGCAATTACTTTGGCAGCATTGCGGATCCCAGTGCATCCAAGGCCATAGAGCCTGCTATTGACGATTCAGCTAATGGTGGCGAGGCTAATCCTGCTGGTACAGCGACGGACAAATGAAGCTGGCGACGTCTGACGGTCGCACGTTCTTGGCGTCCTTTCTCCAACTGGAAGAAGCTTTTCCTAGGACGCGTGAAGGCCGTCAGTGGCGGTCGTTTGGCTCGAAAGAAGCTACAAAACAGTATGTGAAAAAATTGGAAGTTCAAGGAAGCCGTGACACTTATATCACCTGTAACACTTTGCACCAGTACTTGGAAATTACAAAATATTTAAATAATTTAAAAAATAGTTACGCTCCTGTTAAAAACACTTAGTGAAATTGTTGACAACCTTATCAAATATGGCCCCTAGAATCTATAACTATAACATATAATCCCTAAGGGCTTATGTCTTGTTTCATGCCAATAAAGGATTTTATCATAAACACACTAAAAACAACTGACCCCAGTTTTTCAACGTTTATATAAAGCCTTAATAACTATACGAATGCCAAATTGAAAGATATCTGTCAAATATAGCTTATATGGACTGTCCTGCTCAGTCATCTGACCTTAATCCTATTGGGCACTTGGGGGATATTAAAAAACAGACTGAGTGGATTTCAACCCAAAAATAAGAATGATTTTTGGATGAAAGTGGTACTCAATTAATCCTTAAATTTGGTGGAAATCTTCTGCAGTCTATGCCTCGTAGATGTGCTGAAGTTTGAAAAAACCGTGGTCAGACAACCAAATATTAAAATTAGTAACATTTCATAATAAATTATTCAAAACTAGTCACATTGCATAAGTTTAGTCATTTCGTTTCATTTATTATTTCCAGGCGAAAAATAAAAATTATTATTAAATTAATTTTTGGTTTAAATGAATTAAAATAAAGCTCATTTTGTTTATAATTATGAAATATGAATGTATTTATGTTAAGGAAAAATTAAAGAATTCAGCTGATTATGACATTCTGTATAGAAAATATGAAGTTTAAGATGGAGAGAAAACACGTTTCTATTATCTTTTCTATAACTGTATACATATTCGTTTTATCTGAGAGGTGCAACAAAAGTCCATTATCAAGGGTGTAGGCAGATTTTTAATAAGGACGGAGGTCAAAATCTGTTGTCTTTTCCAGATTTTATTTTGTTATATTTATTACTAAAGTATCTCTTGTATAATATCAAAGAAGAACTTTCCTGAAATTTGTTGAAAATTGTTTCAAATTCGCTAAATACAATTGCTTGCAATTGGACTTTGGAGGAACAAATCAAACGGTGAAAAAGTCAAATTTGGCGGGAAAAGGTCAGATTTGTTCAGATACAAACAATTTTAAAATTTTTTGAGGTAGCTCTTAAAAGAGCAAAGGTAAAATGTAATTTGCATTCGATTGTTCTTTTGGCAGCTATATCATATAGTCTTGACCAAAGTTTTCTGTGAGCGTAATAAATAGTAGCAAATACGTAATCTGTGAGCTTGGTAGAAATATACAACAAAGCTCTTCAGTGTGCATCCGATTGTACCTATGACAGCTATATGATATAGTCGTCCGTTCTTGATAAATTGTTGTCAGGATGTGAAATATAGTACGAAAAATAGAATGTGTTAGTTTATTTTTGTTAAGATATTTTGACGTTTCGCCACTTTTCAGCTGGAAAACGCAGTCCTATTGCAGGATTTACGTTTACGTTTATTACGTCAGTGAATCATTCAGTCAGTCAGTCAAAACACAGAGATTTATATATATATATATATATATATATATATATATATATATATATATATATATATATATATATATATATATATATATATATACTTACTAAGGGGATCGCTTAGCAGCCCTCGGCTCGCTAAGCTCACTGAAATTCCAGGAAGATATGTTCTCACAGCGGTAGACCTAGAACTATCTAATTCTTTTACGAGTTGCCTTATAACTTGCCATAAAACTATTTTTTCAGAAGAATATAAGAGTCTATACCTTACTCAACTTCAGTGCTATAATTTTCCATTCCCTTGAGAGACTCTTCAACCCTGTCATGTGCCATTGGATTAGCGTCAAATTTAAATAAAATTCACTAACACCTCGAGCCCGATGTACCTAAAATGACAACATGCCCGAATTTCGAATGTCGCCTTAGACGAACATCAATGAAAATTGGGAAAGTCGAAAAAGACAGCTGTTTGTCAGCAGGAAAACGAAAAGGAAAAAAAGAAAATGCTGTTTCAGGTTTGACCCAAACAAAAAGGGAAATGCCGCCATGATAACAATAACAAAATTCATAGTATGACAGCAATATGCCAAGGGCAAATAATATGGCAAACTGTTTTGGAGTGCGGAGAGCTCTTGGCTTGGACAAAAAGTTTTCTATTTTTGATATTCGTATGCACAGTGGCAACTTATTTCAACCAGCAATTTTAAGTAATTTTCAGTAAATTCAAATTATTAGCAGATTTAACTTTAGTTTTGTGTAAATACTGGGTTTGTATTTTAGTTAGTTGTTATTTTGATCAAAGTGAATTTTTATGCTGATTGAAATAAGATTTGAGCCACTGTATGTATTTATAGGGACAAAGGTTGTAACTCAGTTCAGGCAGACGCCACTTTAACATGTAAAGTTATAGCTTAACAGCTGTAAGGCTTTTGCGCCTTAACAGCAGTATGTTAAGAATAAATTGGCGTTATAGCAATGGCTTTGTAAAAAGCCAATCAAGCCTTTTGGCCATGTCGCTGGTACCACGTTCTGGGCAGCCTAGTTATGTGCACTTTCTGTCTTTGCTTTCGGTTTAGCAATTTAGTTGTTGAGACACGTTTCCTTGTTACGATTGTAATGAAATTTGTTACAACTTCAAGTAAATTGTGCGCCCAAGAACAACAGAACAGAGCAAGAAAAAAATTGCATAGGTCGGCGTCGCAGTCACGCAAAGGGACGGCAGCTGGAAGTGAGGCTGAAAACGCGTCGCGTACTTTGTCATCGTTTTATTTTTATGCGTAGTTGCGTTTAATAAAGTTTGTTGGTCCCAGCCTATACGTGTTACATAAACATATACTTTTAGGTATATACTTACATATGTACAAGTATTTGTGATTGTTGTGCTCTTAAATTTCGGCTCTTCTGTGTATCATATCACATATATCGTATTTGTAATCAAGTTACGATTATAAAGGAAGCCTGCAGCTTTAATTCATTGCCCAGCCCAACAGTGCGTAACGCAATTTTATTCATATTTACGAGCTTTCGACGGGCTAACGCATAAAACATTCAGCAGAAAAGTAACTTCACAATTTCAATTTCCACGCTATCGATCCGTGGAGAGTAAGCCAAAGAATACAAGTAGAGTAAACATATACACGCCAATTTTACGAACACATAAAACCATTGCAATGGATTTGTATTTGAAAGCCCGAAGGCTTTACTGATGCGTCTGGTCTCATAAAAATCTAATCCCCATTGCTTTCACTCTATATTTTGCCTCTCTGCAACGGAAACACAAGAGTACAGATCGCTGACAACTATTGTTATTTTTAGGAGTCTGCCCAAACATACTCGCACAACATATGCACAGCTGTTTCTGCATATTCGAAGGCATGTGGTCAAGATTCTAATTTTTCACTGCTTGTTGAAAATATGTAAGGGCTAGAGTATTATAACTTTGATGTTAAACTACTTGCAAAAAGTACTTTCAAGAACCTAACAAGCAAGGGTTTGTTAACATGCAAGAAAATTTCAAGCAATCGACCGAGAAACGCAACCCGTAGTTTAAGTTGACAAAATCGCAAAAAAAAATTAAGAAAAAAATCGGATTTGCCTTTTTTAGATAATTCTTAATTTAATTAATCACATAATTTTAAAATAAATAGAGATTACAGTTGGGAAAAAATTAAAAAGTCTTTTGTAATCTGAGGCTTTCAAGCCACTGTCACCACAGAAATTACAGATATTTTGGCCCAAAGCTGCTTTTCAAACTATAAATATTCGAAATTAGTGGAATTTTCTTTGAAAACAAATAGTTTCACTAAAAATATACATTATGTCTTTTTACACCCTGCAAATATGCGTAACAGGCAGAAGGAAGCGTGGCAGACCCCTAAAACTATAGATGTTCTTGATCAGCACCAACAGCCGAGTCGATTTGGCAATGTCCGTCTGTCTGTTCCTTTTTTGAACACCTATATCTCAGAGACTATAAGAGCTAGAGACACCAAATTTGACATATACGTTCATCTATATCTTGCATTGATCAAGGTTGCTTTAGAATATTGCCACGCCCCCTTCACCCCTGTAATTTCAAAGCAAAATTTCAAAGTCGAATTGCGAAAACACTTAATACCAGCGATATGATTTTTGGCACACATGATAAACTCTACAGTCCAGTCCTATTTTATTCGGATTATTTTTACACTATGATCCAAAAGCCTAAAAATTTCATTCTAATCTGATGGTTAGCACGGAAGGTATTCAAATAACAATGTTACAGGCAAAATTAAGAAGAAGAAGAGGCGGTAGCGACCACTTTATTCTCTGTCTTTATCAACTGATATCTTCTTAGTGGCGCCATCTAGATGGCAGATGGATCTGTTGAAACGTCACAACTAAAGAACAATCTATAGTGAACGCTTAGTACTCAGAAAGTACAGGATCCACTACTCTCGACCTTGCTCTGCCGGAACTTACTGCATTTTTATACCCTTTGGTATATTAAGTTTGTTTAAAATGTTAAAGTATGAAACAGGCAGAAGGATTCGTGGCAGATCCCATAAAGTATATATGTATATTCTTGACCAGCATCAACAGCCGAGTCGATATAGCCATGTCCGGCTGTCCGTCTGTCTGTCCGTCCGTATGAACGAAAGGATCGCAGAGATGGTAAGACCTAGAGCACCAAATTTGGTGTGAAGACTTTTTATACTTGCACGCAGATCAAGTTTATTTAAAATTTTGGATGCCACGCCCACAATGCCTAACTCTGGTAATAATCAAGTTAGAGACTTCGGCTCAAACAATACTTGAACGAATATGGATGCATCACGATAATTTTATCAAGATGGGATAGTAAACACGGAAGATATCAGCATTTATTTAATTCAATGTGACTTTGATGTTGTGAGTTTTCGCCCTCTCTCCCTCTCTCTTTCAAGCTATCAAGTGGTAGAGGTGCCGAGTAGGCAGACGGGAGATCGTGGTTTGAGTCCCAGTAAAATCATGCTTAAATTCTTTAATTATTTTATTATACCACTGCCGAGGGTATAATAATTTTGTCACAAAGTTTGTAACGCAAAGTGCAATATATACACTTGATCAGAGCGAAAAGCTGAGTCGATATAGCCATGTTTGTCCGTCTGTCTGTCTGTCTGTTTCTATGCAAGCTAGTCTCTCAGTTTTGAAGCTATCTTCATGAAACTTGGTCCGTCTTTTTGCTGCACACTGTAAATATATCGGAGCCGGCCGGATCGGATCACTATATCATATAGCTGCCATAGGAACGATCGGTTTGAAATCAATCTTTAATATGAGAAACTTTTTTGTTTCTTAAGAAATCTTAATCAAACTCACAGATTGTGTATTTGGTATAGTTTAAAACAACCTGACCAAGTTTGATACTAATCGGATTAATATATCGTATAGCTGTCAAATGAACGATCGGCTCGAAATCAACATATAACTAATTTTGTAAGAAATCGGACGGCTTATGCAGAGCTATGCAAGGGTATCCAAACTTTGGCGGGCCAAAGTTAACTTGCGCTACATTTTTTTTGGAATTTTTGCTATACATTTAAAAAAAATTTTTTTATGTATAAAAGAAAATTTGTGTGGCATTCTCTACTAGCACAGGGTATGATACTGAGGGGCTCTTCCGACTGAATGATATATTTATACGCTGTACATATATATTCTTGATCAGGACGACGTGCTGAGTCAATATAGCCATGTCCGTCTGTCTGTCTGTTGTTATGCAAACTAGTCTCTCAGTTTTGAAACTATCCGAATAAAACTTGGTACAGCTCCGTCTTTTTGCTGCACGCAGTATATTTGCCGGATCGGATCACTATAGCTGCCATACAAACGATCGGTTCAAACTCAACATGAAACATGAAAAATGGTTTTGTTTCTTAAGATATCTTAACTGATATAGGTGCCGATCGGTTCGAAATCAACATTTTGTAAAAAACTTACGGCTTATGTAGAGCTCTGCAAGGGTTTCCAAACTTTGTTGCGCCAAAGTTAGCTTGCGCTATATTTTTAGTCCCTGTACTTTAAAAAAGTACATATGGCACCTTTTATGCTACCGCCTTGATTTTTAGTATGTATAATACAACCTATAGTTCAAACCTATCCTGCAAGTTTCATCCATACGCGGAAGATATTCAACTAAGAATTTCACGGGCAAAATCAACTGATATCTTTGTAGTGGCGCCATCTATGGAAATTTTTTGAGATTAAAACAATCTATAGTGATCGCATTGCACTCAAAAAGTACAGGGTATCCTATTGTCGAGCTTGCTTCACCGTAGCTAAAATGCAATTTTAGACCCTGTACTTTAAAGAAGTACAAATGGGAAAATGTGAAAATTTGATCAAATTCGGATAATAAACACGGAAGATATCCGCAAATATTTAATTCTTTAATTTAATGTGTTTTTGTGAGTTTTCGCCCTATCTTTTTCTCTCTTTCAAGTTATCAAGTGGTTGAGGTGCCGCCACGTAGTCAAACGGAGACCTGGGTTCGAATCCCAGTAAAAGCACGCTTTTATACTTTAATTTTTTTTAGATCCTGTACTTTAAAAAAGTACAAATGGGTCTATTACGTTTGTGCAAATGTGCGTAACAGGCAGAAGGAAGCGTGTCAGACCCCATAAAGTATATATATTTTTGACCAGCATCAACAGCCGAGTCGATATAGCCATGTCCGTCTGTCCGTCTGTCCCTTTTTTGAGTTCCTAGATCTCAGAGACTATAAGAGCTAGAGACACCAAATTTGGCATGTATGTACATCTATATCTTGCATTGAACGAGTTTGTTTTAGATTTTTGCCACACCCACCTCCGCCCCCACAAATTAAAATACAAAATTTCCAAGTCGAATTACAAGAGCACCTTTAATGCTAGCACCTTGATTTTTAGTATGTATAATACAAACTTTGTTCCAAACTTATTCTGCAAATTTCATCCAAATCGAATGATAAACGCGGAAGTTGTTTAACTCACAATGTTACGGGCAAAATCAACTGATATCTTCGTAGTGGCGCCATCTATGGAAACTTTTTGAAACTGAAACAATCTATAGTGATCGCTTTGCACTCAAAAAGTACAGGGTCTCCTACTGTCGAGCTTGCTCCACCGTAGTTTAATGCATTTTTTTTTTAATTTTTGTTCTACATTTAAAAAATTTTTTTATGTTAAGAAAATTTGTGTGGTATTCTCTACTGCCCCAGGGTATGCTACTGTTGGGATCTCCCAACTGAATGATATATTTTTTATTAATTTTATCTTTAAAGTTAGTGCAAAAAAAAAATGTGCGGAACAGGCAGAAGGAGGCGTGGCAGACCCTATAAAGTGTATATACTTGATCACAATCAACATCCGAGTCGATATAGCCATGTCCGTCTGTCTGTCTGTGCCTTTTTGTGTCACCTAGATCTCAGAGACTATACGAGCTAGAAATACCAAATTTGGCATCTCAAATTGATCAAGTTTGTTTTGGATTTTTGCCACGTCCCCCTCCGCCCACGGAAATTGAAAAACAAAATTTCAAAGTCAAGTTACTAGAGCACCGTTGATGCTACCGCCTTGATTTTTAGTATGTATAATACAGACTATGGTTCAAACCTATACTGCAAGTTTCATCCAAACGCGGAAGATATTCAAGTAACAATATTACGGGGAAACTTTAAAGGATATTTTCGTAGTGACGCCATTTATGAAACTCAACAAGTACAGGCTCTCCTACTGTCGAACGTGCTCCACCGCAGCATTTTTTCTCTTTAGGTCTCTTCTTCCACAATTTGCTCAAACAATTCACCCGACCACTGGCATCAAAATTGAAATTTTTTTGTAAACGCTCTGGAATGTACAAAATACATTCTTACTAGAGCTTTTAATCATATCTGCATTTCCAGAAATGGTCCACTGCGTCAAAAATCGAAAAATTAATCAAAAGCGCACATCTTAAAAGATTTTCCTTCCGAAACGTATTTATGTTAATTATGGTATGAAACGTAAAAAATATTCCACAAAATCTCTCTTGAACGAGCAAAAATTGTATCAAAAGGGAAAACTTTAATCTTGATAATATTAGTTTTCGCACGAATGTCGCGTTTTCAATCTTGGGAGCACCCATATGCAATGGGAGCAATTTAGATAATGCAAAGCACGGTGTACTTTCGTTCGAAAGCCGTAGTTTCAAGGGGGCTATCCACTTATCTAGATCTAATCTTATTTCAACCAATCTTAAAACATTCTGTGAGAGACAGTTGATGAGTCTTTACTGATCAACTAACATAAATCTCGAGTCTAGACCGTTTGCTACCAGACAAAATTTAAATTTATTTCATGTTAGTATGTGAAATTATTTGTCTTTTATACTGGTTGTAGATAGGCGCTGTTTAAATAACTCAAATGTATCCCCTTCCCAACAACTTAGTTTTATTCCCATTTCATTTCAATCATAATTAATACTGCTCTTACACTGTCGTATCATTGTCGAACATACATATGTCAAAATGATGCGAGGCGTTTGCACTGAAGACACATCTTTTTTCAAATCCTTTTTCAGCTGTTCGGCCTACTAAGGTAAACAAACTTGCTGATTAATACTGTTACTAAGGTAAAGAAACGATGTTCCATCGATCGCCTGAAAAATTGCATCAATAAAAAAATACTAACAGAGTACGGCAACACTTGCCGCATGATTTAACATGCGCCCGCATCATTGTCTTCTTCTATCCACAGGATTATTATGGGCATCATTGTCGCATGTTCCATTTAACGGATAAATCAAATGATGCGGCCCAGTGTAGGAAAGTGTATTTGAGCGATAGTTACTCATTAAGTATTCTAGATCTAGTCCGTTTGCAGTCAGTCAAATTCACGTTGCTCTTTTACTAGACCTAGAACTATTTGATTCTTTCACTCGTTGCCTTACAATTAGTCAATTAGTTGTTCAGAGCTTTATAATAGAGCTATGTTGTTTATACTAGTTAACAAAACCAGGAATTCAGGAATTTTACGAGTGTAGAGGGGGCTACCCTTCATCCTTTTTCCGTACAATTTTACTCTATTACCAAAGTTCACTACATCTGGCAAAATAACACAAATTTGACCTGCTCAGGATCCAGTCAACTTAACTAGCCAAGCACGTGTTGCTAAACCGTTAGAAACATACACAGCCATGCACTATTATCCACAGCAAATGTCAATGTACATGGCTTTTGTTTTCGCACTGCATCCCTGCAGTTGTTCCAAGTTTACAAACGCAGTTGAGCAACTCAAAAACAACAAAAACTACAATGCTACAACAGCAAAATGCTCTTAGAGATGTTTGAGTGACGCGATAGTTGGTTAGTTAATTAGATAGCTTTCATTTTAAAAATTAAAAGAAAAAAATATATCATTGAGTCGGGAGATCCCGACAGTAGAATACCCTGAGGTAGTAGAGAACGTCACTCAAATTTTATATTAATTATATTTGTGTTTTGTATTTGTGCTGTCTGTTTTGTACTTAAAGGTCTAAGCAACAATGAGCACGTTATTTTCAAAATAACTAAATAAAAACAAAAAAAACAATTCTAAATGTATAGCAAAAATTAAAAAAAAATTATAGAATTTAAGCATGCTTTTACTGGGATTCGAACCCAGGTCCCCGGTGTGACTACATGGCATCTCTATCGCTTGATAACTTGAAAGAGAGAAAGAGAGAGGGCGAAAACTCACAACAACAACAGCAACAACACATTAAATTAAAGAATAAAATAATTGCGGATATCTTCCGTGTTTATTATCCGATCTTGATCAAATTTTCACAATGCATCCTTATGAACTTAAGTATTGTTCCTGCCGAAGCTCATGTCTCTAGCTTGATAATTACCAAAATGGGCGAAGGGGCCGTGGCATCCAAAATTTGAAATAAACTTGATCTGCGTGCAAGTACAAGGAGTCTTCGTACCAAATTTGGTGCTTCTAGGTCTTACCATCTCTGAGATCTCGTTGTTCACACGGACAGACGGACAGACAGACAGACGGACAGACAGACGGACATGGCTATATCGACTCAGCTTGTCGCCCTGATCAAGAATATATATACTTAATGGGGTCTGCCACGCCTCCTTCTGCCTGTTAATACTTTTTTTTTAACAAACTTAATATACCCCCTCAGGGTATAATAAAGAATTTAAGCATGCTTTTACTGGGATTCGAGCCCAGATCTCCCGTCTGACTACGTGTCACCTCTACCACTTGATAACTTGAAAGAGAGAAAGAAAGAGGGCGAAAACTCACAACAACAACAACAACACATTTAATTAAAGAATTAAATAATTGCGGGTATCTTTCGTGTTTATTACCCGATCTTAAAATGCATCCATATTTATTCAAGTATTGTTCGTGCCGAAGCTCATATCTCTAGCTTGTTAATTGCCAGTGCTATCCTTTTTTTTAATTTGTGGGCAAAGGGGGCATGGTATCCAAAACATGAAATAAACTTGATCTGCGTGCAAATATAAAAAATCTTCACACCAAATTTGGTGCTTCTAGGTCCTACCATCTCTGAGATCCTTTCGTTCATACGGACGGACAGACGTACGTGGTTACATACTTTTTTTAACAAACTTAATATACCCCCAGGGTATAAAAATCGAGCACATGCTAATTTTGTTATCCTCTTTCAATCCCTTTAAATTTAATGTTGAATCAGCATCAACAGCCCAGTCCATACAGTTCGATTTCAGATGTGGTAAAACATAGGAGCACGAAATTTGGCATAAGTTTTTACAGGCAAATCAAGAAAATCTAAAATTTTGTATATCAAGAAAACGAAATTAACAAGACCACTTTAAAGCTGAAGACTTAAAATATTGTCCCGGAATTTTGGAAAAACCACAACGCTGAAAATGATCAAGCGAGAGATTTCAGCTTCGTAACGAATAATACTTAGCGAGGTGTAAATAAACCGTTCTCAGTTGCTTTTGCATTAAAACTTTCTCTTATTCTATAATTTCCATAAACGGCCGACATACCTACATTTGCATTTGATAACATTTCGTTTACTATTAAGGTAACGCTCAACCAACAGATAGACTTGGTTGATTTTGTAAAGTAAATATTTTTCAATTTAATTGAAAACAGTGAACATTTAAATGAAAAGCTATGGTAATATGGAAATGAATATTAAAATACTTAAAAGTGATAAATTCTTCTATTATTTGCTTTCAATATTAGCTAGAGATTATAACTGTTATCTTTGATCCGTCATGGTGGATTTTGCCAATATACCACAATAACTATTTCGATACGTCAATTGTCATTATAATTATAGAAATAATAAATTGAGCCGAAAATCATTCGAATCTTTTTTAAAATTTTCTGTTTATGAATTTTTAAATCCAGCCTCCTCAGTGTTTCCGATTTTCAAAATGCCATATTGATGCCGCCAATTAGAATTTTTCACATCGTCATTTCTTATGCCAAGTGGAATCTTTTTTCGTAAATCATAAAATACAATTTGAAGACTTTCATGGTATTAACATCCATGTATTTAAAAGTGTTTACATATTTACGCGTGCTATTTGTGGACCAAAACGGAGCTTAGCTACCCTTCGTAAGCTCTGTTTTAGAGTAAGTTAACTTTTATTGCAGGTAGAAAATGGTGAATGATATAGTTAGTAGAGGCCCAAAGAACCGATCATTGAAACAAATTTTACAAACCTCGATGTTTTTCCAGCTCTCATGATTGTCCTATTCCTATCTAGCTCACTCACTTGCTCATCGCTGCTGGTTACGTATTCCGTAAACTGTTAGCCGTTAGCGCCATAGCTGTTGTTGTAGGTCCCTTTATCTTTTGGTGATGGTGCGGGGCGTGTGCTTGTACTAGTGTGTGCGTGTGAGTAGGTGGGTGCGCTGAGTAACTAGTACGTAATTGTATTAGTCGAAAAGTACCCAGCACTAAGGCAACTTCCTGTGCGTCATAGCCATTGTTGATGTTGTTGTTGCTGCTGCTGTTTGTGGCTGCTGCTGTTGTTGCTCATTTGCTGTAAACCAGTAGAGAGCTTTTGCTGTTTTTGCGGTTGCTGCTGTTGCTTCTGCTGCATTTAAGCGTTACGCACTTCCTGCACAGAATGTTATTACTTCCGTTACCGTTTAATTGATTTTGAAGGTGCGTAGAAAACTAGCATTGGAACCAGCAGGCGCAGGCTTTGGATAAATCTTGCGCCGTTGGCCATTAGCAAATTGTAGGTTAAGTGCTTTGTATACTCGGCACTGCCACACCCCCACTAGCATATACACACACCTGCATGCCTGGACTGTCAGCAGTTTTCTGAGCCATCATTTCATACAGTTTGGGCCATTGCACCTGTGTTGCGGTTTATAAACCGCACTTTCGCTTTGTGTGGTTTTTGACTACTTTTTAATGTTATGAAGCTGTTATCCTTGCTGCCAACGTTATCCGTGCGTAAAAGTTATTAGTGGAATGCACTCACTAAGCATGCGGTAAGAGGAAATATCGGTGGGGGATTGAGAAGAAGGAGCGGCCTGGAACCATAGTACATAGGCTGTAAGGTCTGTTTGTTTGCTACCAAAAACCTCAAACAGCACTTAAGTTGTTGCCAACTGCAAGAGTTTGGTTTCGGTTTTAGAATGCGATTTAGCTCAAGGCACCCATCCTCACAAGCCATCCTCTTCTACCGATAGCTAAGTAAGCAACACGGCAACACTGTACACAGCTATCTGCTCAACAGCTTTTACTTATTTACCTTGAATGCAACTTTATGAATACTTATAAGAGGAACGGTTATTAGACAGTTGCCACAGCTCTCGATTTAGAGACTTAAAGTCAGAAGTTATTCAACTAGCACTGTAACACTGCGCCGAGTAAAAGTAGAAAGAAGAGACTCTAGCGCTACAACATACAAAACTTACGGAGTTTTTTTTTCCTCTATTTATTCTTTCTCATGAGTACAGGGTGCCCACTGGCGAGCTTGCTTCACTCTAGCTTTATGGACCATTATGTGAAGATTTTATCAAGTGTGTTCCACACACATTTAGAATGATGACCGTTAGCTTTGCTGCTGAATTATTTATTGCAACTTTCTAAATAGATAAATACTTACCTTCAAAATATGTATGTATGTACATATGTATATCAGGGATGGCCAAAGCTACCTTATGGATGTGCACGCACCAATACAAATAAAGGAATCGCACGCACACATGTGTACACTGAAAAAAAACGAAACACTGCAATTAATATTAAATGTTTTCGGCGAAGAAAACACTTGCCAGTTGATCAAACATTTTAACGATCTGTGGAATAATAATTTCACTGTTCACCAAATGAAAATACAATAACAAAATACATCAGAATTATCGACTGCAAGCCGCAAAGGAGCGCGCAGGGCAAAATTTTTTTTTCTTTAAGATACGAAGGACCGTGGGTAGTGTCCCATATGCTATGTGCAATACAACAACCAATGTGCGCCGTATGCATTGGCGCTGCGCACCCCTGATGTATAGCATATCATTCTCCATTTCATTAAATTTAAAAATGAAAGCACAAAAAATTAATTTAACGTTTCTATTAGCTTGCTAGAATTTGTTGAAAATACTTCTGTAACTGTTTTCTGGTTGATAAACAGCCTTAATAATTTGTGTCTTAGATTTTTTAAAATTTTCATGGAAATTTATATTTTACTAAATTTAAATTTATTTCCCTCCTATATTCAGCAACTTTTCTGTGTACTACGTCAAGGACTATTTGTTCATATCCAATCTATCAGACTCTAAGCCGATCAACATTCTAATAAATTCATTTGCGCTGAATGACTGTCTGCACCAGGACAAGTAGCAAGCTTCACAGCCAATATTGCGACCTATTTATGCATGCAACCAAAACCCAATTTGAATTCAGCAACAATGCCACTGATGTGTCATCGAAATCATTTTGAAAAACATTCGAGAATGAATCATGTTGCTTGCTAATTGACTTGGAACCGCATCAGTCGCGATTGTTTTTACATTAACCATGAATTTTCACACACACCGAACTGCACACACTCTTCAAATACATTTTAGGTGTAGAGTGATAAGTGAGCTGCTATTAGTGGTTCAATTAGCAGGGGAGCTGCATGCGCTCCAATTCATTTGCTCTGATGCTCTGTGTGCATTTGTTGGGCGTTAAAATGTGAATCTGACACAAGTGCAAAAGCGAAAGTGGCATCTGCTAATTAGCCACTCTAGTACTTATATAACCCATTAACAAGTCTGACTATATTTATGCTCTTCCAGGGAAATCTGGACTACGGTGTTGCCGCCGGAATCAAAGGATGTCTATACGGCCATTTTAGGCATTACAAAAGCCAGTCGCATTGATGAGGGCGTCTACAGTTGCAAGGTGTGTATAAAAATAGTTTTTCAGGTGATTTTTATATATCATTTTCATGTCGAAGATGTCATCTACATTTAATACAATCTAATATATGTACATTATGTATATGTATATAGCTTTTAAATTTAGGACATCACTATTGCGTTCTTGGGTGACAATGGGATTGAAGTTTCCGAGCTCAATTTTATTTTGAATAGGGAATTCCAAGGTCATGTTACTTGCTTTGTTCTCTAATTTGGGAAAGAATAAATATTTAAGTATTCCCGAATTGTAATACATGTTATAGATAAGTCTAAAATTTCAGGGTAAGCTAGACAACTTTTAGCTCCCAAATGAATAAAGCAAAATTAATTTAACATGAGTTTATAAAAAGTAAAATGAAAAATATATGTGAATGTTCAATTTCGAATCAACTAATTTGATTTATTTACGATATTCTAAAGCTAACCCTTCTAATCGAATTGCCTTCTGATTTATAACTTATTTTCATTCTTCTTGTTTTCAGAGCTCAGACCGAGGTCTACTGTGAGCATTTTAGTAAATGTCAATGGTATTAAGTAAAAGGCCACTTTAAAGTCATAAATATGTTGTTCATACTTAATACTAGAAAAACAGCTATAGAAAGGGAACTTCCTGAATGTGGTTGCTGTTGCGGCATTAAATGTCAATATTTTTTACAAGCCATTTGCGTAATTTGTTATTTGCCAAGCCATAAACAAAAATAGTTACCGGCCCTTCGAAGTTTTAGATTTAATGGCCTGGAACAGTTTAAAGACTTACTAAGTGCGACTAAGCCCCAAAAGAGCTAACAATTTGTGCAGAAATCCAGAACTCTGCTAACTATTTGCAGACTAAGAACTGGGCGCGCCCAATTCTTAATAGCAGTCAAGTTCTTTTTTTTCTTTATTAGGTTTCTTACTTTTTAATTTGGCTAATGAAAAGCCACGTTGTGTGGCAAAAAGTAAAAGTAAATTTGGTGGTATCTTAGCTGTTTTTTATTTAATTTTTTATGGGTTTTATTTGAGTTTTTATTCCAACATAAACTGTCTGACAAATACAACTGACAGCTTAACGGTTGGCAATTAAACTGATTAGTCAGTTTAAAGTTTCAATGGAATCTACATATAACAAATTCAAACCGAATTAATAACAATTACGGAATAAAAGAGATTTTCACTAAAAAACTGACTGAAGGACTTGTTCAAACAAAAACTGTTTGTCAAGACAATTATAAGACATTTTAATTGGATTTCTGGTTCATAAAGAAAACCAAAAAAATTATTTACGAAAGTAAGGCCGATTTTTCAATGTCCACATAAAGTGATACATAGCTATATTTCAAATAAAATTATTAATTGAATAAATTGACACATAGGAAATTTCAATATTTCAATCTACACACAAACTTATGTGTCACTTTGAGTTGTGAATGGCAAATATGGACAAAAAAGTGGCAGCATTTTGAACAAAACAGCTGAGTACTGATGACAGGTGGCATCATTAAATAATCGGTCCTAAAAGTAATAAGGTCTTAATAAAACAAAGAGAACCAAAAGTTCATTTTTAAAGCCCGTACTTAAAAAAAGTACAAAAGATTCTATTAATTTTGCCCAAAAATAATGGGCGTAACAGGCATAAGGCTTGGCAGACCCGATAAATTTTATACAGTGGTGCCACAGAAAAGCAATTTGCTCAAGATTCAACCAAGAAACCTCTGCAAGCTGCTTTTAGGTGACTCAAAATCAAATCTTAATTCTCAATTTAATTGTAGAAATAATTAATAATCTCTGAGCTTATTGAATAAAACTTTTTAATTATTTAAAAGACAGAATGCATATTTATATATATACAACTCTTTGTCCTGACTGATTGACGAAAACATCACGCTGTAGGCCAATCGGCTTAAGATATCGAGCTGAAACTTTTACACAACATAGACGAAATATAATTATCGAGAAATAAGTCGGCAATTTTCATATTCTAAGTGGCTATCATAACCAAACTCACTGGTTACGTGTGTAGCACCATATAAAACACAATAAAAATATTTGGTTAAGATCGGACTACTATATCATATAGCTG
Source organism: Drosophila putrida (assembly GCA_037043535.1). Taxonomy (NCBI): domain Eukaryota; kingdom Metazoa; phylum Arthropoda; class Insecta; order Diptera; family Drosophilidae; genus Drosophila; species Drosophila putrida. The sequence continues at coordinate 68,287 of JBAMBI010000460.1, forward strand.
CCGTAAAATCTTGGTATGATAACCTTTGTTGTTTTAGCGCAAGCTAACTTTGGCGCGCCAAAGTTTTGATATCCTTGCAGAGCTCTGCATAAGCCGTTCACTTTTTACAAAATTTGTTAGATGTTGATTTCGAACCGATCGTTCTTTGGCAGCTATATGATATAGTTGTCCGATTTGAACGACAGACTGTTTAAAACTATACCAAATAGACAATCTATCTTAAGAAACAAAAAAGTTATCCATACTAAATGTTGATTCGGAACCGATCGTTCCTATGGCAGCTATATGATATAGTGATCCGATCCGGCCGGCTCCGACATATGTACTGCGTGCTGCAAAAAGCGGACCTGTACCAAGTTTCATCAAGAAAGCTTCAAAACTGAGAGACTAGTTTGCAGAAACAGACAGACGGACAGACGGACATGGCTTTACGACTCAGCTCGTCGCCCTGATCAAGAATATATGTATATAATTTATGGGGTCTGTGAGGCTTCCTTCAATGCGTTGCAAACTTCGTGACAAAATTATAATACCATCTGCAAGGGTGTCAGAAATGCATTTATGTTTTGAGCTTTCGAGATTTTTACTTCTGATTTTAATTCCTAGATGCACCTGTGCAGTGATCTGTGGTAAAAGTTTATCTTGATTAAGTACTTAAACTCCGAATAATTTTCATTATTTATTTTGATTGTCATTTTATTATTAAATTGCACGAAGGGTTGTTGCATGTGCCTCACACTATAAGCTGTTCAAGCTACTGCAACGTGCTCTACTCTGCTGATGTTGCAATCGTCTTCCTTGAGTTGCAACCTCGGCGCCATAAATTTTCTAACTTTAAGACCGCAAGTCACATCAGGAGGAGCAGCTGTTGCTTTGCAGAGTCAACCTCAGAGCAAACGAGTGAAGATTTTCTTAAAGCCCAGGACCAGTTGTATCAAATGCCTTGTCCGAAGGCTCTGAGGGGATTTTCCTTTGCTTTTTACCACTGTATGAATCCCCTAGCACACTTTTTCTTTAGGGCTGTCGCTTTGTGCCTTTGGTCCGCCTCTTCGCCAGCTTCACGCCATTCCACTTATTACTGTGTCGACCACGTAATGATGCCATCGGATCAAAGGGAAAACCGCTGGAATCGCTGCATTTGTTACTTTTGTGGGAAGGAAAAGGGCAGGAAACGCTATCTCCTAGCAGCGGTTACCAGCTGCTAAAAGAAATTCACAATAAACAGCGAACTGTGTTCGCATTTACTTTTTATACCCTGTGCGGGTATACTTAGATTATTAAAAATTGAAAGTGCTCAACCAGGAGGCGTTCAAGGCCCCATAAAGTATATATATTCTTGATCCGTCCATTTTTATAAACGAAAGGATCACAAAGATGATAAGACCTAGAAGCATAAAATTTCGTAGGATGAATTTTTATATTAACAGGAAGTTCAATCAAACAAATCGAAGAAAACGAAATAACTAGAGCTAATTTTAAAGTTTCAGAATTGAGATTTTGCACGTGTGTTAACTGGGAGTGTCTGGGCCTACAAATATTTTGGCTGAATCGACCGTTTCGTCAATAAATTATAAAACCTATGGCTCTGGTGTTTATAAAGGAGGAGTCTTAATTTTAAGAAAGTAATTACGTGTTTAGTAGTGCGGGAGTCGTTGCAGACCCCATAAAGTATATATATTCTTGATCAGCATCAACAGCCGAGACGATATAGCAATGTCCGTCTGTTCGTCCGTATGAACGAAAGGATCTCAGAGATGGTAAGAGCTAGGAACACCAAATTTGGTATGAAGACTTCTTATACTTGCACGCAGCTCAAATTTGATCAAGATCGGATAATAAACACGGAAGATATCCGCAACTATTTAATTCTTTAATTCAATGGGTCTTTGTTGTTGTGAGTTTTTGCCCTTTCTCCCTCTTTCAAATTATCAAGTGGTAGAGGTTCCGAGAAGGCAGACGGCAGATCGTGGTTCGAATCTCAGTAATAGCGCGCTTAAATTCTTTACTTATTTATTTTTTAAATTTTTTTTATACATTTAAAAAATTTTTTTATGCGTAGAAGAACATTTGTGAGGCGTTCTTTACTGTCACAAGGTATTCTACTGTCGGGATTTCCCGACTGCATGATATAAATTTTTTTTAAATTAAGATAAAGTTTCAGTTGAAAACAAGCATATAAAATCAATTTTTAAGCTAAATAGGCGCTTAAAACTTGTTAAATTTTATACCTAATTTTGGATTTCTCTTTTAAATATGCACATTGTAGATTAACAAATTTTATATATGTATTGGAATCGAATATAGCAATATTTGCATCAATTAATTTCCACATTCGTTCAAATATATTTCATATCAACTATAATATGCTTATGTGTAAGCGTCGCACAGTGGGACGTTCTGAGTTTTTACTTTGCAAAAATCATATCTTTTGATCCAAATGAGATATCGAATTTAAATAGCATTTAAAAGAACACTTTTTCAGTTTTAAATGAGTGAAAAATCTTAAAAATCGACCAATAAACCTCTTTTCCACAGGTAGTCAAAGTTGGATTTTGTTGTTTGCGTGATTTTATACGATAGTTTTATTAGAACCAGCCAAACAAAAAAAAATTCACTATAAATGGTGGAATTTACATTTACATTATATCTAGCGATATATCTTGTAGTAAATTAATACTTATAAATGAATTTAAATTAATATTTTAGTTTCATATACTGAAGCGAGCATATTTAACATAATTCAAGTTTCTAATACATTTCTGTCGTGTCAACTCCTATGAAAACAAAATGAAAATAAAATAGAAGTGTTTTATAACTGTTGTAAATAAATTTTATTATTATTTAGACTAATATCTACATTTAATCACAGTAAATGTTTCTGTTTATGTAGAAAGTTTCTACAGCAATATCTTCAAGCTCATAGCCTAAATATATTAAATCTACCATTTCTTTTGAATAAACCTCCTCCAGTTCATTAGAACTTCTTACAAATCTTTTCGTTGATAATAATGGATCTGGAGAAGCCGATAACATGTTAAGAGATCCTCATTTTGTCACATCCGTGACACCTTGCAAGTATTCGAATACCTATATTTCTTGTATTCCTTGTTTTTTTATTCCTGAGCCTCTCCTGACAGTTCTCCAATTGGTAGACTTCGGTATGAGGTCTCCTCCGTGTGCCAAAATTTTATTAAGTGTTTGAGCCTTTGAGGATATTTCTCCTTCAACATTGCAGCAGTTACCATTGCCTATTGCCTAATTTTCGTTCCATTAACCCTTTCCTTGCAGTTAAGGATAATTAAAATCCATTGTAGTCTTTTGATGATCTCTACACCAACATCAGTAACCCGCGCAGAAGCTTCAAAGTTCCTAAAAAATGCCCAGGATGTTATCTATCATTGCTGTTTCCATATCCACACTTTGGAGTGTCAACTTTCAGTTCAGTCTCAGCTTACGATATGTCTTGTATTACATTTTCCGATGGTTCACCTTTTTTTTTGTCATCTGTATCCTCCTTAAATACTTCACCTTTTCGCGGAAATGTGTATGACAATTGAAGAATAAACTAAAAACACTTTATTTTCGCATGTATTTGAGAAAAACGTACTCCAAAATATTATCCTCTTGTATATATTCTATACAAATCAACCTGGAATCAAATTAATACTTGCCTAGATAGTCAACAACAAAATAGGGTAACTAGTGCAGTCACAAAAAAACCTATCAGATTAGGTAGTTGGGCTTGGGGTTACTGCGAATAGAGCGCATTAGAAAATTTTGCAATACAACAACTGCCTGCAAAGCGTCGGTTTTCAATTGTTAATATTAACTAAAAAATATTTAATAATATTTGATCGCCTAAGCAATTTGCGCACTTTTGGCCTAGGTGCATTCATCGTATCTTAAACTGCGCCGAAAACGCAGAATTTCGCACCTCGAAACTATGATAAATCGTTTTGAAAATAATCACAGAATCATGTGGTATATGTCGCTTGCCGGCAATCGGTGTTAAAAGTCTATGTAAAGTTAAAAAATTGGTAGAGGTTTAGTAATTTAATTATTTAAAATACTTCAAAACCAAAAATGTATAAAATTTGTATACGGTTCGCCTTGAAATCGTCTCGACTTTCAGATAAAATTAAGAAACTTGAACAAAAATGAATCATTTGGATATAATTCTGTCCCAAAGACGAATAATTTTTGCAAAATATACCCAAATATACCAAAATAAAAAAATTTGTGTTTGAAGACAATTATCTATATAACTGCATTTCACGTTTTGCCACATTCCAACTCGTGAGTTTTGATTTTTGCCACGTGAGTCTCGTGAATGAGCCACTGTGCGCTGGTGCGAGACGGATCATACCGAACGGAGTTTACGTTTTATAGTTTATATAATTTAAATAATAAATATATTATAATAAATTTAAAATGGCCAGGATTCTCGCACGAATCGCCTGACAAAACAGCACCAGTTTGGAAAGTTAGTCTTCCATATGTTTTTACATAAATAAAAGCATTATATATTTGATTCTAATAGGAATTTGGGAATTTGAAATCCAATTTAATTTTACAACGCATTTTTTATCAGTGTAGGTTAACTCTGCTTTCATGCATATGGAATTTAATATCGTTTTCTACTTTCACAGGGTATTTCACAGTCAGGCCTTCCCGACAGCTTGGCTGTATAATGATTAATGTCAAATTTTAAAAAGATGTCAAAAAAAGTGAAGCTTAATACAGAAATAGAAACCATACTTAATACTTAATTGTACGAAAAATTGATCGACGACCTTTACTTGCACAGGGTATTGTACGGTCGAACCCTCCCGACTGATTGCATAATTTTACTTATAACTTCCTCTTAAATCTTTAGTTTTGCATTTGTTAGTTTTTTTTTAAGTTTTTTACAGGTATATTAAGATTAATATCTGTTTGTATATAAGTGGAAGACGTGTCCTTAACCTACCCTTAGCTTCCCTTGTGAAGTCATGCACTTTTCAGTTCGTAAAGACGAACTTATCTTTCCAACTATAAATGGCAACCATTTGGAGCATCAGCATCGTTAACATTGAAAATCTTGTGGTATGAGTGTTGTGGTCTTTCACCATTTACAGCAATTTTTATTAACTGCAGAGAAAGATAGAAATAGGGTAAATGGGTAGAGGGAGTTAGGACAAAATAACATTAGCCATACACGTACAATGTGAGGTTTAACGACTTCGACTGTTAATGAGACGCAACTTGAAGTCAAAGTCTTCTTCGGGGCAATAAAATCACTTTGGGACATAAAAAACTGAGTACGATGCCGTCACACTGCGATATGGCTAAATGAGTTAATTGTCAATTGGATTTTGTGGCTCGCAAAGATTTGTTGACGTTGCACAGTCGTAAAAGCAATGCCCGTTGCCTACTTTTCGAATCATGCCACAATTTTTAAACAGAAAGTTTAAGTACCATTAGCCAGAATTAACTTAACAATCTTCGTATTGATCCCATCCAAAAAAAAGGAAAAGAAATGTTACATCTATTAAATGTATCCGGCTCGCTTGCAACATATTGCCAAGCCAAGACACTCGCAACGCGAACGACAATACCAACTCAATGTGTGATCCTGATGTCGTTGCTCGTTAGTTAGTTTGTATTTTTTTTTTTTAATTTTCAAACGGAAGTACACCCCAATTTACTGCATGCAACATCATTCTTCACATCATCATACACATCTTTCTAATGGCCGTCGAACTCGTCAGGGCTATGACTCCATATCCAGCTTCAAGCACACAGACACTGTATTCCCATGGTAAAGCACCAGCAAAAGTTTTGTTTTACCCCTTCTTGCCTTGCAACATGTTTGTGCCACATGTCACAGTTGAGCTTCAAGTAGCAACACACCGCAACAAACCCATGTTATCCCCTTACTTTAAAGGCTTAGCAGACAATTCGGAAAAGACCGCGCGCAATCAGCCAAAAGTCACATCCAATCAGTAGACAATGTTTTCACTTTTTAGCCTCGCTAACATCAGCCACTGTGCTTCTAGCAAACAGGCAGCAATTGTTGACATAAGGCACACCTATTGAAATGGACATTTGACATTGTTATGACTGATTTTTATCAGATTCATGTTGGCCAGCTGTTTCAAGGGTTTTTAGTGAATTATTGTAGTTTTGTTTTTGTAGGGTAATAAAACTGTATTCAAACTATTCGGATATTTACAAATGCATCCGAATAGAATTCGAGACAATCACACATATGTATACACATGGAAGAAACAATATCAAATTCCCAAATTACTGATATCAATTTTGTGACGAACTTTAAAATGATTGACTAACACATGTATGTGGGAATAAATATATCATTCAGTCGGGAGAGCCCAACATTAGTATACCCTGTGGGAATAGAGAACGCCACACAAATTTTCTTCTTATTAAAATTGTGTTTTGAATTTGTTATGTATTTAAAAGTCTTAGCAACAATGAGCAGGTTATTTTCAATCTAACTAAATAAAAATAAACCAAAAATATATCATTCAGTTGGGAGATTCCAACAGTAGCATACCCTGGGGTAATAGAGAACGCCACACAAATTTTCTTATAAACATAAAAAATATTTAAATATATAACAAAAATTAAAAAAAAATGCATTAAGCTACGGTGGAGCAAGCTCGACAGTAGGAGACCCTGTACTTTTTGAGTGCAAAGCGATCACTACAGATTGTTTCAGTTCCAAAAAATTTCCATAGATGGCGCCATTGCGACGATATCAGTTGATTTTGCTCGTAACATTGTTAGTTGAATAACTTCCGCGTTTATCATTCGATTTAGATGATTTCAGGATAGGTTCGGACTATAATGTGTATTATACATACCAAAAATCAAGGCGCTACAATCAAAAGGTGCTTTTGTAATTCGACTTCAAAATTTTGTAATTCGATTTCCATGGGCGGAGGGGGGCGTGGAAAAAATCTAAAACAAACTTGGTGTCTCTAGCTCTTATAGTCTCTGAGATCTAGCTGACACAAAAAGTGACAGACAGACGGACAGCCGAACATGACTTTATCGACTCGTCTGTTGATGCTGATCAAGAATAAATATACTTTATGGGGTCTGCCACGCCTCCTTCTGCCTGTTACGCAAATTTGCACAAACGTAATAGACGCATTTGTACTTTTTTAAAGTACAGGGTCTAAACATTCAAATTTATAACAAAAATTTCAAAACTAAATAAGTAAAGAATTTAAGCTCGCTTTTACAGTAGATTCGAGCACGACCTCCTTTCTGCCCGTCAGTATGAACGAAAGGATCTCAGAGATGGTAAGACCTAGAAGCACCAAAATTGGTGTTAAGACTTATTATACTTGCACGCAGATCAAGCATTATCAAGCTAGAGACTTGAGCAATGGCACGAACAATACTTGAATGAATATGGATACATCGTAAAAATTTGATCAAGATCGGATAATAAACACGGATGATATTCGATGTTATTTAATTCTTTAATTTAATGTGTTTTTTGTTGTTGTGAGTTTTCGCCCTCTTTCCCTTTCTCATTCGTTTTACACACGCACTTACACATGCATATATACATATCCATGTAAGTGCGCGCTGTGTTAGAGTGAGCTGTCTCTCTCTCCCTCTCTAGAGGTGCCGCGTAGGCAGACGGGATCGTGGTTCGAGTCCCAGTAATAGCATGCTTTGATTATTTTTATACCCTTGCAGAGGATATTATAATTTTGTCACGAAGCTTGTAACGCATTTAAGTAGGCCTCACAGACCCCATAAAGTATATATTTTTCTTGATCAGGGCGACGAGCTAAGTCGATATAGCCGTGTCCGTCTGTTTCTATGCAAACTAGTCTCTCAGTTTTGAAGCTATCTTTATGAAATTTGGTACAGGTCCGTCTTTTTGCTGTACACAATACATATACATATGATCGGATCACTATTTCATAGCTGCCTGCTATGATAATCGAATTCGCACCAAATTTGGTCAGGCTATTTGAAACTATACCAAATACACAATGAGTGAGTTTGGTTAAGATATCTTAAAAAACAAAAAATTGTTCACACTAAATTTTGATTTCGAACCGATAGTTCCTATGGCAGCGATATGATGTAGTTGTCCGATTTGAACCAAATTTGGTAAGGATATATAAAACTGTGTCAAACATACAATATGTGAGTTTGGTTGGGATATTTTAAGAAGAACGAAAGTTTTTCATACTAAATGTTGATTCCGAACCGATCGTTCCTATGGCAGCTAAATGATATAGTGATCCGATTCGGCCGGTTCCGACATATGTACTGCGTGCAGCAAAAAAACGGACCTGTACACAGTTTTATCAAGATAGCTTCAAAGCTGAGAGACATGTTTGCATAGAAACAGACGGACAAACGGAATGACAGACGGATCAAGAATATATATACTTTATGGGGTCTGTGAGGCCTCCTTCAATGCGTTACAAACCTCGTGACAAAATTATAATACCCTCTGCAAGGGTATGATAAACTAAGCAAAATGAACGGAAGATATCAATATCTATGTTTAAGCATACTTTTGTCCCTTTCATTTGCAGGTCACAGATTGGGGCGTTGAACAATGTCGTTCGTTGCACATTCACATCAAGTCACCGCCGCGTCTGCGTGTGGATCCGCCAAGTGTGACCTTGCAGCGGGGCGACTCGTTACGAGTTCGTTGCCTTTCGCCGGGCAACGACGACATCAAACGTTATGCACAACTGGGCTATAGCTGGACACGGAATGGAATGCTCTTTCAATCGGATGCAGCGACCGCTATGTGGGAGGATCTCTATCCGGATGGTAGCATTCTGAAGATAAACAACATACAAAAGTCCGCAGAATATGCGTGTCTTGTGTCCAACAGTGTGCGTCCAGTCTCGAGGAGTGTCTACATTAATGTCATCGAACGCAATGTGGTCCATGTTTGCCACGCTGAGTCGAGCTTTGGCGTCCATTGGCCAACAAGTGCCCCAGGTGCCCCTATTATCACCGACTGTCCGCCGGGTTACGAGGGACACTCTCGACGCATCTGCGAACAACGAGATGCTGGAAACTCTAGTTGGTTGCTTCCCGATTTCTCCAGCTGTGTGCGGGACGAGCTGCTGCTCATATATAATCGGTTCCGAGCTCTAAGCGCAGGATTTCAACAGACCAACTCGTCGAACATACTGAAAGCTAGTTTTGAGTATACCCTGCAGCGACGACAGAGTTTCCTGCCGGGCGAGGCGAGTTTTCTCATTGATATGCTGCATGAGGTGAGTACGAATTAAACTGACTAAATAATGCCTCTAACACTATGGATGGGGAATGAGTTAAAGAAAAATCTAAATAAATCAATGTATGAAAATCTCAAAGTTAAAAATTGTTAATATTCGGAAACGCTCACGGCCTATAAATATCTCAACAGCTTTAACATCTTTCTCGGCTTTTAACAATTGAAAGTTAGCAGTTGTTTTAATTCAAAAAGCTCACAAATTGTCCCTTTCTCTTCTCGCAACTTTCACTAGAGTGCTGGAGCCACTTTGTCTTATAAAATTCCCTAATATTCGAATTAGAAAAAGTTCATGCTTTTTCGCGCTCGACAATTCAATTTGAAATAAGTATCATTACCTGAAAAGCACCGCAGCAATAATCTCCAAGTTGAACACAATCGAAAGAACGACTCAGGCGAAAGGAGCCCAAGGTGTTACAAAACTTCACTTACCTAAAGCTGGACCAAATCTACATGCTTTTGTCTAGAACTATTTTTACACACAAATGAATCTAAAAAATATGCAAAGAAAACCGAAAAGCAGCTTGCTATTTTTCACACAATTTTCAGAAGAAAATGTCTCTCTCCTTTTGAGCCGCATGGCAGCAATTTTTCATTTTAATGCGCACACAAATTTTCTGCCTAACGAACGGAAGTGAGACTCTCATGCCATTTCCTCTAACATTTTTGGGGCCTCTTGTCTGATACTCAGTACTCGAATATCTTTCACTATTTTGCAGCTCGACACCTATTTGCAGTTGAAAGGCACACAACTGGAGCGTGAGATGGCCGCGGAGATAACTCTCCGCATTCTGGACAAAGTCATGCAGAATGCGCAATCCCTGAACAGTCAACAGGTAAGGCGAAAAATTCTAACAACACTACACTATCTTGTTACTCCTTTCATATACGTCTATACTCGTGTGTATGCTCAAAAATGCTCGCTTTTACTTCCCCGAGCATAAATTATGTGAAAAGCGGCCGTCGAGCGAGTTTCGGGTGCTATAATTTATAACCTACAGCCATATTCAATATTTGCCAGCGTGCTTTGCGGCTCTTGCCAGATTTATTACACTCTCCAGGCCCTAAATTGGGAATAGAAGAAGAGGTGAAAAACACGCTAGTCGCATTTTTCACTTGGCTTTACTTTTATTTAGCTTGTAGTTGGGCTTGTTGTTGAGCCGCAATGTACATTTGTCTGACTCAGTTCGAACTACGAATGCAACGGGGGTCAGAATTGGTGCCCATCTTTTCACGGTAATGAATATCTTCTACAGCATCTATTTATTTATTTGAGGTGAAAGAGCAATTTGTTGCGAAGCTGTTTGATTGCTGGTGCAATAAATGGCATACAATAAAATTTATGTATATATTTAGGAATGAATTAATGGAGATTCTTTAAGAAAAAATATGGCTGAGAAACAGCTAAATACATAGAGAAATAACTAAATACACCTTTAATTTAATTTTCCATCCCGTCGACTTTCTTCCTAAAAAGTTCTTTTAGAACTTTTACTTCAAGTAACACTTCACCAATTAAGAAAACGTTTCTCAGGTAGAATTTTTGAGTTGTGGGATCAAATGAAAACCAGAGGGTGCCAGATCTGTTGATTATTCTGTGAACCGAATCATAATCATATATTTCAAAATGGTAGAAGTGTAGGAGTATTAATCAAATTTATAGAAATGCGAAAACTAATAAAAAAAAAGATTCATTGAAAAGGAAAAATATTTTATTATATACATACATATATGCCACAGAAATCCAATTTCATATATTAGACTACTAGCTAAACAAAAAGATCATGCATATTTATTTATGCACTTGTATTCTATTCTGTAGGTAACCATCGAAAGAATCAGTTAATATGCACATGGACCTCAAATTAAACTTGGACATAAAGTAACCAAAACTTAAATTGAATGCACAACGAAAAAAGTAAAAATATATATTTTAGTCGGGGGGGCCCGACCCTGTAAAAGTATAGTAAGCCGCCCGCATTTGTTTGCGATTATATTATTATGTTAATTATAAACACATGCACAATCAGAATAAATTTATAAGATCGTATTGAAAATTACGTTTTATATTAACTTATGTTGTAGCAAATCGTTACAATTAAATTAACTCTCCAGCGCATTCGAAACTCTCGCAGCGAACTAAAGAATCACAAAGATGCGTGGGAAAATTGATTAATCTGCAGCGGCGTAGTCAATAATGATCAAGAGGATGCATTCCTCTATGAACATTAAAATTTCCTAATTAAAATTGCTAGCTGCGCCCTCGTATTGGCACGTGGCAGAATGAGAAAGCATATCATTAGTAGAGAGCGAAGAATGAGAGAACAAGTACAATATGAGATCAAAAGAGAAATGAATTAATGCATGTGTGTTTTGCATGCACTCGTATATGAAATAGATACCAATATAATGTCCGATTGTGCGTATGTATGTAAATATGTGCGTGAAAAGAATGAATTGGAAAACCAACAAATGCATCGATGCATCAATATTTATTCAACTATTGTTCTTGCCGCAGCTCAAGTCTCTAGCATGATAATTCCTAGGTTTTACCATCTCTGGGATCTTGTTACTTACACGGACAGACGGACATGGCTATATCGACTCAGCTTGTCGCCCTGATCAAGAATATATATACTTTATGGGGCCTTTGAGGCCTCCTTCTGCCTGTTACATACTTTTATTTTTTGAACAAACTTAATATACCCACAGGGTATAAAAATAAGCTACGGTGGAGCAAGCTTGACATTAGGAGACCCTGTACCTTTTGGTCTATAATGTTTCGTAACATGAAATTGCAATAGACCCATTTTGATTTTCGGGTTACGGAGGCGTAGCAAAAATCTAAAACAAACTTGATCTTGGGTAGATATAGTTGAGCCTTGAGCCTACAAAAAAAGTTTGGTCTCTCCTGCTCGTATAGTCTCTGAGATCCAAGTCTTCATATTTTCGAAATTTCGAACAGCCGTATAGTATCCGTTTATTATCCGATCCGGATAACTATCAGGGCAGGATTGGACTGTAGAGCAGGGGTGCGCAGCGCCTATGCACACGTCGCACATTGGTTTTTGTATTGCACATAGCATATGAGTAGTGTGTGAGCTTGCACGTTGGTTAGGTTCTTTTGCACATTGACAAATTACACAAACAATTTTGCACATTGTCTTTGTCCCAAATATTTTTTCGCGGCTTTCCGTCGCTAATCCTAATGTATTTTGTTATTGTATTTTCATTTGGTGTACAGTAAAATTATTTTTCCACAAATCGTTAAATTGCTAAATCAACTGTCAAGAGTTTTCTTCGCCAAAAACTTTTAATATGAATTGCAATGTTTCGTTTTTCGTCAGAGTACAAATTGAAGTAGAAAAAACTGATCGTTACATGTGTGCGTGCGATTCCTTTATTTGTATTGGTGCGTGCACATCCATAAGGCAGCTTTAGGCATCCCTGCTGTAGAGCTTATCATGTGTGCCAAAAATCATATCGCTAGCCTTAAAGGTGCTTTCGTAAGTGGACTTTGAAATTTCGTTTTAGCACTACGGGGTGGGCGGGTGTGTCAAAATTCAATGCAAGATATCGATGAATTTATTTGCCAAATTTGGTGCCTCTAGCTCTGATAGTCTCTGAGATATAGGTGTTCAAAAAAGGACAGACAGACGGACATGGCTTTATCGACTCGGCTGTTGATGCTAATCAAGAATATCTATATTCTTGTTTATACGGCACACGACCATTTCGCGTAATAAGGCAAACAGAGATACCAGAGTTCAGAAAATTTTTAATAATGCAAAGTCCGCTTGTAAACAGCTGTTTAAAGAAGAGTGTAAATAATATAATGGAAACTGCAAAATTATTTCATCTGGATCGGCAAAGGCGCAATGGTTTGCGTGCAGCGCCGCCGACCGCAGTGCTCCGCTTTACTTCAAGATAATTTTTTTTCAACATTCTTAATTTATTTTTCACTTGCTCGGAGCTCTTGAACATATTTTTAGGTTCGGCATCCGAAATTCCTTTGTAAATGCTGTTGTTGCGTTTTGTTTTTCCATCCAACTTGCTTAAGATGTTGTCCTCCTTAAGAAGACCTAGGAGTCCATTCACTTCACTCTCAGTTCATAACGCTCTTTTATATTCTAATTCAATTTTTCTACTTAATTAATTAAATGGGCTTCTACTTTTCTATTTATGACTGACGCAGCTGATTTATTATTTTTAGTGTTGCCAGACACTCAAAAAAACACGAAAAGTTGGCTGCGACTCATTACACGCATTTTGGCTGAATTCATAGTCAACTTCCGTATGTAGCTCAAATACATGTAATAGTTATTATACTCGCATTTTGCAAGAAATACGTGAAATGCTTTTCTCTCCGTATAAACAGGGTATAGGATAACATCTACGATATATCGCAGTAAATACGATGCATCAAACATATATCGCATTGAAGATTATACCGTTTTTCTCTTAAATATCGTGTCCCGTATAGACAGAATGTCAATATCACCATATCGATATCCCTATCAGCACTACTAGTGCTGATCCTCCCTAGCACTTTGATCAGCCATCTCGTTGCCCGACACTCCCATATGTCCTGGCACCCAGACAAGTCTGATTGAGTGCTGTTGGCTGGGGTTCAGCGCCGCGACAGTGTTCCTAATGAGCTTGTTCTTGACGTCATTCGAGGCTAGTCCTCGATTCCGCCTACCCGGGAAGACAGTTATGCTTTCCCATTTGAATTCCAGGACACAATAGTCATTTTCGCCGGCCACAGAGTAGAATGACGCTGTGGCCTGTGGCACTTGGCTTAAGTCTTAAGGAAGCTCTGCGCATGTAGCCTGGCAGCACTCCTTGTGGCCGTTCGCTTAAGGAAAACTCCTATCTGGTCTAAATCTTTTATAACATCTAATTCGCTTGGAGGTAGAACGAACACATCCTATTACACCCAACCAGGCAATTCTTTATACCTTTCGGAGGTTTAGCAGATCGAAGTTAGTGCGCGTTATCTCCCACTATAGCAACGCCCCAGAGGTAAAAATATATCATTCAGTCGAGAGATCCCGACAGTAGAATACCCTGAGGTAGTAGAGAACGCCACTCAAATTTTATATTAATTATATTTGTGTTTCGTATTTGTGCTGTCTGTTTTGTATTTAAAAGTCTTAGCAACAATGAGCACGTTATTTTCAAAATAGCTAAATAAAAAAATGCATAAAGCTACGGTGGAGCAAGCTCGACAGTAGGAGACCCTGTACTTTTTGAGTGCAAAGCGATCACTACAGATTGTTTCAGTTTCAAAAAATATCCATAGATGGCGCCACTACGAAGGTATCAGTTGATTTTGCCCGTAACATTGTGAGTTGAATAACTTCCGCGTTTATAATCCGATTTGGATGAAATTTGCAGAATAGGCTCGGACCATAGTCTGTATTATACATATTAAAAATCAAGGCGCTAGCATCAAAGGTGCTCTTGTAATGCGACTTGGCAATTTTGTATTTTAATTTGTGGGGGCGGAGGTGGGCGTGGCAAAAATCTAAAACAAACTCGTTCAATGCAAGATATAGATGTACATACAGGCCAAATTTGGTGTCTCTAGCTCTTATAGTCTCTGAGATCTAGGAACTCAAAAAAGAGACAGACAGATAGACAGACGGACAGACAGACAGACGGACATGGCTACATCGACTCGGCTGTTGATGCTGATCAAGAATATATATACTTTATGGTCTGCCACGCCTCCTTCTGCCTGTTACGTACATTTTTTTTTTGCGCAAACGTAATAGACTTTTTTAAAGTACAGGGTCTAAACATAAAAAAACAATTCTTAATGTATAACAAACAAAAATTAAAAAAAAAATTTAAGAATTTAAGCATGCTTTTACTTGGATTCGAACCGAGGTCCCCGGTTTGACTACGTGACGGCAACTCTATCACTTGATAACTTGAAAGAGAGAAAGAGAGAGGTCGAAAACTCACAACAACAACACATAAAACTAAAGAATTAAATAATTGCGGATATCTTCCGTGTTTATTATCCGATCTTGATCAAATTGCATCCTTTCTCATTCAATTACTGTTCGTGCCAAAGCTCAAGTCTCTAGCTTGATAATTACCAGAGTTAGGCATTGTGGGCGAAGGGGGCGTGGCATCCAAAATTTGAAATAAACTTGATCTGCGTGCAAGTATAAGAAGTCTTCACACCAAATTTGGTGCTTCTGGGTCTTACCATCTCTAAAATCCTTTCGTTCATACGGACGGACAGACAGACAGACAGACGGACATGGCTATATCGACTCAGCTTGTCGCCCTGATCAATAATATATATACTTTATGGGGTCTGCCACGCCTCCTTCTGCCTGTTACATACTTTTTCTTTTTTAACAAACTTAATATACCCCCTCAGGGTATAAAAATGGACCTGACGACTGCAGTCTTGAATCAATGAATGATATACCCATCTTTTCCCAAACGTCTCTTTGCAATTAAAGAAGGCATGTAGTGCCTTTTCAATCCTTTCCTCGGCGTTTCTCTCCCAAGAGAGCTTGGAGTCAAGAATTACTCCAGGGTATTTGGTCTCTTTCGAAAGTTTGAGCTGTGTTTCCCCCAGAGTTTGAAGTCTAAAGCTCGGTATCTTAAATTTCCTAATGAGCCCAACTAGCTCGGTCTTCTGTGGGTTTGCCCCAAAGGGCGTTCTGCTCTGCCCTTCGCAGGGTTAGGTCCAGTGCGTTGCCCATGAGATCACTAATTGTATGCTATAAAGTTCATCGAGGACAATAATCCACAACAGAGGGGATATGACTCCTCCCTGCGGAGTGTCCCTAGTGGCCTTTCTTCGAATTGTAGAGGCGCAGAGTTGGGCGTTGATCATTCTGCAGCCGAGCATGTTGCTAAGCCACCGAATGATCTTTGGGTGTGAGTTAACTTTGACAAGTGCTACCAATATTGACTCGATCCTGACGTTGTTGAAAGAACCATCAACGTCGAGAAATGCCGCGAATGCAAACTCCATTCTCTGCAGACTACCCTCGACTGATCCCACAACCTCGTGTAAAGTGTTCTCAACAGATCTACTTTTGAGATAGGCGTTTTCAGCTCCGCTAAATGCACACCGCTTGCAGAATGCTTGATCTGATGTCATTCGGTCCTGCAGATTTGAAGGGGTGGAATGACCTGATAGCCCAGCTTATCTTCTCTTAATTAACTATGCCGCTTATGATGGCCCTGCTTTCCATGTCCATCTCTCTTCCCATCTTCCTGCTAGTAGACACAGTGAACTCAGGCATCCTGGGAAGTGAGTGTTCATGAGGACTTGAAGACACTCCTGGCTGTCTTTAACAAAATGGCCGTTCAGGTCGCACATTAGACCTGGTTTGGCCGGATCTGTTGTCAATAACTTTCGAAGTCTGGACGCTGCAGTGGTACTGGTGAGATCTTCAAAGAAAGTAGCCCACGAGTCTCTCTTGGCCTTCCTACATTTCCTCTTAAAATTTTGGTAGCTGAGGTGGAAGGCTTCCAAGTCTACCTGACAGTTTCTAACCTTTGCAATGTTATACAGTCTTCTTGATTCGTTCCTAATCTAACCCAACTCCGGTGTTCGCCAATTGTTGCGGTTTGACTTTGGAGGTCGCCTGATTGGGCAGCATTTAGTGGAGGCTCTACAAAGTACATCGGTGGTGGTCTAAATAGATTTCTCTAGAATGTCCGGTTGAATTAGTTGTTCCACTGGGTGGTACTGAAGAGACTCTTTAACATACCTTGAGAATTTAACCCAATCGGCTCTTCTTGTGTTCATGAAGGGTGATTTGTCCACCCGATCCCATCTTATGTCGAAGACTATCCTGTAGTGGTCAGAGAATGAACACTATGTGGATATGTGCCAGTCGTCTGTCGACTAAAAGCAATCGACATACGATTATAAAAGATACATTAAAATTATATATAAGCAATTAAGAATGTCTTATAAGCAAGAGAAAAAAAAAAAGAAAAAGTTATTATGAATAATTATATATATATTTATAATTATATTTATATTTTGGGCAAGTTAAAATGAATATCAATTGCTCGGACCCAACATTTGTTGCAAGGACTGGGGAAAACCCAAGAAAAACCCAATCAGGTCGGATATAATGTTAGTGTTAGTTATTATGCGCCAGAAAGAATAAGATAGATTTTTTAATAGTTAAGGTTGAGGCCTCTGCATTGAAGACACAGTAAAGTTTATTATAATCCGTACAGAGCACTCGAAAGGGTTCATGCAGGGAATAGTTATTAGTACAAAGATTAAGGGATATTGGTACAAAATTACGAGTATGTCTGGATGGAACTGAGAAATTAATTTGACTCAATAAATATGAGGAATCAATTTCACCAGATACTAATTTAATCATAAACATGACGCCAAGCATAATACGACGGTTAGTTAAAGAGGGTAAATTAATCAATAGAAGTCTACTAGTGTACGGGGGTAAATTAGAGCCTGAAACCCAGTTAAAGCCTCTTAAAGCAAATAATAAAAACTTTTTTTGAACTGATTCAATACGATCCTGGTGGTTAGAGTATTGTGGAGACCAAACACATGAACCATATTCCAAGATCGGACGAACGAGAGATACATAAAGTAATTTTGTCGTATAAGGGTCGTCAAATTCTTTTGCCCATCTTTTAATGAACCCAAGAACTTGAGTCGCCTTACTGACAGAAAAAGCAACATGTTTATCAAACTTCAGTTTATGGTCAAGGAGAATTCCAAGATCATTTACTTCATCTAATCTAATAAGGGGTACAGAATTAAGAGTATAACTGATTATGTGAGGCAAGTGTCTATAAAAAGTCATAACCTTGCATTTAGGACAATTAAGATTTAGTAAATTAACTTTGCACCATTTATAAAAGTTAACAAGATCTGCTTGCAGTAAATCAGAGTAAAAACAGTCCTTAAATGACAGACACAACTTAACATCATCAGCATACATTAAAATATTAGAGTGTAGAATAACAGAAGGAAGATCGTTAATAAAAAGGTTAAATAGAAGAGGGCCAAGATGACTACCCTGAGGAACACCAGATGTTACCAAGACGGGCCTCGAAATGGCAGACTTGAAGACAACGTTTTGTGTTCTGTTAGTAAGGTAATCGGATAACCATATAAGAAGATTATATGGAAAGCCAATTAAGTTCAATTTATGAAGTAAAAGACAGTGGTTAACAGAGTCAAATGCCTTACTGAAGTCGGTATAA
Organism: Drosophila putrida; assembly: GCA_037043535.1. Taxonomy (NCBI): domain Eukaryota; kingdom Metazoa; phylum Arthropoda; class Insecta; order Diptera; family Drosophilidae; genus Drosophila; species Drosophila putrida. The sequence goes on from JBAMBI010000460.1 coordinate 86,813, forward strand.
ACAACATCAGTCTGCATTTTATTTTTAAAACCCTTGATCACTAAAGAAGACAATTCTAGCAGGTTTGTGGTTGTAGACCTATGCTTCACAAAACCATGTTGGTAAGGTGAAACAATAGAACTACAAAAACGAGTAACTTGTGAAGTAATAATTTTTTCAAAGAGTTTAGGTGTAGCAGACATTTTCGAAATTGGCCTATAGTTGTTAACGCAACTCTTAGGGCCACTTTTATGTAGCGGAATGATGTGTGATTCCTTCCAGACAGAAGGGAATGAGCAAGATGCAACAGATAAAGTAAATAGTCTATGTAACAGTAGATATAAAGAGCCAGCGCAGTACCTAAGTACGCAACCTGGCAACCCGTCGGGGCCTGGGGAGAATACTGGCTTAATTAAATTCAATTCACATAATACTGAGTCTTCAGTGATAATGGGTTCAGGAATAAAATTAGATTTTTGCAAACTATAGGGATAGGATGTTCTAAGAGAGTAGCTATTAACAGAGTAAGTAGTTTGAAAAAATTCTGCAAATAAATCGGCTGCAGCCTGATCATTATTTGCAGTCGTATTTTCATAAGAAACAGAATGAGGTAATAAAGGTGATTTTCGTTTAGAATTTACAAAACTATAGAATCGTTTAGGATCCTGAGCAAACTGAAGCCGGCAACGACTCAAATAATTGTTGTAAAGTTGCAGGTTTAGTGAGTTAAAATTACATTTAGCAATAGAATACCGTGAATAATCGACATTGTTCCCTGTACGTTTATACTTTTTAAAATAACGCGATTTTAAATTTTTTAGACCAGATAGTTCGCGGGTAAACCATGGGGGCTTGTTTGACCTCCCAGTGTGTCTTCGAGGAACGCATTGATCAAAAAAGCGGTCCAATGTATTATAAAAAAGGCACAGAGCAAATTCTAAGTCATTGATCGCAAAAAACTGGGACCAATCATGACTTATAATGAGATTATTTAATTTATGAAAATCGGCATTTCTAAAACAACGCGACTTAGACGCAACTTTAGGGAGAACAGTTTGCTCAACAACCGAAAGATCAAGAGTTAATTCTAACGTAGGGTGATAAGAATATTATGAGAGAGTCGCTGTTCGTCGGTTCGATTACGTCAATAACCTCTGCCTGATTCTTGTTGCGGAATGTGGGGTGTGGGTAAACAGTACGAACTCGAGCAGCGACTCCCCTCTTTCATTGATGTCCTTGCTTTGCCACAAGGTGTGGTGAGCATTGTCATCGCAAATAAGGATAACATCGATACCATCATTCTTCGCCTGCTCAATCCTCTTACAAAATATAAATAATGGTTCGACCAAGCTGATAATTTTTTTCCAAGTAGGGAAAGATTATATAAGCTTAAGTTTTAAGTTGCATTAATTTTTGTTGATTGGAACGGACTCTAGGTCAACAAAAAATGAAGACCGTCTACAGAAGGTCTTGTCGGTTTGAGTGTAGAAATTTGTGCAAGCGTACTACAGTATGATTTTATGTGGGATGCGGAATATCTTTATTGTCATATAATTATATTGTGTGGGTTGTCGTACAATATGTCATTATTTGTGGTCGAGGTCCCAAAAATCTTTTTTGATCCTCTTAAATTACGATAACACCTTGTTTAACCTTTTTTTTTATGCATATCTAAGCTAGTTGGTATTCGATTTTCACTATTATATCAAATATTAGGAATACGAAAAACATCTTTAATCACGATGGTTGATATGCAGATCAGCAGATACTTGACGACTGCTATTTACCGAATGCTTTTCTTTAAAGATACAAGTCCTCGAGTCAGAGTATTTTCTGCAAGGAAGCGCGTGCTATGCATTTGTTAAGCTCATATTCAGAAAATTGTAAAAAAAAACCTATTCATATTATTTCTGCTCTTCGTTTTAACGGTCCATAATATCTTCTATCAATTCGATTCCTTCCATGAGAGCATTGTATTCCTTAAAGTATACTGGACAATTGATTTTCTAACAATCCCATCCGTGATTAGTTTCACAACTTATTTGGATCTCGATCTGTTTTAATGCACATGTCAGCGAAAAATCGCCCCACACAATCTGTGAGTTTGTTTGAAATATCTTGAAGAACAAAAAAGTTTTTCATTCTAATTGTTGATTTTCAACCAAACTTGATAAGGATGCATAAAACTGTATCAAACACACAATGTGTTAGTTTGGTTAAGATTTCTTAAGAAACAAAAAAGTTTTTCATTCTAAATGTTGATTCCAAACCGATCGTGATCCTATCCGACCGGTTCCGGCACACGGACCTGTACCAAGTTTCATCAAGTTATCTTCTAAACTGAGAAACTAGTTTGCATAGAAACAGACGGACAGCCAGACGAACAGACGGATATGGCTATATCGACTCAATTCGTCGCCCTGATCAAGAGTACATATACTTTATCGTGACAAATTTATAATACCTTCTGCAAGGGTATAAAAAATTAAAGACAATGGTTGCTTTTGAGGATTGGAAACTATGAACTCTTGTTTTAGCGTCTTTCTGTGCAGAAAATATAGGTATTTTAGCATACCGAAGTTTGTTTATATTGTAGCGGACTAGGTAGAGTTTCCGAGTATGAAGCAGAGGTCCGGAGTTCGAACTCCATGTAGGTTTGGTTATTTTAAAAAAAAATATAAATATAATAATGTTCTGATAAACAATAAGGTAATGTAAATAAATTGAAATTTAATAAGATATTTTAATGAAACATAACATTAAATAAAATTCAAAAACTTAAAAAATAATGCGAAAACTCTGTTAGTTTTTTAGTTAAATCAAATATGGATTGTATATGATTCTTATATGTGCATATTTGACCAAAAATCAAAGTATAAAAATCAAGGCAAAAAAAAATTTGAATCAAAGTGTAAATAGTAAAATTTAGAACGTTTTATCTATCAGTGTCTTTCTATAGCATATTTGTTAACTTTAGGTATTGTATAAAATGAAGTTTTGACACCGCGTGTGTATTTTGTAGCGTTTCCTAAGGATGTGCAAAGAGGACAATTTTTCATGAAAATCGATTTATATAAATCAATTAGTCGGCTAAAAATAGATCAAGTTAAAAAGCTCATCACTATTAAACACCAAATGAAATCGTTATTATCTGCAATTTACATTACATTAGGTTTCTATTAACTCAAAATATTAAAGCAATTTCCCGGTACGGTGTAGTATACAAAACATAAATAATATAAATTAAAATTAATTATGATAGTTTTAGGGTAGTTTAAGCTGCCGGTAATACGAAGGGTAAACTTTTTATGTAAGTTATATTGTCTTTCGAACCTTTTACGTGAAGTGATACGTATACAGAGCTCAATGTATGTACATATTTATATAATAAACCTGTAGCTCACCCAACAATAAGCCACAAAACATCTAAATTTAATCTTAAAGTTTTTCGTAATGAGCAACAATCACGCAGTTAACTTATGGGGCTGAGACGATAAACCTCAAAACACCTCGTTGGACCACAGAACAATAACTATAACCACATCCACATCAATTTCAATTTCGGCCGCCCAACCCTACTGACCCCAAAATGGTGGAAGCTACTTATGGTCATGTGATGTTTACTGAATAGTGTGTATCCGTTTCGTTCTTAAAGATGCTGCCAATGTCCTTGCACCTTGAAGCTCTTATTTCCTTCCCACGGATTTGGCTTTTGTTGTTGTTGCCGGCTTTTCTTATCACACTCAACTTGCTTAAGTTTTTAAGTGGTTTGACTGAGGTACGAAAACATTCAACAAGGGGAGGATTGGGATCCTATGCTCATGTTTTATTCCTTAAGGATACTTTGTTTTCGCGAAATGCGGCATAAAAGTAGCAACAACAGTAGCAGCAGTAGAAGCTGGTGGCAAGTTTCTGGTTGCCACATGCATTACACTTTAATTTTGGTATGCAAATTTATGTGAGTGTTGATTGCAGCTTTTTGACTTGGTACAAAAAGTACTATAAATTGAATGCCAGCCGTTGCTTAGTGTGAAGGACCTCAAGTGAAAAGGAAGCAAGCTTATAAATGTACCAAGTATACAGCATAATCTATTGGCTGTCTCTATCACGAGTTTTAATATTCATCTGGTAGGTTAAGGAAGTGCGCGGCAATTAAGCAGGTTTTTATTATGCAGTCCGCTTTCCATAGTTGACTTTAATTGAAAAGACGAAGAATGATGAGGAGTGTTGAAAGTTTTTAATGCGCTCAAATTAAGTTTGTTTGCATTTTAGTTCACTCGAAATTTGGCATTTCTATAAAAGGTATGCGCCATTTGAACTTGAAACTTCGCGGAACATTTTTCTGTTTAATTCACAATTTTATACAAGTTTTTTTTAATAGCTGACGAAGCGGAAGAAAAGTTTCAAGTATAATTGGGTCGATTAAATCTCAGAATTTCAATTTTTCGGAACTTTCCAAATAGTTCCCATCATTTTTATCGACATTAATGAAACTGCCGAACGTACCTTTTGATAGATAGTTTCAATGTATTGACTTGCGACTTGCACTTTAATAACTATTTATCTAACAGATAACACTAGACAACAACAAAAATTGTCATATTTTAAAAATAACATTTTTTGATACATATGGGCCTGATGACAAAAAACTTTTTCAACATTTTTTAAGTTAAGCCTCTTTCCACGACGAGCATTCACCGTCATTCGCCGACATTTTGAGCGTTCGGGCTGGATGACGACGTCTTTTCCATACAAATTCCGAAATCAAACGATAGCGTTATTAAGCGTTATTTAAATGACAGCGAATACTCTATCATCCCGTAGTCGTGAAAAGAGCCTATAAGTTGCCTAGCTCTAGCCTTTGTTTTTGAAAGCTGATGGATGTGAAAACGGACATGGCTTAATCGACTGAAATGTTGACGCTGATTAGGCTTGTATGTATACTTACATTTTACTCAACGAGTATCGGGTATAAAAACTTGATTTAAATTTACGAATAGAAGTTTCTGTGCATATTGACTTGTTATGGAGCACACAAAGACCAAACGGGAAACAAACTTCATTGACCTAGTTTAAAATATATTCAATTGCAATTAACGGTCAAGCTGTAAAACATGAGCAGTTTACTTAAGTTGTCAGCCGTTTCTTTTTTACTTCCGCTTCTGCGGAATCGTATAAAATGAAAAAAAAAATCAAAATCAATTAAATCCTGCTCTATTTAGTTGCCTTCTAGTCCCACTTTATTTACAAAAAAACTTAAGGCCGATTTGTCATCTTGCCTATTACCTTACGTGGCAGATAAACGTATCCATATAAAATTAAAAAAAAATGTAGCGCAAGCTAACTTTGGCTCGCAAAGTTTGGATACCCTTGCATAAGCCGTCCGATTCTTTACAAAATTTGTTAGATATTGATTTTGATCCGATGGTTCATCTGACAGCTATACGATATAGTAATCCGATTTGCACCAAATTTAGTCAGGCTAAGATACCTTAAGAAACAAAAAAGATTTTCTTACTAAATGTTGATTTCGAACCGATCGTTCATATGACATCTATATGATATAGTGATCCGATTTGAACCAAAATTAGTAAGGATGCATTAAACTGTATCAAACACATAATGTGTGAGATTTTCATACTAACTGTTGAATCTGAACCTATCGTTCCTATAGCAGCTATATGATATAGTGACCGATCCGGCCGGTTCCGACATATGTACTGCGTGCAGCAAGAAGACGGACCTGTACCAAGTTTCATCAAGATAGCTTAAAAACTGAGAGACTAGTTTGCATAAAAAACAGACGTACAGACAGACAGACGGACATGGCTATATCGACTCAGCTCGTCACCCTGATCAAGAATACTTGCTTTTACTGGGACTCGAACCACGATCTCCCGTCTGCCTACGTAGCACCTTTACCACTTGATAAGTTGAAAGTGAGAGGGAAAGAGCTCACTCTAACACAGCGTGCACTTACATGCATATGTATATATGTATGTATGCCTAAACGAACATGAAAAGACCCAAAAGCAACTCATTAAATTAAAGAATTAAATAATTCCGGATATCTTCCGTGTTTATTATCTGATCTTGATTAAATTTTTACGATGCATCCATATTTATTCAAGTATTGTTTGCGCCGAGCCTCAAATGTCTAGTTTGTTAATTGGCAGTGCTATCCTTTTTTCTACTTTGTGGGCAAAAGGAGCGTGGTATCCAAAATTTGAAATAAACTTGATCTGCGTGCAAATATAAGATCAACATTTGGTGCTTCTAAATCTTACCATCTCTGAGATCTCGTTGTTCACACGGACAGACGGACATGGCTATATCGACTCAGCTTGACGCCCTGATCAAGAATATATATACGCTATGGGGTCTGTCACGCCTCCTTCTGCCTCTTATATATTTTTTTTGAGCAAAATTAATGTACCCCCAGGGTATAATTAATTATTAGATTTTTGTGGCTGTGATTTGCGCTTTGTTTACTTTTTATGTTCACCATCTGCAGCAGCAGTGTTATCTTCCAACTTTTGTTTTTTTTTTCGTCTTTGCAAAAACTTTGCTAAGGACTAGGCTTAAGGGCCGATTTCTCATCTCTCATTTGCCTCAACGTCGATAAGAGAAATTTGGGTTTCTTGTTATAAATTTAGTCCAGCCTTTCGATAACTTACAGGGCAGATCATCCCCCCTTTAAATTCTTAACGTTAACCTAATTAGTTAAAGTTTCAGTGTTGCTGAAAGCGTTGCTAATTCAACGCGTCCAATACTCTTATTCCATGATACCTGATCGATCAAAAGAAAAAAAGAAGAAGAACAGATCTTTATATTGGTATACACTGCTGGTCATAGATTAGACGCACTTAGGTTTATTAATTTTTTAGAAGAAAGGGGTTTTATTTTTAACTAAAATTTTTACTTGGTGTTAATACTTGATTTATTAAAAATAAAAAAAAGCAATTTCAGTAATGAATACTGCCTCCTTTTTAGCAATAACTTCATATATCCGATCCTTCATAGAATGATAAAGGGAATCTATGTAGGTCAAGGAAATCTCGGTCAAAGCACGTTTAATAGCTGTAGTTAATGTTTCCTTATCTTCGTATTGCTTTCCCCCTTCATAAACCATCCGTGTAAGCCAGCCCCAAACATTTTCAATTATGTTCAGATCTGGAGAATATGGTGGCTAGGCCATTATATAAACGTTTTGGCTCGAAATAAACGACTTTACTACCCGAGCGTTATGAATAGGAGCAGTGTCTTGTTGAAAAAAATATATCATTCAGTCGGGAGATCCCGACAGTAGAATACCCTGAGGTAGTTGAGAACGCCACTCAAATTTTATATTAATTATATTTGTGTTTTGTATTTGTGCTGTCTGTTTTGTACTTAAAAGTCTAAGCAACAATGAGCACATTATTTTTAAAATTACTAAATAAAAACATAAAAAAAAAACAATTCTAAATGTATAACAAAAAATAAATAAAAATTAAAGAATTTAAGCATTTACTGGGATTCGAACCGAGGTCCCCGGTTTGACTACGGGCATCTCTATCACTTGATAACTTGAAAGAGAGAAAGAGATAGGGCGAAAACTCACAACAACAACAGCAACAACACATTAAATTAAAGAATAAAATAATTGCGGATATCTTCCGTGTTTATTATCCGATCTTGATCAAATTTTCACAATGCATCCTTATGAACCTAAGTATTGTTCCTGCCGAAGCTCATGTCTCTAGCTTGATAATTACCAAAATGGGCGAAGGGGGCGTGGCATCCAAAATTTGAAATAAACTTGATCTGCGTGCAAGTACAAGGAGTCTTCATACCAAATTTGGTGCTTCTAGGTCTTACCATCTCTGAGATCTCGTTGTTCACACGGACAGACAGACAGACGGACAGACGGACAGACAGACGGACAGACGGACATGGCAATATCGACTCAGCTTGTCGCCCTGATCAAGAATATATATACTTTATGGGGTCTGCCACGCCTCCTTCTGCCTGTTACATACTTTTTTTTTTGAACAAACTTAATATACCCCCTCAGGGTATAAAAATGAAGGAATTGGTCCAAATACATCATCTAATTTTGGAATTACGGACTCCAACAATATTTTAAAGCGATCGCCGATCATCGTCTGATAAAAATCAATTTAATTATTCCATAAAACGTGATGGCACCCCACACCATTACTCCACCTTCTCGGCTGTGGTGACGGCTTAAATATAGTTCATCTTTTCTCAAATCGTGATAATAGTATTGAAAGCCATCTGGACTATCGAAATTAAAACGTTTTTCATCAGTAAAGAATACTGAACGCCAATCATTAAGTCGAGTGTCAGATTGAACATTCCACGTCATGTATTCTTTCGCGAATTGAAGCCTTTTTCTTTGCGTATTCCATTCAGAGGTGGTTATTTCTTGATTTACAGACGTTACAGGTATTTTGCATTTCTGATTGTACGCTGAACAGTTGAAAGGCTTGCTTTTACTCCGGCAATTCTTTAATTTTAGCTGCAGACTTAGTCGAATTTGAAGCAATTCTAACAATTTTGCGTAACGCTTGTTTAGATAGTGCTTTTTTTGTACCTTTGAAGTGTGTTCCATATGCCTCTGGATCCTTGAAATATCTATCAGCAGTTCTGGAGCTGCGCTTTATCTGTTTGGCAATGTTTCTATTAGATAGCCCTTGCGAGTGAAAGAAGTCTACTTTTTGAAGTTCCAATAAGCTTATAATAAGTAGTAGCTTTTCCCATTTTTACTTGAATTGTAGCTCGAAAACAATTTATTTCTTTATTTTTAGTATTTTTTCAATAAAAAGAACTGCACTTGTTTAATCAAAACAAAGAAATGTAAAGTGCGTCTATTTTATAGACCAACCGAAAGCCCACGTGATTGCATAGACATTGCTCTAAAGTTCAAATGCACTGTTATTTGTTTCGCAAATCAACCGACTATGATCACTTATTTTTCCATCAAGATTCGAACTTTGATAAGAAAAGCATTTTGAAGAGTTAGAACAAGCATGATTATAAATAAAACAGTTTATTTAAATAAAAACGTTGGTGCGTCTAACCTAAGACCAGCAGTGTATATAACATTTGACGGAACTTGATAAAGCTGTACGTAATTGCCCAAAAAACACATCGTTTGATTTTAACAATCGTATAGTAATTGACCATGGTTTTAAATTAAACAAAATAAAAATCGTACATAATTATTAAATATATGATTATTAAAAAAGAATTTAGTTCTCGGGCGTGGATTTGGTGCCCCTTTAGAAGGATTGGTGAAAAAACTAGCACAGAATCCACAAATTACAGTTGAGTAATTTTGAGAAAAAAATATAAAGAATAGACACAATCATTATTTTTGTGCTTATTTTTCTTTTATAAAAAATAATTATTACATATTTCTAAGTTTTATTAAATTACTCAAACATAATGATTATCATTAAACAATGCCTGCTTGGGAAACAAAAGTCCGACAACCCGATTTTGCTTTATTTACCTGGGTCACAAAAAATATTACATTTTACACTTACATTTTTAATTTTTGCGCCAACATATTTTTAATATGTTTGGCAACCTTTGACCGTTTCAGGCAACTGGGATGTCACATTATTACAACCTTTAAGCATATTGAAAAGGGCAGGATGTAAAAACGAAATAATTGAATCCTGTATTAATAGTAAAAAACCATTTTCATTAGGTCTACTGTATCGTTAAGATGCGAAATCGGCCCTAAATATGGCAAACTTTGTCCATTTTAGGCCACTGAGATTCCACATTATTACAAAATGTAACTATTTTAATATTGACAAAATGTGAAAACGAAAATGGTTAAGCCCCATATTTATGGTAGAGTAAAGCATATCACAAGTATTTGGCATTTCAAAAATTAAATTTATAAAGTTCGCAACAAATCACTTAGCAAAAAGTAGTCAAATATAAGTAAAAAGAGTCAGCAAAACTTTCAAATCAGCAGAAAAGTTTGACACACACACACACATGTGTTTAAATTCTCATCCCTCCCTCCCACCATCCAGCAATTTGACGGTAAACAGTACAACGTGGCCAGGTCGCAAAGTTGAGACCAATTTTCGCATTTGAAACATTTTACAGTAAATATTCATAGGTAGTTTTAAGACCCTGTACTTTAAAAAAGAATTAGAATTTTTCAACGCCTCCTTCCGCCCCTTAACCCAAAAATCAAAATTTTCAATTCCAACTACAAGAGTACTTTTAAGGCCAGCATCTTGATTTTTGGTATGTACAATACGCACTATGGTGTGAACCTGTCCTGAAAATTGCATTCCAATCGGATGATAAGCGCGGAGGTTATTCAACTAACAATGTTACGGGCAAAAGGCAGAAGAAGAGACGCTAGCGACTTCTGTGCTTATCAACTAAAATCTTCCTAGTGGCGCCATCTAATAAAATTTCTTTTAAATTAAACAACAGCCTATAGGGCACTCAAAAAGTACTGGGTATCCTACTGTCGAGCTTGCTCCACCGTAGCTTACTGAATTTTTTTGTTTTTTTGTTTTAACTTATCTTTAAATAGGAAATCATATACATATGTGCCACAATTTGTATAGGCTGCCTTTGCGTGTGGCTTATGACTGATGTTCTTGAGAAGAGAAGAACTCTTTTTGTAATTATTTCTAAAGTTGCACTTGCAAACTTTGCCAATTGGAATTGTTTTTCATTTTGGATTGCACATACATTTATACATTAAATACATTTATCCTAAAGTGTACTATATGTATGCTGCCCAATAAGTGCACAAAAATTTATTTTTTGATTTGTCACAAATGACTGTAATTTATGCCATCAGAGCAGAAAGTGTCATTCAGAAAAACAGAAATATCAGGAAAAGTTGTTAAGAAAAGGTTTAATTTAAAAGAGCACCCTTTGAACATTGTAAAAAACGATTTCGTTCGAATCGTTTGTTTGCCTTTTGACTGCTGCTTAAGCTTTGGCCAACTATCAACTGGAGATATCAACATTTTATAATTTTATGTGAGTTCATTGACCTTCTTATATGGTTGCTCTGTGTTTTGTTCTCTGGTTGTTATTGGCAACATGTAAAAATTGCTAACTCATTTTGATTTGTTGTGTGCAAAGCTCGAAGAAATATGTTGACGGCAGTGTAAATTTTGGCAATTTAGAGAACTATTTTACTATTTTATTATAGTTAATATAAGAAAATAGCAGATTTATGACTAAAGTCCGATTTCTCATCTTGTCAATAAAGCCTGCATGAAAATTTTCCTTTACCATAAATACCATTTATTAAGGCGTTACTTTAAGCAACAAGCTCAACACTGAAATTTTATCTTAAAAATATATAGCGAAAGCTAACTTTGGCGCGCCAAAGTTTGGATACCCTCACAGAGCTCTGCATAATGTTGATTCTGACCCAATCCCTCCTATGACAGCTATAAAATAAAGTGACCCGATCCATTCGGTTCCGACATATGTACTGCGTGCAGCAAAAGGTCGGACCTGTACCAAGTTTCATCAAGATAGCTTCAAAACTGAGAGACCAGTTTGCATAGAAACAGACAGATAGATCACATAAAACTTCGTGACAAAATTATAATACCCTATGCAAGGGTATAATTAAAAGGCGAATAATAAGAGCTTACAGGCCAAAACTTACAAGAAAGATAAAAAGATTAGATATTAAAATAAACAAAAAAATAAAAATATAAATAATGGTACAGCTAAGCATGCTCGACAGTGGGATGGAGAATCTAGTGGTAAAAATATATCGTTCAGTCGGAGATCCCAACAGTAGCATACCCTGTGGTAGTAGTGAACGCCACACAAATTATCTTCTAAGCATAAAGAAATAATTTTTTAATTTATAACAAAAAATAAAAAATGCAGTAAGCTACGGTAGAGCAAGCTCGACAAAAGGAGACCCTGTACTTCTTGAGTGCAAAGCGTTCACTGTAGATTGTTTTAATTTCAATAGATGGCGCCACTACGAAGATGGTTTATATGATAAGCACAGAGGGCACTAGGGTCTCTTCTTCTTCCTTTTGCCCGTAACATTGTTAGTTGAAAAGCTTCCGCGTTTACCATCCGATTTGAATGAACTTTTCAGGATAGGTTCGGACCATAGTGTATATTATATGTATCAAGACGATAACATTTAAGGTGCTCTTGTAATTTGACTTGGAAATTTTGTATTTCGATTTCCGGGGGCTGAGGGGGGCGTGGCAAAAATCTAAAACAAACATGATTAACTTGAGATATAGATGAATCTACATGCCAATTTTGCTGTGTCTAGCTCTTATATATATACTTTATGGCGTCTGCCAGGCCTCCTTCTGCCTGTTACACACATTTGCATAAACGTAATAGACCCATTTGTACTCCTTTAAAGTATAGGGTCTTTAATAAATTATAGAATTTAAGCATGCTTTTACTGGGACTCGAACCACGATCTCTTGTCTACCTACGTGGCACCTCTACCACTCTACTTGAAAGAGAGACAACAACAAAAACACATTAAGTTAAAGAATTAAATATTTGCGGATATCTTCCGTGTTTATTATCCGATCTTGATCAAATTTTCACGATGCATCCATATTTATTTAAGTATTGTTCGTGCCGAAGTCATGTCTCTAGCGTGATATGAATTTTTTTGCTTTGTGGGCGAATGGGGCGTGGTATCCAAAATTTAAAATAGACTTGATCTGCGTGCAGGTATAAAAAGTCTTCACACCAAATTTGGTGCTTGTAGGTCTTACCATCTCTGAGATCCTTTCGTTCATACGGACGGACAGAAGGACAGACGGATATGGCTGTATCGACTCGGCTGTTGATGTTGATCAAGAACATATATACTTTGCCACGACTCCTTCTGCCTGTTACATACTTTAACATTTTGAACAAACTTAATATACCCACAGGGTATAAAAAGCAAATACTTAGAAACAAGGCTGGAAACCGGTTCCGAACCGAACCTCGAGGAACCGGTTCAGCTCGGGATTTTGGGCTACCCAAGCCGAACCCTTCAAGTTTTCTAGCTCTGAACCCGTACTCGAACCAGAGAACTTCTATAAAAAAACGGTTCAGCTCGAACTATATTATTCATATTTAATATATACATATTTCGTTTTTTCCAACAAGTAACAAGGTAAGCAATAATAAAAGTAAGTAAAATGTATAACATTCAACGAAAGTTCGAGCTCGAACCGGGTATATACATATATAATATATAAGTATCCATCTCTTTGTCCTGACTGACCGACTGACTGACGCATCACGCTGTAGTCTAAGCGGCTTACGATATCGAGCTCAAGTTTCCACATAACATTGAAAAGGTTAAATTATCGTGCAATAAGACGACGTTTTTTAATATTCCAACTGGAAAGGGTCAATTCGGGTTCAAAGGTAATATTAATTATTATATCTTTTGCTTTTTGAGTTATCATAACCAAACTCACAGGTAACGGGTGTAGTACCATATAAAACATACAAAGATCGGACTACTGGATCATATAACTACCACAAACTATCTCAACTAAACTCACAGATTATAACTTTATTACATATTGGCACATTTTGTGATCGGATGACTATATCATATAGCTGCCATACGAACAATGAGATGTAAATTAATATTTTTACGAAAAGTTTTGTTTTTTTTTTGAGCTATTTCAACCAAACTCACAGATTTTTCGTTTCTTACTTACTGTTACATTTTGTAAAAATTTAGTTAGGAAAAGTGGCTTTTGTTGCTATAATAAACAATCTAAAGCAGTGGAATGACTGTGGGGGAGGGGGAGTGATTTATTGATGTTGCGACTTTTAAAATAAATTTGCAGCATATGACAATGTTACGCTCTTGTTGCTATAATCCAATTTAAAACATCGAGCAGAGAAAATGTTTATTCTCTTTATTATATAAAGTACTATAAATTAAAGTCCAACTGCAGGGAAAAAATTAATTTACAAATTCTTCAAAGAAATGACATAAGGCCGGTTATAGCTGTGAGAAGTACTCCTACTTTCACTCCACTATTTTCCCTGAGATTTCAGCGAGCGTAGCGAACCGCGGGTTGGCGAGCGAAGCGAGCAGGTGGCCTTTATCCAAGTATTTTTATATGTATATAGAAATATATGTATATGTACCATAATAACAACAACGGTAGACAAACAATTTAAAATCAATTGAATAAGCTCAAATATCAACAATTGCAGAAAAAATAAATAATAATGAAGTGAATTCAACTTTGGAGGAGACATATGTAGTTTAAAGTGCCTCTTTTTTTGCAGCAAATTAAAAAGTTACAACTTTTAACGCAATCTGCGGCATTAAATCGCGAGACAATTGCCGCCTCACAATTGGCCACATCGACAGGAAGCAGCAGTAACAGTCAGGCAACGTCCTCGGCAACGTCTGCTGACAGCTCAACAACTTTGACCGGACAAGGCAGCAGCGAGAGCAGAAGTGATGGAGACGACGAGGCAGGAACCAACCTTTCTCCTGGCAGTGCTGCGGGAAAATTGCTGCTCAATCGAGGCAGTGTCGCCACCGTTGGTGATTCTGGTGGCGCCACGAGTATTTTGACAGTCGATGAAGACACGTTGTCGCTAGATCGCCTGAACTCCCTGCGCATTTACATGACCTCAGTAAAAACGTTGCCGTTCAATTTACGCATTTATGGGTGAGTTACTCGAATACGAGTTAATGACATTTGTTTCAGCTCAATTTAATTTTACTGCATTCGTTCGTTGCACAATCATTTTATGCAAGCAAGTGATATATATATGTACATTTAATTAATTCTTCAGATAAAAGCTTTAACATCCTGGGCAGTATCCGTCTATCTGTTCGTCCATATGAACAAAAGGCTCTCAGAGTTAGTAAGAGCTAGAGGTACCAAATTTGGTACGACTATTTCTAATATATGCATACAGAACAAGTTTCTTTTAAATTTTGGATGCACTGCACAAATCGTAAAAAGCGATATAACTACAGTAACTACAGTACAGTTACACCTACAGACTTGAGGTTTAGCACGCGTAATGATTAGAAAGGTCCGGACCGATGGGTAATACCAAAATTTTGATGAGTCATCCATTCTCTAACTCTGGTAATTATTAAGCTGGATACTTAAGATTCGGTATGAATGATAACACCACCGATAATTTGTTCGCAATCGGATAACAAACACGGAAGATATTCGAAAACAATTATTCTATATAGTGACGCTATATTACTATATATATATATATATTTCTTTTACATACATATGTATGTATGTAATGAGCAGGTTAATTCTGCTTATGTACGTGCAAATGGAATTTAACATTGTCCTTTACTACCGACTAAACGATATATTTTTTCGATTGTTTATATATAATATATTATAATTGTAATTGTAATTATAATTTATTAATTAATATTTACTATTTCCTAAGCTCAAATTTTCGTTCTGATATCAAATTAAGTATAATATCAGAGTATGAAATCTGAGCTTAACTAAAGCAGCTGTAAAATGTCTTTTCTTCGATTAATGAATACCCTTTGAATATAGAAAAATGAATGTTGATAAAAGTACTTTAAGTACTTAGTATATTGACATGCCAAGCAAGCGCTTTGCAAAACTTCATAATAAAAACTCAAAGCAAAAGAAAATTTTTGCTGCCCAAATAAACAGAAAATCCACTTGATTAATATACCACGCTGACTAAGGGGTGAACTTTTTTAGCTTTTGCTTCTTATGGGAAATTTCCCCATTATGTGCAAACATAAATAAGAAAGTGTTAAAGAAAAAAGTAAAAAGGAAATTCAAAAATAATAAGCAAATGCCTCATAGAAATTCAACTTGACAGAGCTTTTCACAGTATTCTCTGCCTGCATATACTTAGTTCTGACTTCTTTAAGTTTCTTATTAAGCTAATTAAGTAAGTTTGTGGCATCGCAGGACAAGGTCATGACTTAATACTTTTATATTTTCTTTCGCTGGCAGTGATGACTTATTTTCAGACCAACTGTTTATGGAAATTGGGCTGTCCACACGTCTGCAGCATATCATGACTAATTCAACAATATTCGCTTCTGTGATCTCCTATAAGAATCTGAAAAGTTTTCTGCCAAAAACTTACTATACGCGTGGCAGGTAAGTGGATAATCTTAAAATTTAACCATACGTAAGGAAAGAAATAACCTCAGAAGCTTTGGCTGTTTTCGACGTTATATGAGGACGGTTATGAGAATACAATATTTAAGATATAATGAAAGGGACTTCTCAGGCAGAAATATGGAGTGAATATAATAAACCCTGCTCACAGTTATAGGCGGACAGCCGATTTGCGTTGCTTTCAATTTTTCCCTGCAATTAGACTTAAAATAATTGTACTTTATTTACATATAGAGAACTCTTTGTCCTGATCCACTAAATGACGAGACATCACGCTGTTGCCCAAACGGTTAAAGATTTCGAGCTGAAGTTTTTACACAACATAGATCAGGTTTAATTATCGTGCAATATGAAGACGCAATATGAAATAGTCATCCGAACTTCTCAGAATGTAACAATTAGTAAAAAATACATAATACAGGGAAAGGGTCTAGTTCTGGGCTATTTCCAGACTCGAGACCCTCTCGCTCAGTCTGTGGTATCCAGGCAACTCTGTTTCTGACTCTACCTTACTGATACTCTTATAACTGACAAGACGTCAAAAGGTCATGACAAGCAAAAGACGTATGCGTATGACAATGAAACGACAAGTACTTAATAGTCTGTAGCTTAGTGTATTTTACACCGACTTTGAATACCTCGGTCAGTTACTTTCCGATTCTTAAAAATAATTATTGGTTTTACTCACAATTAAACGGTGTTTCAAAAACCGCCCACAAGTAGTATTGTGTTTATAGAAACTTGTGCATAAAAACATCTTCAAAGTTAAAAAATGTAAATATATCATTCAGTCGGGAGAGCCCGACAGTAGAATACCCTGAGGTAGTAGAGAACGTCACTCAAATTTTCTAATAACTAGTAACACAGCGCGCGCTTTCATGCATATGTATATACATATGCATATGTAAATATTTCAACGAATGAGGACATAAGAGAGAGCGTAAATTCACAGCAACAACAACACAGTAAATTAAAGAATTAAATAATTGCGGATATCTTCCGTGTCCGTCTGTCCGTCTGTCCGTGTAAGTAACAAGATCTCAGAGATAGTAGAACCTAGGAGCACCAAATTTGGTATACAAACTTCTTGTACTTGCACGCTGATCAAGTTTATTTTAAATTTTGGATGCCACGCCACCTTCGCCCACAATTATCGCAAATCCATAACACTGGTAATTATCAAGCTAGAGTCTTGATCTTAGGCACGAACAATTCTTGAATTTAAATGGATGCATCGTGAAAATTTTATCAAGATCGGATAATAAACACGGAAGATATAAAGATATTTAATACGCCAATATTTTTACAACAGCTTGTTAGACCCTGTACTTTAAAAAAGTACAAATGGGTCTATTAGGCTTGTGCAATTGTGCGTAACAGGCAGAAGGAAGCGTGGCAGACCCCATAAAGTATATATAATCTTGATCAGCATCAACAGCCAAGCCGATTTAGCCATGTCCGTCTGTCTGTCTGTCTGTCTGTCCCTTTTCTGAGTTCCTAGATCTCAGAGACTATAAGAGCTAGAGACACCAAATTTGGCATGTAGGTACATCTATATCTTGCATTGAGCGAGTTTGTTTTGCACCTTTGATGCTGGCGGCTTGATTTTCAGTATGTATAGTACACTCTGTGGTCCAAACCTATCTTGCAAATTTCATTCAAATCGGATGATAAACGCGGAAGTTATTCAACTAAATAAACATATTTTGTTTGTGCGTGTGTGTATAATTTAAATAATAATAATATCGCAAGCAAATTCGTTCGGCGCACTATACTTCCTCTGGGTATTCTACTGCCGGGCTCTCCAGACTGAATGGTATATTTTTCTTTCTAAAGCGGCTAAAAAACATATTGGTTCAAAATTGCTGCTCAGTTACAGGCTACTCATAAGTATGAATATTTGGTTTTTTTGTGGGAAATGCAAATTTTTTGGGTGTTCCCTAAATTTCAAGTATGCAGTTTTGATAATCACAATCACTTTCTAGGTATTTCAACTTTTCTCCAATTTGCAGCACAATGTTATTTATAATAACATTTTCTGAATAATACTTTATGCAGGGGTATAATAATTAGTTTTGCAAACCGAATCTTTTTAGTTTTTGTGCGGTTATAGGTTCATGATCCGACTCAAGAACCAAAGCCCGAAACCAACGGATTCTATGAGGATAAAAATATTTTTGCTTGCCAATTTTCCTCATTTATGACAAATCTTATGTAAAGCTTCCCACCGTTGTATTTACTAATCTCCCAGTTTTGGCCCATTCAAATGCCATCTGTTATCAATGTTGTTGGAATCCGGATTCGCAAGAGATGGCATCTCTCATAAGCGCATTAGGGCAGCTACAGAAGTAACAACAACACAATCACAAATGTAATGCCGTTATATAGTAAACAAAATGCAAATAAGCAACATGCGACAACATACATAAAATATACATATATTTAAATGTGTGTATGGTTATGTGCATGGCCAAAACCACAAATGAAATCTGTTTGGGAATGACATGAAGTGCTGGTAGAAAAGTTGTCAATAAGCCGACAAATGTTGATTTAATTATATAGACATGTGAGTAGATGAGTGTGTGTTTGGGCTTTAATGAACATAGAGTCCTGTCTGCGTTGATGAGAATAGTAAGGGTGCAACTGAAGCATGAATAGCAACAGCTGTTTAGCAGTTTACTGATATATAGTACAGCTTATGACGTAATAGTCGTAATAAACGTAATCTTGTGGATGACACAATGTAGGCCAATGTAAAAGGATTTTAATAGATCCAATTAATGTATGGATTGTCGATTTCCTATCTAAATTCCCTTTATTTATTCACAGCGACCCCAAAGACACGGACTATGTGCTCGCCTCACGCATTATTCAAACCTGGCTAGTTCAATCAAGTCGCTCGAATGATAATATTAGGGAGCCTCTTGATCTATCCTTTGAGGCTGGTCATGTCGAGATTATCTTTCAGCATGAAAGTGTAGCCAAATCAGGCGATTGGGTGGCTGTATGCGGGTAAGATTGCGAACTCTACAATATAATTAGTTATTAACTCTGATTTCCATTGATAGGCACGACTATAAGGCCTCCTTTGACTCGACGTGGCGCTCGGATCTGTGCATAACCAAGCATTTAATGGAGAACATCACCCGCTGCATTTGTCCACTTTCTGGAACCTATGTTGTTATGTTAACCAAAAAGCAACCCAATGTAAGTAATGCAAGGAAGTCGAAAAGTTTGTCCTAATTTTGTAAGTAGTAAAGTGGAAAACTGTTTTAATTTATGCTTTCCGCTTTAACATTGCTGTCCAGATTTTCTTTATCTTGAATTTAAATTATTTGATTTTATGTACTTAGAATATACTCTTTTGATTTTATTAAAGAACTTGGCATTGTCTTAATCTGCTTTTTAATACACATGTTTATTTGCCCTTGGCTACAGATTCTTTAAGAAATAAGCGAATTTACGACAAATTGTTATAGATTTCTTTCTTGCTTCTCTTTATATCCTGTTGCAGACCGCACAATTACATGCTCCACATCGACCCATTTTCGTTATTGTTAGCTGTGCGTGCTGCCTACTCCAGTGTTGTTCCGCGCTCCTCATTCTCCTGCCTATTTGGTGTAATCGGAAGTGTGCGATGACCTTTCTCAAAATGCAATTCTGCATATCCACATCGAGTGTTATGCTAATATACTTGTTGGGCTTTATGAAAATGCTGCCAGTGGTGAGTATTAAATAAAGTACAGTTGTTTTCCCAAGCGATTGTATGCAAAGAGATCTAGAGTCCTGGCAATCGATTATTGCAATTAATCGCTCCCCATTTTGTGAGGTAATATCAATTATCTGATTTCACTTGTGTACGCGCGATGATTTGAAATGTATTCTATTAAAACTGTACAACGTCTTCAGAGAATCAAACCGACGCAAATAAAAGATACTTTTTAAATTTTTAAATGTTAAGGAACAAAAACACAATAACATATATGTGTTTAGTACACACACTATACAAACATGCCTATGTACATACATAGTATGTATGTACTTTAATCATGAAAAAATAACTTAAATTTTAGGAAATTCTTTTAAATAATTTACTCCTTACAGGTGTATAAATAGAGTGCAAAATAGTATTTTTATAATATCGATAAATCTTTGAGATTGTCTTACCTCTCATTTACCTATGCCAGTTCTTTAAAATTTAGCTTTACGCTAAGACGTTAACTTCTGGACGGATAAGGCACCTGCAATGACCTTACTATCAATGCTGGCATACAAATTCTTGTGAATTTCGAAAACGAGCACACCAAGTGAGCGACACTTTTCCATTACACAGAAACGGTCGTAGCTCGGTCCTAACACCTAACATACCTAACATACTTCCATAGAAAAATAAACTTGATTTTTAGATCCTGTACTTTAAAAAAGTACAAAGGGGTCTATTAAGTTTGTGCAAAAAATAATATTCGTAACATGCAGAAGCAGCATCAGCAGTCGAGTCGATATAGCCTGCATTTCAGAGACTGTAAGAGGTAGAAACACCAAATTTGGCATGTACGTTCTTTTATATCCGAGTTTCCGCCTCCAGAAATTTAAATACTAAATTTCAAGAGCACCTTAAATATATTCACTATATACACCCTAGTCCGAACCTATTCGGAAAATTTCATTCGGATCACAAACGGGGAAGCTATTGAACTAACAACGTTATGGGCAAAGTGAAGGCTGATATTTTCGTAGTGGCGTCATCTATGGAAATATATTGAAATTAAAAGAATTTATTAGTGAACGCTTTGCACTTAAATATAACAATAATTTAAGGGGTTTAAGCATCTGAAATGTGAAGTTTAGTCAAGTCTAGGATAACACTTTAATCAAGTCTGTGAAGAGACTGGGTTTTAAAATAAGTTCAAATAAAACTAGGCAACAGCAAAAATTCTCCTTGGCCAAAAATCATCTGATATATCTGAAATATCTGATACGCAACGTTGAAGAACAATCTTTTGCGAACGCGTTGCACTCCAAAAACTTTTTTTAATTGGTGTCTTTTACCAATTTCACTATTTCGCTTTTTACCACTAATTGTTCTTTCCCATTAGTACAGGGTCTCCTACTGTCGAGCATGCTCCACTGTAGCTTACTGCATTCTCTGTACTTTAAAAAAGTACAAATGGTTTTATTAAGTTTGTTCAAAAAAATATGTTATATGCAGAAGGAGGTGTGACAGACCCCAAAAAGTGTATATGTTCTTGATCAGAATGACAAGCTGAGTCGATATAGCCATATCCGTCTGTCTGGGAGATCGTGGTTCAAATCCCAGTAATAACGACGTTAAATTGTTTACTTATTTAGTTTTTTAATTTTTGTAATGCTTTAAATTAGTTTTTTATGTTTTTATTTACTCAGTTTGAAAACAACGTGCTCATTGTTTCTAAGACTTTTAAAAACAAAACAGATAGCACAATTACAAAACACAAATATAGTTAAAAGAAATTTTTTAGTGGCGTTCTCTATTCCCATAGGGTATTCTACTGTCGGGCTCTCCCGACTGAATGACATATTTGATTCTCAAGATGACTCAACCATACTTTATACAGTTTCATACATCCTTACCAAATTTGGTTCAAATCGGACAGTTATATCATATAGGTCCCATAGGAACGATCGGTTCGAAATCAACAATTAGAATAAAAAACTTGGGAATATCAAGAAACGATAATTATGTCTCAGCTAGTATGTTGTGTGAAAATTTCAGATCGATATCTTGAACGGGTTGTCCTACAACGTGATGTGTCAGTGAATCATTCAGTCAGGATATATATAAATTTCTTAGCAAGTTAACTCTCTTTGCTTGTATACCGAAAGTTAACATCGGCCTCTTTCGACTGAATGTCTATATTTAAGATGATGTTGCTTTGCAAATACTGGCAATAAAACATAACTGTTTTCATACACAAGGGCAATTACTGTCCAAC
The DNA here is from genome assembly GCA_037043535.1 of Drosophila putrida. NCBI lineage: Eukaryota > Metazoa > Arthropoda > Insecta > Diptera > Drosophilidae > Drosophila > Drosophila putrida. Next base: position 108,942 of record JBAMBI010000460.1, read on the forward strand.
ATTAAATTTTTTTAAATGTCAGCGTCATCACCAACAAGAAATATTAATTTTTTTTTATTGGATTCCTTATAATTATTGATATTTCCTTTCGATAATACATCTTTTGTCAATAAAGAAAATTTCTATAGCTATTAGAATATTTCCTTCGCCATAGCAGAAATTGTCTGTTGATAATATAAATTAGACTTTAGGTGATAGTTCATAAACTGACATGAAAACATTATACCCAAGATTTTCCACATTCAGAGGACGCTATTTGAAACAGAATCGGCAATATCGATGTCAGTTTCCCATCTCGACTCCTTACACGCACACTCTAACACAGGGACACACAGACAGTCAAAGTGAACGAAACACAAGCGAAAAATTTAATTACTGTTAAATAAATATACATATAAATTGGGGAAAAGCGAACAACAAAAGAAACTGAAAACCAAAAACCAATCAGAGGGCAACCAAAGGAAAAATAAAAAAATATATCATTCAGTCGAGAGATCCCGACAGTAGAATACCCTGAGGTAGTAGAGAACGCCACTCAAATTTTATATTAATTATATTTGTGTTTCGTATTTGTGCTGTCTGTTCTGTATTTAAAAGTCTAAACAACAATGAGCACGTTATTTTCAAAATAGCTAAATAAAAACACAAAAAAACAATTCTAAATGTATAACAAACAAAATTAAAAATATATCATTCAGTCGGGAGAGCCCGACAGTAGAATACCCTGAGGTAGTAGAGAACGCCACTCAAATTTTCTATTAATTATATTTGTGTTTCGTATTTGTGCTGTCTGTTTTGTATTTAAAAGTCTTAGCAACAATGAGCACGTTATTTTCAAAACAACTAAATAAAAACTTAAAAAACTATTTTTAAATGTATAACAAAAATTAAAAAAAAAATTTAAGAATTTAAGCATGATTTTACTGGGACTCGAGCCATGATGTCCCGTATATCAAGGTGGCAGCTTTACCACTCTACTTGAAAGAGAGAGGGAGAGAGGGCGAAAACTCACTCTAACACAGCGCGCGCTTTCATTCATATGTATGTATGTATATGTAAATGCTTCAACGAATGAGGACATAAGAGAGAGAGCGTAAATTCACAGCAACAACAACACATTAAATTAAAGAATTAAATAATTGCGGATATCTTCCGTGTTTATTATCCGATCTTGATCAAATTTTCACGATGCATCCATTTCATTACAAGTATTGTTCCTGCCGAAGCTCAAATCTGTAGCTTGTTAATTGCCTGTGCTATCCTTTTTTTCACTTTGTGGGCGAAGGGGGCGTGGCATCCAAAATTTGAAATAAACTTGATCTGCGTGCAAGTATAAGAAGTCTTCATACCAAATTTGGTGCTTCTAGGTCTTACCATCTCTGAGATCCTTTCGTTAATACGGACGGACAGACGGACAGACAGACGGACTGACGGACATGGCTATATCGACTCAGCTTGTCGCCCTGATCAAGAATATATATACTTTATGGGGTCTGCCACGCCTCCTTCTGCCTGTTACATACTTTTTTTTTAACAAACTTAATATACCCCCTCAGGGTATAAATATATCATTCAGTCGGGAGATCCCAACAGTAGCATACCCTGGGGTAGTAGAGAGCGCCACACAAATTTTTTTCTAGATATAAAAAATAAAATTTTAAATGTATAAAAAAATACAAAATTCATTAAGCTACGGTGGAGCAAGCTCGACAGTAGGAGACCCTGTACTTTTGGAGTGCAAAGCGATCACTACAGTTTGTTTCAGTTTAAAAAAATTTTCATAGATGGCGCCACTACGATGATATCAGTTGATTTTGCCCGTAACATTGTGAGTTGAATAACTACCGCGTTTATCATCCGATTTGGATAAAATTTGCAGGATCTGACCATATTGTGTATTATACATACTAAAAATCACGGCGCTAGCCTTAAAGGTGCTCTTGTAATTCGACTTTTTGTGACGGACGGACGGACAGACAGACAGACAGACGGTCATGGCTATATCGACTCAGCTTGTCGCCCTGATCAAGAATATATATACTTTATTGGGTCTGCCACGCCTCCTTCTGCCTGTTACATTCTTTTTTTTTAAGAAACTTAATACTTAATAATACTTTAACAAACTCGACAGTAGGACACCCTGTACTTTTTAAGTAAAAAGCGTTTACTATAGATTGTTTCAATTTCGAAAAATTTCCATAAATGGCGCCAATTCGAAGATATCATCTGATAAACACAAGGGGCGCTAGCGGCCGTAACATTGTTAGTTGAATAGCTTCTGCGTTTATCATTCGATTGGAATGAAATATTCAGGATAGGTTCGGAATATAGTGTATATTATATGTTCCAAAAATCAAGGAGCTCGCATTAAAGGTGCTCTTGCATTCTGGGGGGGAATGAGGCGTGGCAAAAATCTAAAACAAACTCGTTTAATGCAAGATAAACATCTATTTGTCAACTCGACTGTTAATGCTGATTAAGAATATATATACTTTATGGGGTCTGCAATGCCTATTTATACAAACGTAATAGACCCTTTTGTTCTTTTTTAAAGTACAGGGTCTAACTATAATGAAACTAACTAGTATCAAGCTATTAGTTATAGTTATAAGGCAACGGGTAAAAGAATAAAATAGTTCAAAGTCTAGTTAGTTAAAGAGCTACGTGAAAGCATTTAATTTGAATTGCCGCTGTTTTCAACTAGTATAAAAGAAAATAGCTTTTTAATCAGTATGAAATTAACTCACTGTCATCATAATTCGTCCAAATTCAATGAAAACAAGCAAAGAATACAACTCAGTCAAATTGAGGTATGTATCCATTTCTTCCACCCCTTTATAGTTGGCTATTTGCATAGGATCATTAAATAACAATCAGGAAATTGTATTACTAATTTTGAAAATCATTCAGGAGAGAATATTAAGCCAGGTTGCATAGGGTAAAATACGAACAAAACTCGCAGTATGAATAATAAGAATTATAATAATCATTACAGTCATTATTATGGAAATAAATTAACTTGTCCTCTGGCAAAGAAAACCATCAACTTGGCCGGGATTTGTGTAAATATTATAATTTACAGTTTGTTATGGCCAAGGCAAGACACACAAAATTCATGAAATACAACTCCCAATGGCAATTCCCCATCCTGCACCATGTCTACCTGTTGCAAGTAAAGCAAATTAAAAGTCAACAGTGCAAACCAAAGTTCTCCAGAGAATCAAAAAAAAAGGACAGAAATCGCTTAAGTTGATATTAATATTAATATATGCCAACATTTTCAATTTGTTGAGCAGTATGCCAGGGATATATTCCTCATAGTTTATGGAATATAAAATGCATGATATCGGTTCAAAAAACACAACAAAACAACTCTCTTGAAATCCCCCAAAGAATCTCACAATCTTTTAAATTAGGAAATAAAACAGCAACAAAAAATATAATAAAACGAGTAAACAAGAGTATAAAATTTGCGCTGTTTAATCTTTTGGGATCCCTCGAAGCTCCCACAAAAAACCAACTTCAGTTCGCTCCTAAAAATAATAATAAAAAGAAAAGTAAAGAGAGCGTAAATGGAAAACTGTAAGCTCTTAACAAGATGTAACATTTTTGAATTAGTTATAAACTGGGCCTTTACTGAAACCAACGGAACGCCATAAATGAACGAAAAACAAATAAAACGCGACAAGGCCAGAAACAACTGCCACAACACATGCAAAAGGAGTTAGAAAAAAAGGTTTATGCAATTGAAAATGTAAAGACGAAATGCGTTGGGGAATTGAATAAAAATTTGACAAAGACAAGGAGCTCCAGATACAGATATGCATAAGGCATGTGAATGGGATATCAACTTAATAAAGCTTATGGACAAGACCAATATCCTTGCATTACATGTACAGAGAGAGAGAGAGAGAAAGTGGGCTGCAAACTTTTTGAGTCAAGTGTAACTCGAATAGAAGCAGGCGTTGTTAAAACAGTTATCCAGTTGATAGCAAAACAAATATGTGTGGCATGCAACAAAAACGCACTGCTGGGGCATTTTAAGCCATATTTTAATGACCAACTTACGTAAAGGTGCTTGTCGCCGTCAGCCAAGTTGTGTGTTGCACAATGCGGTTAAATAGCGCAACGCATCGTGGTACCACAGGCTGAACATTGACTAAATACTGCAATACGCACGTAAATATTCTTATTGTGCAACAATCGCATCCAAATGCAAGTGCGGCTTTATTAAAATACATGAAATAAATGTCGACGTCGACATACCTCATGAAGACATATGCAAATTATATGGTTAAAAACACGTGTCACACACGCTTGGAAGAAGCCACTCTTACCGCCGCAGACACACCACGCAACAAGCCATAATAAATAAAATTTTAAATATTAATTTCACTTATTGCATTCTCACATGCGTCTGCGTATGCATATTTGTGCATAAATAAATACAATTTCAACACCAGTTAAAAAATACATGATAAATAATATAAGAATAAAATAAATATCGCATACGCCATGTGATATACACGCTGCCAAAAAGTTCTTACCGGTAGCGGGCAGCATGGGAAGGGCAAAAGCTTTTAAGCGCACTTACATCGTAATTTAAAAGAAAAAAATTTCTTAGAAAATATGCTCGCAAAATAAAACAAAGCATATTCTCTCTGAGAATTGAAAATTAAAAAGTTCTCAAAGTTGTTTTTTGCATCTGCAACAAAAACAACAATGATAATAATGTAGCAGCATTTTGAGGTTGACCTTCAGCTGCTGCCAGGCTGATTACAAGAAGCTGAGAAGTATAGTATGTAAAGAAGAATTCTGATAATGTAATGACGTGTGGCTGGCGTATAAAAGCCAAAACCTTCTGTTTCACAGGAAACCACTGCTTACATTTTCCTCACATATTCCACACATCTCAAACAGTTTTTGGAAATTCCGCAGAGGTCGCATATTGAATCAAGTAGGTATACGAACAGTATTAGCTTGCAATTTGTTTAATGGTCATGGGTGAGTTACATCAAAAGCAAAAGCTGACTTAGCAACAACCAAACCGTCAACTACAGAAATAGGCATAAATGCAAATAAGTCCAACGGTATACTGGTATTGGGGTTGAAAATGCAAATATATCTTAACTTCATTTTTGGTTGACCTACATCGATAAATTACAACGGATCTATTTCAATAATTAGTTATAAAATTCTATAGCTTCACGTTCGCTTTTTCCAACCAAAAAGAATAATTTCAGCGAAGAAGACTGATGCAGTAGAAACAAGCTGTTAAGATAATGTCGATTGAGACTCGAAGTATTTATTGTCTGATTGTAAGTAAAGCCTGGAGTACAGCAAAGACACGACAAATTAAATAAAAAATTCGCTAGAAACACCTAGAAACAGTTGCTTAACAGCCAAGACACTCGAAACAGTTGCTAACTAACTAAACTTATTTAAGCAAATTAAATCATTACTTTAAGGTATCTGGAAGAATTTAACCTTCGACAATCTTTTATTTTGCATCAAATGCGAAATACTCAGAACGTTTCACATAATCAGCCATATAAAAATATATCATTAAAATATATCATTCCATATGCATGCAAACGCAGCCAACCTGCTCTCTGGTTCAGAGATTCCCTGCCTGTATCGCTGTACTGTAATTAAAAGGACGTTTTAACATTAGCACGCACAAAACATGATAATTGTCTTTGAATATCTTCTCCCCTAAGTATCATTAAAGCCGAATCTTTAGCTTAATAATGGCCAGAGTTATAGATTTTTGCGACTCAACACAAATTTGAAATTACCGATCGTTCCAGAGCCTAATCATTATAATCATTCTGATAATTGATCTTCACATATATGTATATATATATATATTTTTTACTTCAATGCATTTTTAATTACTTAAAATTTAAAATTTATAATGTAATTTATCCTTTTGTAATTATCTGTCAATTGCACTTATTTGGCATTTAATAAATAGTCTGTAGCTGTAATTGTTAGTGCTTAGGTTATATCGTTTTTATCGACTTGCTTCCGAAAGGGACGAGGCTTTCAAAATTTGAAATATAATTGATCTGCAAATATAAGAATTTGGTGTTGTTGTTTATACGGACAGGCAGACAGCTGATTTCGTTAAAACTTGTTTTGAGAAAATCTGTATAGAGCAGCTTTGAACAGCTGATCGACATAATCAGATTTGAAGCAAATCAAAATCAAATCAGTTTCAGGAATAGGTTTATTAAGTTTAAGGTCCTTTCGCACGGTTCGTTGTTTAGTGCCAATCTTTGAGTGACAGTCACACCATTCGCATCGTGTGCACAAAAGGTTTTGTGTTCTCCAGAATCAAGTCGCACTCTGTACAACTATCAAAAATGTTTTTTTATGTACATACATATGTATCCAGTAGACGCGAGCTGTCCGAAGAAAAATTTAATGGAATAGAACGTGTTTCGCTCAGCTTCCCATTTTAACCGAAGATTTAATATTTTGTCTGTTGACACGACAACGCTGCCTTTGTACAATCAAATGTAGAAAAAATTTCGACTTTTATTACGCCTTGTTTTCCAGGGATTCATTGGTGTGTGGTAAGTGAATTCTTTTTTGATGAGCTGTGACTTTTTTCTTTATTTGGAAAAACTTTCGGTGCAGATAACGAAATATACATAGGTTTCAACAAAAAAAAAGAAGTGCTTATATGTTTCCTGATAAAATAAGTGAGGGGAAGCAATGATAAAGGAACAAGCCTTTTGAAGTAAATATATTTCACTGTTCACGACGGCGAAATAATTAAAGTCAGATGTTCTTAATTCGTAGGGTACAGCCCAGTTTTTACACCAAGATTTTCAGTTTTTTCAATTTTTAAGAAACCATGGCACTAGCATTAAACCCGCTCTTGTAAATCGACATTTAAATTTGGTTTTCAATTTAGGGGGCGTGGCAAAACTCTAAAACATACATGCCAAATTTGGTGTCTGTAGCTATTATAGTCTCTGGGAACTAAGTGTTCAAAAACGCACAGACCAACGGGCAGAAGGACATACCTATATCGCTTCGGCTGTGGATGTTGATCACGAATACATATATACTATATGAGGTGTGCCTCGGTTTTTTCTGCCTGTTACGCACATTTTTTTGACAGAATTAATAGATCCTTTTATATTTTACCTTTTACCTCCAATTTTAAACCCCTAGCAATTTTGCAAATCACCGTCTTATTGCACGATAATTATAGCTATGTTGCTCTTCCCATGCCTCCATGGTGATTCCTCAGTTAGTCAGTGCATTAGTGAAAAAGTGAATTACAACAACGAGTTTTATATATATGGATAAAGCCATTGATATTGTGGGCTGTTTTGATAGACTTAGCAATAGGAATGACTTTACATATATGATTTCCAATAGTCAGATTAAGTACCCGAGTCAGGCATGTTATTGTAAAACCAAACTTTTTTTTTCGTGTTATTGTGATGTGCTTGACCATACGATTTAATATCATATTAGTACCAGGGCTTTGTCCTCTTGCTGTTGCTACTTCAGATTTAAGTTGAATTAGTGTGAACCTGTCTTCCAAGTTTTTTGTTGATACAAAGAATTTGGATGGTATAATCCTAAGAGAATGAGCTTCTGCTGTATATTTTCGGCTGTAAAGCTTTCGTCTACTGAGTACCTTGATCTAGCTTGGCTATACTATTGGGCAATGGGGTAAGCGCACTCTTTTCGTTTTAAATCCAATATAATATACTACATAGTATGTACTTTAAGTAGTAAGAGCATTTTTGAAGTGGTTGCAGCTATGTTTTTGGTGTTTTCGGGAGAGGCGATGGCTTTTAAAGTAATATTGGTGGCAGAGGGTAATGCCGAGGGGTACGAGGGTGCGCATTGTTCGGATCACTGATCGCTTTTTGTTTGTTATCTCAATTGATTAGTTTATTGTTTTTGTAGCCACGGTAGAGTAAATCCCTCTGCTGTTGATATTTTGGCCATGACGAGGAAATGATAAGGGTATGAAATACTGGGCTTGCCAAATTTAGTTTTATGCTATTTTATTTATTTTTTGCGAACGAAAGAAGGTCTGATTTAATGTCTCCACAAGTAATATTGTAAGCTAATATTGACATGGTCGTAAAAAAGTATCACTGTAAAATTTCATACAAAGCTAAACTTGGATAAATAGTATCTTCATAAAAAGATCCCTAAAAAATTAATGTTAAAATTTAATAAAAAGTAATATTGCTAGCTGCAACTGCAAGTATCTTTAAGCAGCCAATAAAACATTTTCCCATTTAGCCACGAAAATTAAGCCGTGCCTTATGGTTGGTGAGAGTAGTAGACGAGAGCTCTGTAACTTTTGAATAAGCAATGTCCAGTCATTGACGGCCCTTAAGGAGCGTGGCACTGAAATAATTTATGCTCGAGGTGCGTATCAAATTTTGATGTCATCTTTATGGTCTGGAGAGCATGAAAATCCACAGTAAATAGCTGTGAAATAAGTAGATACTCGTACATACTCGTAATTTTATGGCATGTGCGGTTGTTGTTGTTGCTGTAATGCGATGACAACTTTTTATATTTAATTAAAAATAATGATGTTGCAACGAAGTGGAGTGGCAATGTGGCATTTACTGAAGCGTTATTAATTCGCCGCATAATTTCCTTTTAATATTTTTAATTTTTTTGCAGAGCTGGCATGCGATAATCAGCAGTACACTGGCTTCCTTGTTGCTGTTGGGAATCTCAACGTTGATTGCCATTGCGTTGGTCATACACACGGAGCTTGTGCCCAAGAAGTACCTACAAATCGGCAGCAAACCGACGACACCAACAAAGCAGACCAAACGCCGAGAAAGTCTTAGCAATATCACGCAAATAAGCGTGCAGTCGCCGGCAGAGTTAGCAGTCGCTCGGCGCAGCCGGAATCACCAGACGTCCAGGTCCGGTTCGAGTTCGAGTTCCGGATCCTTGGCTTTGTATAGTGGCTCGGCGGGAATACGCGGTGCCATTGGCATTAGTTGGTTGTTACCGCTGCTGTTTGCAATTACTGCGCCTCTAATCTGCAGCATTATTGGCAAGTGGCCGAGCCATTGGTGGCTTGAGCTGTTTTGGACCAGGACAACAACAGATGCCAGCAATGGCAATGAGGACAGTTTAGATCCCGATGGAAGTGCAAGTATCTATTATTCCACACATACGTTACTTAACGGCGATAATTTACTGCTCGAACCGGAGGCCCTGGTTAGCAATACTACGACCAGGCGTCCCGTGCAACGTCCTGAGATCTTATCATCGGTAGACGAAGGCGTTGATTTGTCCACAACATCGTCATCAATCACAGGCAGTCAAGATTTGAGCGCTGTGACTGTTGCGGCTATGACTCGGTCACAACAACAACCACTACAGGCGTCAGTCACTTGGAGCCGCGCCCAAGGACAAAACCATGAGCAGGCAGAGTCCCTCACTTCCGGGTTGGGTGTGGCAGCCTCTAAATCATCACCATCGTTAAGCTTCATTCTATTCATTTGCATCGATTTTCTTTTCATTTTACTCTTCCTTGCGCTGTTTGTCATTTTAATGAAGAAACTTTTGTGGCTGTGGCACAAGAATCGCAATGTCCACACGCATTCGTTGGATAAATTCAATATGGCGCTGCGCAGGCGGTAAGTTTCTCCCCGATAACTGACAATCGTGATTTAGAGACGAAACAACGAGACGCACGTATATATATTTTACTGTAGAGTGACATATTTTTTTTTTTGGTAGTTTATCAAATGTTGTGTATTCCTTCCCCTTAAGTCATATATTCCTTTCCAATATGTAAATCTCTTTCACTTTGAGTTAATATTTTTTTATTCATAAAATGAACTGCAATATGGAATTCACATATCATCATAGGTTTTTTTTTAATTTAATAGTTATTTTCGTAAATAAAAATTAGTGGTGTAAAAAACATCGAAACATCGCTAGATCGTTTTTTGCGAAAGCGATTTTCGGGAGTTTTAACTCGATCTATTTTTAGGCGATCAATCGATTTAAATAAATCGATTTTCGTGAAACGTCGTACATTTTGCACGTCTTTTTGCGAACGTTGCATAAAATCACGCGGCTTCAAAATTTTAGACCGCACTAAATGTTAAAGTGAACAAATATGCCAAAGTAAGTATGAGCTACAATTTTATTAACGTTTATTAAACATACATACATACATATAAATAGCATAATTAGATTATGTTACTGTGGCGACTATAAAAACTGTCATGTAAGTAACAACAGACTGATTACCAAACATATCATCTGATCATTGTCTTTCCTTCTGTTCTCTTCAAGGTACCGGGCAATGTGGATACAAAGCACAGAACCAAAGACACATGATTTTTAATTTGTTTAATTAATGTCATGTACGCATTTGAAGCATATTGTTTGAATAGTGCTGAAGATTGAAGCAGGCTTCCTTTTTATTTTGAATAATTGTTAATTATTTGTTTAAGTAATTATTAAATAATTAAGACAATTCGCATATGTATTAAATACAATACAAATTTAACTATCTCTTTGTTAATAAATTTCAGCTTTGAAATATACTATCATGTTTGTTTTATTCTATATCTGAAAAGTTCGGTCATTTTAAGATCAGACAGTGTACAAAATGGAAGAAAATATTTTATTTAGTCCTAAAAATTGACTTTTAATTATGTATTTATAAATATACATAAGTGTTAAGAACCAAATTCTTCTAAATTCATTTTTTAAAAATTTGTTTTGAAAAATCGATCAATCGATGTCGAAATTTCCGATGTTTCGATTAATCGATTTTTGCATGGGCGATTTTCTGAATCCGATTATTAAATCGATGTTCAGTTTGGATTTACATCACTAATAAAAATTATGAAAGTTATTTGATAAAGGTTGACTGTTAATAAAATGTAATATATCGATACATACATAAAATGAAATATATATGTACGTGTACAGCTGTAGAGTAAAAAATAGCACCGACAAAAACGAAAATAGTTCCCTTTAAAAAATAATTGTCCATAGTTCGTTTCACTAACATTTAAATATTTATTTATATATATATATTATATAATAAGCAGTGCTGAGATTAGAGAGCATAGATGGGTTTCGAAGAGAAAACTTGTGTTGAAGGGTGGAGCTTTTGGTTGTTCAAATAAGATGATCCGTAATGCAGCGAGAGCGATACCGAATTAAGAAGTCATACGAGTGGTTCCTCGAAGAAGGAAGGAGTCATTTAAGCTTGCTTCTGGGCTCAGGAAGGAACTTAAAATATCGACAAGTATATATAATAGAACGTATCCATTTGTATGGAGCAAAAAAATGCACCAAGCGAGTATCAAAATCGTAATATTCGACGAATTCTAAGAAAGTTTGCCCACAGAACCAGTTCGCCGCAGCTGTATATAAGTTACAAGAATTCCTTTAGAATAGCTTAAATATCTAAAATTTATCCCATTAAATTTTTAATATTTAAATGACACACGGCTTGTATACAAAACACAATTGTCCACAAAGGCAGAATGGTATTGCAGGTTCAATGAATACAGATACAATATCTTTGACAACACGTGTTTGTTTCTACTAGAAATTGCAAACATCTTGACGCCACAAAACCATTTCTGGCTGACTATCATTTCCGATAGTTTTAAATCATAGAAGCTTTCTTTAATTTACCATTTTGCTGTCGTCTGCTAAAAATTAAATTAAATATGACGAGGCGAACACAAATCATAAAGTCGGTCACATCTTCAATAGAAACGATTTGAATTTCCAATGTTTAATTCGGCTTCTCTCTTTAGACTTGGCCTACTTTATCGGGCTGGAGGATTATTGCTCGTAAAAATCTGCACCGATGGATGCTTTATAGTCTACGTGAATTCAACTCCGGATACTGTATGGTCATATCTGTTTGGCATATCGTGTATAATGCTGGTGAGTCTCACAAGTCAATTGATACTTAATTAAACCAAAGTGTATGCTTAATCTGTTGTGCAAGCTTTATGGCATTTGCTGCTTTTTATGTTGATTCAGTTACGAGTTAAAGGTTGTCAACAGAACTATGAAGTAACAGCTACCGTTGGGATTTCGCTTTTATTCAAATCTTTTTTCTTTCATTTCTTTTAGGGGACTCCCAGTCAGTTTTAGTTGTCGTTTATTTTGCCTCCGCATTTGGCGTACATATTTCATCAAAGTATAAAACCTGTATATTTTTACGCCTGCCTCACATATTATGCATGCAAAATCAACTGAGACTCACCCACTTTCTAACCACTTACTCGTTGCATTAACTTTCACCAGAGGTTTCCGTCTTCGTTAACGTTGCTGATCAAAGTGTCTGAAAAGAAGCCTTTTCTGCTGTGTACCTTATAAGTACTTGATTTACACTTTTCCTTTGCCGTTCGCCAAAATGTGGTATTGTTTTTGTTTTTACCTTTATTTTCCAACATTTCATTCACTTTACTCGTTTCTTGTGTAAATTAAATAAGTAAACTTGCCTTCTTTTCAATGGCGCATAAGATTGCATATTAAGTATAAAGGAAAATAAAAACATATTATATACACAAAATGTACAATTCGATTTTGTTTATCTGAAATTCTTCCAGCAACACTTTTATAATTGGTAAGAATGTGTAGTCAATCCAATTCGAAGTTATGTTAGCACAATCATTTAAAATAATATTGCAGACTTTATACAGCAGAGAAAAATATTAAAACTAAAATTAAATACAGGGAATTAAAAAAAAGTGAAGCTCATTCCTTTAAAATAATGTGCTAATGGTTCATTGTGTTTTCATAAAAATCTATTATTTGATTGTGGCAAATGAAAGTATGAGTACTTAACAGCTTGTAAGTTAGTTGATTACCTCGGTCAATTACTAAACCTGGGCTTTACTCACAATTAAAGTCTTTTTAAAACATTTCATAAGTAGTATGGTGTTTATAAGAAAGAGTGCATAGAACCATCTTTAAAGTTGAAAATAAGTGGAAAATCAAATAGGTTTGGGGGGCAATTACCCACAGATGTCTCAAGTTTGGTTCGTTTTTAGTTTTTGCAACACCCCCCTTCGCTCCCGGGAAAATAAAATACAAAATTTCAAAGTCTAATTAAAAGAGATGATTTAGGGCTAGTACCTTGATTTTTGAAACATATAATATACACTATGGTCCAAGCCTGTACTGAATTTTTTTCAAATCGGATGATAAACACGGAAGTTATTCAACTAACAATGTTACGGGCAAAAGAAAGAAAAAGCGACCTCTTTGCTTATCAACTCATATATTGGAATTCATCTATTGAAATCTCTGGAACACTACATTAAAGAACTATTTATATTGAGCGCTTTGCACTCAAAAAATACAGGGTCTCTCACTGTCGAGCTTGCTCCATTTTATTTTTTAGCATTTTACATTTTCAAGTAATTTATTAAAAGTAAGTGCCAAAAAAAATATATTTGTATGTGAAAACTTATTTAGTGCTTAGAATCTGATGAATCCGAGTCCAAATCCAAATTATTCGAAATGTACTTAAAATAAATCAGCAATCGAGCCACAACTCTATCAAACTTTGTATATTTCTGGAAAATGTTTGATGCTTTTGACCAAGTCTGACCTATTGTGTTAAAAGAGCAGCATATCAAATCATTTCTGATAGTTTTTCTCAAACAAATTTTTATTATATCGGCATGACTTCCATTTCTCTGTAAGCCTGCTTACAAAATTTGTCAATTTTTTGTTTGCTTCATCCAATTCATTAGACCCTGTACTAAAGGGTCTATTACGTTTGTGCATATGTGCGTAACGGGCAGAAAAAAGCGTGGCAGACCCCATAAATTATATTTATTCTTGATCAGCATTAACAGCCGAGTCGATTTAGCCTATCTGTCTGTCTGTCCCTCTTTTGAGTTCCTAGATCTCAGAGACTATAAGAGCTAGAGACACCAAATTTGGCAAAATTTTTAAGTCGAATTAAAAGAGCACCTATAATATACACATATAATATACACTATATATACCCATCCAGAAAATTTCAAATCGGTTGATAAACGCGGAAGTTATTCGACTTACAATGTTACGGGCAAAAGGAAGAAGAAGAGGCGCTCGCGCCATCTGTGTTTGTCATATGAATCACCTTCGTAGACGCGCCATCCATTGAATTTTATTGAAATTGAAACAATCTATAGTGAACGTTTTGCGCTTAAAAAGTACAGGGTCTCTTACTGTCGAGCTTGCTCCACCGTAGTTTACTGCATTTATATAAATAAATTTATACATTTTTTTATATAGCAAGATAGTATTTTAACACTTCTAATAACTTGTTATTAGTGAATTTATATAACCAAGGGAAACGTTCGTTTATGCAACGCTCTTCTGAGAGTTATAAGGTATATTTAAAAAAAATAACATTTAAACTTCAACCAATTATAACATAGTATTCTATCGAAGTGACCACACTCCTTGTTCCTCCTAAGAAGTCTTTAGTCTTCTCTTTAGAGTGCCCATGTCGAGGCTATTACTATATGGTCAACGGATTGACATTTCGAATCGGCCAGGTCCCTGTGTTTACACTGCGTTGTGTTGCCGTTTAATTATTTACAAGCAAGCTCATTTAATTGGACAACATTTAAGGGGGCCAAACGTGCATGACGTTGGAATTCACAAAGCGAATTCAATGTTTCCACCCGAACACAGCTGGTTTTCGCCCTCTTAGCGGCAATTGTTATTAAAGAATTGTTTTATTTTGTAAAATGGAATCTGCCTTAGCGCAGAGGCAGGGAATCTTTAGTGCTTGATATATAATTAGTTTTCTGTACATAGTAGCCCATATTTAAGTGAAAACCCAGTTGGGAGAGTAGACACGTCCTTGAATCGAGTCCCCATTCATTGGCATCAAATAATAAGCTTTAATAGTTACTTTATTAGCGTATGTTAGTTTAAGTAAGGCTAGTGCAATAGACAATTTTTAATTATTTTTGTTATTATTATTATTTTCAAGTATTTTAAGTAATTTTAGCGACACTCCTATTTTTTTTATATCTATATATGAAGTAGTTTCCTAATAATTGTTGATATTCCTTGAATCTGTTATAAACCGACATCAGATCTTTTATTTTAAGTTTCTTAAAATGTCTTAACACTTCTGAGTCTTAATTGTTATTCATAGATCTCTTGTTGAAGTTAAAACTCCTTAGTTCCTCTTCAGATATTCTCACTACTGATACATTGTGCGTATCAAGCAAAATAAACGATATGACATTTTTAAGAACTAAATAAAAAAATACATCATTTTGTAAATTTGTTGTGTTATTATAATATTTTATTACTTCTTACCATAGTCATTGTTTCCATTGAAATATTTAAGAACACTGTTGCTTTTAGGCAAACTGGTTTCTGAGCTCTTAAAGCAATAAAAATGAGCATTTTCTTGAAACGAGGATCGTTCTTGAACCATTTCATTCTATAAACAGCAGAAGCAACACCTTCGCTCTGTAAGGAAGTGATAAAGAAGTATAAAGCAAAGGATCAATCACGAATCATCATCTACAATTTACCGCAACAATCAATAGATCACTAAAATAGCATATTAAATAGATCTCCGATACAGCTGAGATAAGAAAGAGTGCCAATTTGACAGTATGATCAGCACTCAGACCGAGAGTCATCTGAAAGCCCACAAAGCATACCATTACAGAGGAGGTAAGAAAATTTAATAGCAAAGGCATGCCAAAGACGCTGTTCATCACATCGGAAAGTCTGGGAAAGAAGTAAATCCTATATATTTCGTGGTAATCTACAAGACTACTTACCGCAACAGCCTATCGTGATATGAGATTAGATCCTGAAGTAATTTAAGATCCTTGGCAAAGCACTTAGCCCCATTTCCTGTCTGTTTAATTAGCTGAAACTCAGCCAATTGCTTCGACAAATAGTCAAAATGCATTACGAGTTGCATATTGACCGAATAAATTAAAATATCAGATGAAATATGACCCGTGGTTGCGGTATATGCACCCCAGACTTGTAGCAGATACATTAGATAGTAGCTCCAGTTATTATGCCAATCCCAAGGCGATATGGAGAAATAGGGCATAGCCTTCTCCGCGTCCGAAGACTTCAAAATCCAATGCTGAATGAGATATCTTACATAGATGTAAAAACTGTAGGTTACGACAAGGATCAAGTAGAGACCGCTGAAACTTCTCGAAAAAAAGCGACAGCGCCGGTGATAGTATTCAACCTGATATTTTCGCTGTTCTCTACGAATTGAAGCTGGAAATATAGCTTCAATCTCGCGTACTAAAATACTTAACTTTTCCTTCTGTCGCCACACGCTGAAGGTCTTTAGTTGGCTAACAAGAACAAAGCCCACATAGCAGATGGTCATACACACTTCCACAATTCTCTCCGGATCTTTGTAATAAAGCACTATAAGCGTACACTCCATTAGGAAATTGAATCCCATATTTGTCACATGCATGAGAAAATTCAAATAGAGCCAACGACTTGGCACAGGCTTCGAGCTAATCGATTCATAGGGATCGACGCCAATCGTATGATAAAAGAATAACGGTAGACTCATAAAGTCATTGAATGTTACATATTCTTCCATTGTATTTTGATTACTTATAGTAACATTTTAATCTCAAGTTTCTAAATGACACTAACTGAGTAAATACAAGCTATTTTAGCTAGAGCTTGATTGCTTCCAGTTTAGCCAAAACCGCAAGATGTGTATATTGAGTACTTAGAGATGAATTTATTATGTCATAACAAAAATTTGAGTATAGAAGAATAGTAAAATGTCCTTTTTCAAAGGTGTCAGAAGAGATAAATCTGATCCCAATCCTACTGCAAGAAATTAAGTCTCAAAAAATATAATATTTTAATGTAATTTTGAAGTACGCCGATCAAAAATATTTGTGTTAAATGTTAGATTTATCATTAATTGGTAATCAAGGGGATACTGTGTAGACTCTCATAAAAACTAATGACAATCTTTATTAATTTATATACTAAATTTAAACATATCTACGGCAATAGACACAAGAAATTATTTCAACGAAAATATGTAAAGTTAAATATAGAAAACTAAAAATATATTTTGAAAAAATATAAACCTAAAACAATGCGGATCTAGCATACCCATTTACGATAGGTAGCTATATTCTTAATTTATTTATGATCAGCAACGCAATTTCGAAAAAGTGACACAGCTTATAAGAAAATGTCATTGCTTCTTAGCTGAAGAGAAACATTTTTCCATAGACTACACGGCTCGCTAATACTGGTCAGTTGAATGGATTAAACCTTAGACAGTCGGAGCTTAATTGGACTTCGGGTTGTGGTTAAAGGTCTTGCATAATTCAGACAGCAAATTGTAGTTGTCGTTAGCTTGCGATTTGTTGTGCAAGCCATGGGTAAATAGAGTCATTTGCGGAAACTTTCAAGCCTTTGATGACTATCTGAGAACATGGCAGCTGTCGAAGTCTATAATAAAAGCATCCTCATAAGTTAGATGGCCCTACAGAATAATAAAGACTTACGTTTAAATAGTAGTTAATTGCTAAATGAAAACGGATTAGATTTACATATGTGATTGAAAGAAAGGAGATATAATGTATTTATTATGTGCAAAGTGTTATATTATATTGTAAAAAAGAGTTAGCTTCCATATACGATTTGAAAACCCTTCATCTTAAGCATACATTGTACGAATGACGCAGAAGAATCTGTAGCTCATTTGAAGAAACTGTTGAATAAAAACAAATGTCACACTGGTATAAAAAATTGTATTCTTGAATCCTTTTTAACATACCATAGTCATAGTCGACATTGACATATCCAAAAACACGGTGGCCTTTAGAAAAACTGGCTTTTGAGCCCGGATAGCTATTACAATAAGCATTTTTTTAAATCCTTGATTGGCTGTAAACCAATTCATTTCATAGACTGCCGAAGAAACTCCTTCGCTCTGTTATAACCAAAGAAAAAAAAGCAAACCTTGACAACTTAATATTTAGATTGCCTGAGAGATATATTTTATATCTAAAAGATAACTTACAGCATCAATAAGTAATTCGCTAAAGTAACAAAGAAGATAAATCTCCACGGTTGCCGCTATTAGGTAAAGGCCTAGCTTACAAATTAAGATAGGCGTCACTCCAATGCTTAGCAGAAATCCCAAAAAACAGACAAGAACAGAAGATGACATAAAATTCAGGAGCAGCGAAACGCCAAAGACCTTATTTATCACATCTGTAATTCTAAGATTGATATATATCCATGGTTATACTTGTACTTAGGATATACAATTTATGTTTATTGAAAGGTAGACTTACCCCAGCAGCTTGTTATGATAGACAACTAACTGTTGTAGAATTTTGAGATCCTTGGTAGAGTCGTCTGATTTAATCTTTAGCTCTCGAAGAGTTCTCGACAAATGGTCAAAATGCATGATATCCTGCATGACAACCCCATAAATGAGAATATCGCTGGCCAATTGACCCATTGTACAGGTATACCCTGCAATTGCTTGTATGGTAAACATCGCAGTAAAACCGAGTTTAGTATCAAGACTCCAAGGGGCATATTGACAATAAGGCAATGACATCTTTGCATCAGGCAATTGTAATACATAACGCTGTAGGATAAACTGAACGATGTCATACAGGTTGAATATTGCAACGAGAAGCAAAAATAAATAGGTTAAAAACTTCATAACACGACGAGATCTTCGCAGATAGAGATCTGCTTTATACTGATGCTGATCCTCTTCTGTGGAAGATGGAAATATCGGCTCCATTTCACGAATCAAAGCATCAAGTTTGTTTCTCTGCATCCAGACAGTCAGTATCTTTATTTCTCCGACAATGATAAACCCTATAAAGGCTACCACCATACACGCCTCTGCAAAATTCTCACTGTTCTTATAGCACACGTACAAGAAGGCTAGCACAGTTCCGAATCCAAAGTTGAGATTCAACAGCTGTAAGGCAAATTTGGCGTCAAGCCAACGACTTGCCGATATTTCGGTTACCGTATTATATGGATCCACACCGAGAGTATGCCAGAAGAAAAGGGGCATGCTCATAAAGTCATTAAAAGTTACATACGGTTTCGTCATTTCCCTGCGATCTGTAAACAATAATATAACTATTACATTTAATTTTTCTCTGAATTTACAAATATTTTGTGATATTTGTTAGAAGTATTTGAAGCAATTATCAGGTAAGAAAGTGATAAGAACTTAAAACTGAAATTGTGGTACGATGAGCAAACCGATTGGCAATTTTTATTAAAATAGATGTATAAAATGGAGAGTATGTATTATATCGATAATTTCACAAAATCTCTCTTGCAGCCGCAAAAGTCTAATGAAAATGCAAAGAGAATACAGCAACTTTGATAAAAATTTTCTTTCACAAGGTTTCGCTGCTTTATTATATTATATATACATTCCATTTTATCAAATTGGAAAAACATGTACCGTGTGGAAATGTTTTTTTTTCTGTCTGGATGGCCCAAACTACAAAAGCATTACAATTTGGTTAGAATTTTGACACTCCACGTACAGCACCCGTCAATCGAAAACAATAGAGTTATAATAACAATACAAAACATTAAAACAATTTAAAAACATAAGTTTTTAGTTTATCAAAAAAATTATCAAAACAGGAGTAAGAAGGTAAGAGGAGTATATATTCTTATGATCAACAACCAAATCAATATAGCCACGTTAGGGTCTCCTATTTAAATATTATATTTTTATTATATTCAATTTTCTTATGTAATGCCCTTTAAGTCGTCCTTTGTACTTAATATAACAAATGAATGTCCGGAAACTAAGTTCTTCATACTCGAGAGTATTGTTTTCACTTTTCGGTTACAAAAAACTTTAAAATTCAATCTGCTGGAATAGTCTGACAAATGTAAACTGAAATCAAAATCAGAATCAAAGTGAAACTTAACAATTATACTTTCAATAAATCGTAATGGATTTTTAATTGCATGCTTTGCTTACGTAAATGGGCAGATTTCGGGCCCTTTGATGACTATCTGAAAAGTGTCAGCTGCGGAGGACAATAAAACAACTAAAATCACCTTTGGTTAGGCAACCTTTCTTATTCTCCAAATCAAATATTATGTATATAATTATATGTTTGATGACAAAAACACCTTTTTCGGAACATAAAAAACTTAATAGCCCGCACAGGGTATAAAAAAATTAAAAATTATTTTTAATTTCATCACGTCGAGGGTGTGATAAGGACTCAAGAAATGATAATTTTAGGTTTTGTTATTTTGAAGCCCTTGCATTTTTAAAAGAACGTGATTATGACCTCATTTTATCAAAAACATTCATAATGAATCGCAGGCTATCAGGCGTATTTTTTGCGAATGATTGAGTTGATAATAAGCTTTTTAGTTATGTGTATGTGTGTATTTAAAGTATAGTAATTTAAAAAAATATTAACTTAAGTGAAACTTGTATTTAAAAAAAAATTTCAATTTCAGGGCTTTGGAATTCTTTTCTGTTTCGTACTGAAAGCGGAGAGTCAACTGCGTGGACCTCCCTTCCTTAGCAGCAATGGGAGTAGTCAGAATAGCTCTTTGAAACAGACCAAGTTCAACACGAGCAAGACCAGTCTCGATGAGAATTACTGTACGACGACAACGGCGAGCATCAACAGTCCGCTCAACTGTAAGTATTCTCAAAGAGATGGGGAGTAAGTTACCTCAATCCGTTTAATAAATCGCTTGCAGTCTACACAAATCACGATAAGGAGAAGGAAAACGAATGCATAGCCATATCAAAAGCAGCAACTATGGCAAGCTCATCAGGAGCTCTGCAGGCGAAGCAAGGACTTGAGATGTCAACGACAACAGGAACAGGCACTGAAGTAGGAGTGCAACTGCCGTTAACAATCATCTCAACGGCACCACGCTGCCAGGCGGCAACTGGTGACAGCAACACGGAGACGTTGCTCGGGGGTCACCAGCAACTACCACTGTTGGTGGCTGCATCACCGGCCACTCGCTGCTGTGCCTTGCTTAGTGGTGGCAACGCGGAGGCAGCCACAGCACTGGGTTATGCCTATGATGCCTATACGATGGGTGGACGGGGCAGCTTGGGTCGACGAATGTTGCACCCACAGCAGACGGCACACTATGCATCAGCAACCCGTGATGAATTTGTGGGCGTCGAGACATTGGACATACTACAAGGACTGGCAGCAGGTGATTTAAAGATGAAATGATTATTACAACTTCACATCACTCTTTTATTAATGAAAGCTTTTAATCTTAGTTGTGATCGGTACCTTTCTGATCATTGAACGCTCTCTTTTCGGATCAGAAATCTACCATGACTAATTACACTGTGCAACAATTTGTAGCGTTTTTTTGGCCCTCGGGCAAATTTTGATTTTTATTATAAAGATTAAAAATACTTTAATCACTTTTTATGGACGTAGTTTTTTATAATTTTTTTAAAATTTGACCTTTTTAATTTTTCATGCGGTGCTCTAACATTTCGGCACAGCCGATTTTAAAAAACTTTAGCTTAATGGATTTTTTTTTAGCTCACGATGTCCCTACCAAACTTAAATACATATTGAGCGTTTGGTATAGTTTTATATAGCCTGACCAAATTTGGGTAAAATCTTACTTAAATCATATAGAAGACAATAGATAGCCTCGTTAAGTCTTTGATCGTTGAGCGTTCTGAGAAATTATATAAAAAACACACTTCCGCCGGAAACGATAAAAGAAGAAGCTTTTATGATATAGCTTATTTAAATTGATATAGCTTATTTATAGTAAAAGATCTTCAAGAACTGTCCTTCGCTGAGCAAAAGATTGAATATTGAGAAGCAGACGTCTATTAGATAAACGTGTCAAACAAAGATTAAAATTTCAGGTAAATCCACGGAGAGCAAAAATTAGAAATTGCTTCTGAGAAGACCCAGATATTAGATATTAATTATTTGTGCTGTGGTTTCGAGACACAATATTCAAGAACGGGAGGAACTTATGAACTAGGCCCCTACTGCCCCCCTGAATTTGATAAAAACAAGATTCAAAAAACCAAAAAGAGGATATTAAAAGTTTTTTTTGAAATGGCGTCTTATCTTTCCATATTTTAATTATTATTGATAGCTTTTGTCTAATAGAATAATAATGTTAATCCTTCTATAACCGACTTGCAGACAGCATCATTGGCATCCACACACCCCATTACGTGCCACTGCAGCATAATCCGTATGTGGACTTTGTGCCCAGCTCACAGCTTCACAGCATGCCTCCAGCTTCATCCTTGCCACCACCTACCATCAGCGGCAATCTGAGTGGGGGAATCTCCAGTGCCACTTTGCCCACCCCCAAGACCCAAAAGAGGGTTACCATTCTGGAGCCAACGTCTCGCACCACCTTTGATCCATTGCTGCCCACTATGGTGGCTGCAGTGGTTTCCACCACCACCACAACTATATCCGTTACACCGTCCACCCAGACTGCTGGTGTAGACAAGGGCAATGATTCTGGTCACGATGCAACTCTGGACCGGATTACACACGATCTGGATTATTTACTCAATCGTGGAAACTTGGATGTGGATACTTCAACACCACAGCCACCAGCACCACCCTCAGTGATGCATAAAAAATGCGAAGAAACACAACAAACCCAGTAAAACAGCAAGTTGTAAAACAAAGTGAGAAAAAAATTTATGCATGATTTGAGATGTGTATATATTTTTACACAAAAACCGTTAATTCTGTAAATAACTAATTGTATTTAGGTTAAAAGATTTACTATTACATAAATGTAATATGGTACATTAAAAAACTAACAAGTTTAGTTGTGAAATATTTCCGCATCTAATAAATACTTATACTATACGTTAGGTATTCCCTTCATATAAATATATCCTATATGATGTTATATCAAATCCAACTCTGTAAAGTGTTTTTAAACATCATACATTCCAGTTCAACTTTAAAACTGCATCAAAATTAAAGAATTTACCACTAAAGGCAATTTTTTTAGCTAGAACTACCGAATAAGATAAGATAAATGAGTAACTTATTAATTGACAAAAGGTTAGTTAAAAGTCAAGCCCACATACACTCAAATTAAAAATAACTGGGTATGCTTACCTTTTTTATTCCATTTAACAATTTTCCTAGATCTTAAAAATAAATTAAAGCATAATAATAACTAACAAGTAAGTTGAACGGAGGAAAGCTATACAAAAAAATACAATAATTGTAAAACTAACATAACATAGCAGAACTATTTCTGTAAATCAAAGAAAAGCAAATTATACATACACATATATCTTTGAATAAACTCATGACTCTTGTTATACAAAATTTACAGCCATTAATTCTTTTATTCAACGAGCATGTTTCGGAATATATCAATTAGTTTTATTATTTTTATTAGTATCATTATCATTATCTTTATCATTATTCTTATGCAGTGCACTTTATGCTCCTTAAAAACTAACCACATGCCCCATAAAGTGGGTCACATTCAACCCGCGAATGGCAAAGAAAAATGGGTGATCTGCACGAAAGAATTTTTGACGCGTCGAATTGCTAATTACAATCGGTTTATACCCTGCAAAAAGTATTACATTGAATCAAATCATTCAATAGATAACTGATGATTTATTCACCTGCAGCCAGTTGAGGCAACTCTAAGCCTGAGCCCGATTCACTTAAGTCAATGCGCACCTTCTGTTGCACATCAACAATGGGCAGGTTGGAGGAGACCGTATGTAGATGCTTAAAGTTCGCCGAAGATCCAAAGATCTCCGTAAAACCCACCTGCGAGTAAAGGAAGCCAAAATTAATCACTAGGTTATTTATTAGTGCTGGTAAATATATAAACAAGGAGGTGTCGATCCTTCTGGTCTCATCATCTTGACCAAATTATAGTAAAATATAGCAAAAGCTAACTTTGGCGCGCCAAAGTTCGGATAACCTTGTAGTGCCCTGTATAAGCCGTTAGATATTTTACAACATGTTGATTTCGAGCCGATTGTTCATATGGCAGCTATATGATATAGTAGTCCGATGTGCACCAAAGTTGGTCAGCCTGAAACACACAATCTGTGAATTTGGTTAAGACATCTTAAGAAACAATAAAGTGTTTCATACTAAATGTTGATTTTGAACCGATCGTTCCTATGGCAGCTATATGATATGGTTGGCCGATTTGAATTAAATTTATTCAGTCTGTTTGAAATTGTATCAAACACACAATATGTGAATTTGGTTGAAATATCTTAGGAAACAAATAAGTTTTTCATACTAAATCGTGATTTCGAACCGATCCTTCCCATGGCAGCTATATGCTATAGTTGTCCGATTTGAATTAAATTTGGTCAGTCTGTTTAGAACTGTATCAAACACACAATATGTGAATTTGGTTGAAATATCTTAAGAAACAAATAAGTTTTTTATACGAAATGTTGATTCCGAACCGATCGTTCATATGGCAGCTATATGATATAGTCATCCGAACCGGACAGTTTCAACATATGTACTGCATGCAGCAAAAAAACGGGTGTACCAAGTTTCATCAAGATAGTTTCAAAACTAAGAGACTAGTTTGCATAGAAACAGACAGACAGACTATATCGACTCAGCTCGTCGTCCTGATCAAAAGTATATATACTTTATGGGGTCTGACACGCCTCCTTCAATGCGTTACAAACTTCGTGATAAAATGATAATACCCTCTGCAAGGGTATAAAAATGCTTAATTTGTAAGTTTAGTTGAGGCAGCTTTAAAAACAACAAAGCTCTTCAGACTTAAAGGTTCATTTTCATCCAATTGTTCTTGTTGCAGCTATATGACATAGTTATCCAATCTTCACCAAATTTTGTTAGGACGTAACTTTTAGTAAGAAATATCTAATCATAATAATGGTTAATTTGCATCCGATGTTCACCAAATTTTGTCAGGATAAATACTAAAAAATCTTTTATGTGTGAGTTAAGTTGAGAAAGCTCTAAAAACAAACAATTTTTTTTATTTCTAACAGTTCTGACTTTCTGATCCCAATTTTAATCCCTTCTAGTTGAAATTTATCAGAAGCTATCATATTTCACGATAATTATTTCTCAGATACTTGGCGTGAAAATTTCAACCCCTTAACTCTTACCATTTTGTCTCCACGAAATCAGTCTGTCAGGTATTTGTGTAGCAGTCAGTTAATGTATATAGATATATGTAAGTATAGATATCGCATTGCTTTTGCGATCCCCACCTTTTTCAGTGCCTGCAGTAAGCTGCACTCAAAATCGAGTGTAAACTTTGGCAACAACACTTGAACGCTTTCCATCTGCATGCGTTGCTGCAGTCCACCCAGATCGAGGATACGCAATTGAGACTCCAACTGTGTTAAGGCCGTGGCATCTCGTTGGTTGGGCAGGATTAGGAGCATGGCCAATTCATCGACATGTTCGTAAGGTAACTCAATAGCGCGGGCATTAAGTTCTCGTAACTCAGCGTACTTCACAAACATGTCATCATCGAAAAGCATTGGCACCAAGTGGGGAGGATTGCTGCTGGAAGTGTTACTGTGGAACTCGTATAGACCCGTCCGATATGAGCTAAATGGTAAAAACCATTTGCTTTTAAGTTTCGCCGCAACCATGAGCAAAAGATGTGCCACAGGGTTGCCATTTATCTGGAGCTGTTGTTGCCAGCTGCCGCCTCCAATACTGAACAGAATGTTGTCATTAATATAACGACGCAGCTTTTCCGCTTGCTGCAAATCGACGCACTGCGCCGTTGCGTGAAAGTACGTTTGTGCAATCTTCTGAAAGTCATCAGCAATGGTCTCTCCAGCCGTGGGTTGCAAAAGCAGGTGATTTTCTAGTTGAATTTCCGTCTCCGAATCACTTCTCACTGCGTTCAACTCGGCGGCATAGAAGTTAGCCATTTTGGCATTGCTGGTAAAGCGTTCTTTTAACTTTAACAACTTTTGCAATTCTTCAGCTGTGGCACCATCCGAACCGAGATAGAGAAGAGCCAATGTCGCCTCCAGCAGCAAAGGCGATATGATCACATTGTGATCTGCAGCCGTCGATGCAATACTATAAAATACCTCGGCTCCAAGATTAATTTCGTGCGGTGTGCCCTGCGCAGCACTCATATTGATGACTGGTGTTTTCGGGATCTGCAGATATATTCGAATAAATATATTAATCTGGTAAAAATGGAAAAAGAATTGCTATTATTGTCATTGACTGGTATTTTTTATTTATTTTGACTTCAATTTTTTCTTTGATTTTCAGTTATATTTGGAAAAACTTGGAATGTCCCTTTTTTTTGCAATGTTGTTATTTTTGCTTTGCTGTTAGAACTCATTGTTCATTTACATTTCATGTAAAAACCATAAATACAGCGAAATTTAGACTCATTTCGAGATTAGAAGATTATTTGAATTTTGGACACGTTGAGTACGTTTGCGTCTTTACTTTATAAAGCAAGAGATGGTGTTTTTTGCTACGCCTGGATATACCACAATTTTTTCTGGTAAAGAAACCTTTGAGTACTTATTTCAAACAAATAAAGTAGGCATTAAATTTTAAGAAATTCGACTTCGCAGCACTTACATATGTACTTACAAAGATAGGCCACTTTTCCGGATCTTTACTAATACTGGCCAAATTATTGGGAATTGCATGTGTCGCTGCGAACTGAAAGTACTATTCATTTAATGTCGGGTTTCTGCAGAATCACTTTTGTATATCGTAAATTCAAATCTTTAAACTTATTTTCCAAATTTTCAATATAGCAAGCATGTGGTTATTTATTATTTATTTATTTTTTTAGAGATTATATGAAATGCCTTTGAAACTTAATGGCAAGCACATGTGATCAAAGTAGATTTAAATCAAACTCAGCGAAAGTTACTCGAGTACTATACTTATATCCATACATGATTGATAATCATAGCCATTAATAATTAGATTATTTTTGTTAAAAAGTCGAACTAATGATTAAATTACGATTATTCTCGATTTTATACAAATATTTAATGATTACAGTTTAAAAAAATCAGAATTAATCTACAATTATTTAAAAATAATTACAATTAATCATAATCAAAAACATAATCATTGTTATGGTATTAACTATAAAATGTATCAAAATAGGCCCACACAATTGACTATAAATACAAAAAATCTTGACATTATTTTCGATTAGAAAACGAATTACACAAAAAAATGCCGAAAGGGAAATTTTTTGACATTGAAGGCTAAAGAAACAAGAGAAACATACATATACTCGTACTCATGCACGCAGATAAACGCTTGCATACAATTAAGAACTTTCAGAATTGTTGCTGTAGTGGCTGCCCTAGCTACGCCTCAATCATTTAAGAAACACGATAATCCGTAAAAACTAGAATACGAAATACTCTAAAAGTACTTACTTATTTCTTATGCAAGTTTAGCGAACTAAGCATAAGCTCAAACATTAACTATAAAGTTATGAGCGGTTAAATAACATAAACAATATCTTTCACTATTTTATGATTTATTGATGCCCTTATATTTTACAGGGTATTTTTTTGCTTACAATTCAAAGGTGCTCTGAAGTATCGAGTCGCTACTCTTCGAGCTCTTAAATGTTTATTGCTTAGTTTTTGTGTGCCAAAACATGTGTTTTCTGTAGAACATTATTATTATTACATCATGAATTTGTCAAAAGTGATTTCGATTTTTCCATTCCGAATATGTCGAAAACTTTTACTTGTTTTGCAAAGTATTAAGCACGCTAATACGTCGATAAAGATATGCATGTACAACTGATGCGTGGCAGATGGTTAACGATCACTATATTTTCAATGGCTGAGCATGAGGTCACAGTAACATTTTCGTAGTCAACAACAAAAATATTTTAAATTAAGAGGTATGAAGATCAGCCAATAGTATAATACTCAATTTTATCGATTCGTAGAATTAAGAGAATTATTGATTCATATGTGGATGCCTTCTTATTTCAAACTGTAAGTAATGCAATATTGAAACTTATTTCTTTATTAATTATGATTAGATATATTTTTGGCCAATTCAGAATAAAAAGAAGTATTTAGCAGTAGTCGCTGTAAAGAGCAGTAATTTCGCCGAGAGGGTATCTTTTGTTTATTACTTTCGACCGTCACTATCCCATCGGTCCCATTTACAAGTACCTTTTAAGTTTCCACTGTCTACTGCGTAAAGCACACAAGTGAAGATGTTAATCCAAACGGAATACTAAATATGAAAACAACAAAAGCATGAATCGCGTTGACGAAAAAGAATAATAGAATAGAAAGAAACACAGAGAGAAGTAGAATTCACGCCCGCACAAAGCTTCGTACAGCATTGAACTGAATGCTCATTTTCGGTAGATGAGGAAAAATATATGAAAGAAGCCAATTAAATTGGGCTGGCGCTGTATACATTGATGACGACACTTGGAGAACGTTAAAAGCTCTGGCCAAGTTTAAATTTTCTGCAACTAAACATTTAATCTATTTTTATAATTTATCTAGCCGTTTGAACAGACTCTAAACGACGCCAAAAACGAACTGCGGCACATTGCTCAGCGTCCATTGTGAGAGGGTGTGAGTTACGTCCACTTCCATTCCTATTTCATATTCATGCAATGGTGTGTTTTGATACTAAAGCACTAGAATTGTCGCTGATTGGGATGCGACGCTTTATTGAATTGAGTCATGCAGCTTCTGCTTTTATTTCCACTGTTCTATTGTTTAATCAGATTACATAGATATGTCGCAATGGGGTCGTTATACTTAAACTTGTCCAGTAAATCAATTATGTCTTATACAGGGACTCATACACATATATTTAAGTACTATTTACATTGTACTTAGGCTGTGCTCATGTTAAGTTACAGTTACAAGTAAATATTTGAAAGTTTCCAAATTTAAAAATATAACATTCAGCCGGTAGAGCTCGCAGTAAAATGCCCTGGGGAAGTAAGGGACGCTGTTAGATTCCTAATAAATACATGCTAACAGCGTACACTTGCTCATAGATGCATACATATAACACACATGCATACATATGTATGTATGTATATGCAAACGAATTACATACGCACGCCCAAAAGAATAGCGTCACTATATGGAATAATTGTTTTCGAATATCCTCCGTGCTTATTATCCGATTACGATCAATAAATCGATTTTCACGGTTGTTTCACATCACCTTAAGTATTATTCATGGCGAATTTTAAATATCCAATAATTAACAGAGTGAGGGAAGGGGATGAATTATCAAAATTATGAAATTACCGATCCGTCCGAACCCTTCTAACTATCACACGTGCCAAACATCAAGCCTCTACCTGTAACGCTGCTGCGAGGGAGCGTGGCATCTACAATTTGAAATATACTTGTTCTGCGTGCAAATATTATAAATCTTCATACCAAATTTGTTGTCCCTAGGTCGTACCAACTTCAATATACTGATGCAAATTAAAAATATATTTATTTAATAGGGTCTGCCATGCTTCCTTTTACCTTTTACATAATTTTTTTTTGACAAACTTCATAGCCCTACAGGGTATAGAAATACATTCGCTGGTCAAAAAAAATATATTAAATTATATATAAATGCTGTAAATTTTAACAAAAATTTGAAATTTGGGCTACCCGAACCGAATACTTAAAACTTTTAAACACTGACCCTGACAAAAAGGTTTCAGTTCGGAATTCAAAATTTGTGGCGTTCGGCCCAATTTCGATACACATTTCGTTTCTTTTGACTTTGGCGGGCTCTTTCTAAACTTTAGAATTTAAAGGTATACATTTCCTTGAGATAGATTTCACAGATTTATATATGTAATTAAATTTTTTTATTGCCTTATTCTGTGCATAAATGTTTTTTAATTTACACTTTAAAATTTTTTAAGGCTCATATAAAAAAGATTATAAAATATGCAAACAAATAAAAAGTTAAATGATAAAAGCAAGAAACATTTATAGCATTGAACCCAAACCATGGGCTCAGAGGCTCCTTAAAGTGGTCTGCGAACCGAACCTTACTTTTGGGTTCGAGTCACCGAACCGAACCTCCCAAAAGGTTTGAAGGGTTGCAGCTTTGATGATAACCAAAATTTTGTATCAGTAACGTTCACTAAAGGTAGGTATCACAAAAATTATCAGTGAGCAAGTTAGCCTGGTGAGCACACCCAGGAATAACTTTATTCTTACATTCATTTCCACAAAGACAATCATTTTTTGGTTAGGAATTTTCTACACAGAAAGAAAACAAGTAAATTTTAAAATTCATATCTAATTAGGTTTCTTTAGATTTGGAACTTTTGAGATTTATGCGCAGCTCTCCAATTTTACTAAAGTAACGCATTCTTACTATTATTTGTTTTTATTCATAGTATCAATACCAGGATGAGGACACATTGATAAATTGTTTTGAGTAGTGTTATGCACAAGCACGAAAGGGGCGTGTAGTGCTCATTGAAATCAAAAAATTACATTACATATTTAATAAACATACTAACTGCCTAAATATACAATGATTTTCGAAAAATTTATGGCGATTTATATGGAATAAAGCACACTCATACAGCACATTCGGCCATGCAAACGCAAGCGTCTGCGTCCTGGGTTCAGATAATATGTATATTAAGAAAATGACACATCTCAGCGCAGCTGGGCAAGTGTTGTGTGTTATCACATGGTATTCTGTGTTAAACCAGAGTGTAAGCGAATAGAAATTTAAAATTTTAAACAAAAATATCACACCTAAGATGCGTTTCCATGGCCGTATGTGAGGATTTTCCTACTGGGCATAATGCGAGTTATATTATCTTTGTGATTTAGCGAGTGCAGAGTTAATGTGCTGAGTATAGTATAGAGCATATGTATGCGTATGTGTGTGCCTGTGTGTACTGTACTATTGTACTATTGTGTAGGCGCGGTCGCATAGAAAGGCAAATAAACTAAAATGTAAGTGTGGGGTGTTGTGATGGTTGGCACTTGCTGTACCTAGAAGGAATATCCGCCATCGGGCGCCTTGGACTGTGTGGTGTTAAACTCCAGTGCCCCATTTACCTCCTGAGGTGCCAGCTTCTGTTCGGCCTCGTCGTCGCCAGTGCTGAAGTAAGTATCAATGATGGCAAAGGCCTTTTTGTAGACCTCTTCATTTTCATGCTGCTGTAATGCCTCCAATTTGTCAAGGCCACCCATCTCTTCGACCATCAGACATAGATTCTCGGTGCTACCCAGTTTCTCAGCGAGTGCAAACAGATTGGACAGGCCCGTTTGCACCACTTTGATGGTACGCGGATCCTTTGCATCCAACAAATCAATAAATGGCTTCAGAATCTTATTCTTTTCAATCAGATCCACAATTTGCTCGGGTGTACCAGATGTGGTTGTATTTGTCACCGCCCATGCAGCCTCTTTTTGCGCCTTGAAATCTCCCTTCTCCAGCACATGTCTTATCTGCTGAAATATGCCTGCATCGATGACCGCCTGAATCTGTTTTTGATTCCCGGCCGTAATATTACTGACAGTCCACGCAGCCTCCTTGACAATATTGCCCTTTGAGTGCTGCAGCAACGTACCCAGTTTGGGCAGACCTCCAGAAGCTATCACCACATCAGTCTGTAAGGAGATGGTCACAAAGCGTATCTACATATGACAACTATGTGGTTAACTGACCTGCTGATCCGTTCCGGTGACAATGTTGCCAACGCTTCGCAGGGCTGGCACAATAATGCTGGGCTCATCCGTTTGCAGGAGATTCACTAGTCTGGGCACTGCATCCGTATCGACCACCGCTTGAATCTTGTTGTTGTCATCATCGGTTACATAAGATAAGGCCCAGCACGCATCGGCCAGTACTTGAATATCCTGGCTAACCAGCAATTGTGACAGTACTGGCAGCAGCCGTTTCACCTGCTCAAATGGTGGTGATGGATTCTTGTTGCGGCACAAATTCGACATCAGCCAGACAATGTTTCGTAAGAAAGAGATGGGGGTATCATTGTTGATCAGAGGCAGGATGCCATCGATTACATTGTTCTGAATCACAATATCACGTGCTGCAGCTCCATCGCCAGCAATGTTTCCTAATGCCCACACGGCCTGCTCGGCCAAATTAATGGACTTTGACTGTAGCAAGGCAATAAAATGCGGCACAGCATCCTGCTCGATGACGCAGCGCGTTTGCTCCGACGTGCCCGAAGCAATGTTGGTCAAAGCCCAAGCTGCCTCAAACTGCAGCATGGTGCTGACCAAAGCAAAGATAACAGTGGTAGTTCCATTCTAATCAGTGTACCTATGAACTATACTTACTTGCCAGTATTCTGGAGAAAACGTATGCATATGGGCACAATACCATGTCCGATCATCAAGTCTATGGGCGGATTACGTTCCCGACTGAGCATCTTGCGAGCCTGCTGCATGCCCAGAAACTGGCGCTCCTGATCTTCGCTATTCATGGCAATCACTATTTCATCGACCGACAACTGCACAGGCGACTGGCCATTGACCTCCTTAAGGGGCGAGGTTAGATCTTCATCATTGATGTTGCGGCGCTTGAACATCTGATCTTCCTTTTTCGATTTTCTCAGTTCAATGGTCACCTCATGGCGTCGCATGCGCGAATCCTAAGTGGTAATAGCCCCGATTAAAAGTGAGGTTAAAAACGAGTGCTTGGTTCAAAAGGGCGCGCGTAACTTACCTGCGCGTTGAGAGTGTTGGCCTTGTAGTGGCCCTGGTGTGCGCTTCCATCCGATTTATTCATGTTTAAAATTGTAGTTATAGATTTGCTGGATATTTAAAAATAATGTTTGTTTCTGCTATGATTTACAACTAAAGATCTGTAAGGAGAAATGTGTTAAATAAGTGTGAAAAGGATATACTGATACTGAGGTCAAGGGCTGCTTTGATTGTCATACACACACACATGCTAAAAATTGCGATTGTGTGCGTACTTTTGGCATTTCTTTTTGCGCCTTGCAATCGTATTTCCCTTTTTGTCTACTTTTTTGCACTCCACACAGCCGGCTTTACAAGGCCAAACCAGCAACAGCAGCAGCAAGAGCAACAAGTAAAGCAACAGCTGCGGCTGCGTTTAACTGTGCACAAAATGACAAAGGGACCGCCATTTTTGCATGTGAAGCAAAAGCAGGAAATTCCAATTTTATTGCTGCTACTTACCTCTTTTTTTAGCTGTATATTAACATAAGGTTCACTACTGTATGGGCGTGTTATATTTCCAAAATATTTGTGGCAAAAACTTAAAATTTTCTTTAGCCAAACAATTTAGAATAAAATAAATAGTTTTCTGAGCGTGTTAACAAGTTAAAATCGAAATAAAAGTGCGATTCTGTAGACCCTAATAAAGAATAAATGTGGCCACGAATTTCACTCCAATGCCTACTTTGCGCTTGTTCCGTTTGATTTGAATAAGATGCTCAATTTTTATTGCTACGGCTGCTTGTTTTAATCGATACGATAATATCGATATCGATATTTGTGAACGAATAATAATTTACTTTCAAAAGTAAACCACAGGTGGCGATCACCAGTTTATCTACCAGTCAAGAGATCGTGTTTTAAACAATAACCAAAGAAAATGAAAGGAAACTTTTTTGCTGTTTGAATTCTAAAGATAATTTTTAAAATTAATTTAGAATATCAGTTATTCTATTGTATGTTCGCAATTTAACTGCATCATCTTCGCTCACACCCTTGAAGAGTTACACGACAACCACAATGTTACTAAGTTTCTACGGGACATTTTCATGTATTCCTAACTTCGCGAAATAAAAATTGCCCACTCCTTATGAATTAGATAAGAAATTCATGAAATTAAATCCAATTTATTTAGAGGTGGTACTTAATTTTTCTGCATAATAATTCTGCACAATGTAAGAGGATGTAAAAAAAATTTTCCTTCCACTTCTTACCATCCTAAGCAATTACTATATCACTACATTATTTACAAAAGATTTTTTGGATATGTTGTTACAGCCTTCCATCTGATAACCATCTGAAATTATCGGCTACATTTTGTGTCACTAATAAAGCCTAGTACCTACCAAAGCTTTGGTAGTAGCGAATTAAGAGTGTCTGAGAACAACACGCAAAAAATAAACCAAAGTTTAATGGTAAAGCCTTGTTCCCATGAAAGTTGTGGCAGGAGCAAAATAAGCGTGCCTAATATCTCATTGGTATGCAGCTAAAAACAGAGTTGCCAGCACAACACATAAAGTTAACAAAAATGGAATGGTAACTCTGTTGCTGCAGTCGTTTGTTAGATCAAAAGAGTCTAGCTTAGTACCAAGCATTGAATAATCGTGTACCCTGACGGATAGCTCCATATAAAAAATATAGCGCAAGGTATCTTGCAGAGCTCTGCATAAGCCGTCCGATTTTTTACAAAATTTGTTAGATGTTGATTTCGAGCCGATTGTTCATATGACAGCTATATGATTTAGTAATCCGACTTGCACCGAATTTGCTCAGGCTGTTTCGAACTATGCCAAATACACAATGTGTGAGTTTGGTTAAGATATCTTAAGCAACAAAAAAGTTTTTCATACTAAATGTTGATTTTGAGCCGATCGTTTCGGCCGGTTCCGACACATTTACCAAGTTTCATCGAGATAGCTTTAAAACTGAGAGACTAGTTTGAATAGAAACAGACGGACAGACAGACGGACATGGCTATATAGGCTCAGCTCGTCGCCCTGATCAAGAATATATATACTTTATGGGGTCTGTGAGGTCTCTTTCAATGCGTTACAAACTTCGTGGAAAAACTATTATACTCTTTGCAAGGGTATAAAAAGTAGTATCTAAAAGCAAACAGTATTTTCTGCTGTGACTTTTAGCTGGTGCGATCCCCAGCAAAAATTGCCAACTAAAACACGAGCGGCTTTCAACACTGTTTTTAGCTGCCATTACAGTGTCATTTAACAGCTGATGAGAAATTATATGTGGCGCTCTAATTTCAGCTGCTAGTCAGCTAAAAGTGATAAGTTAAATATCAAATTAAGGGAACTGAAACAAAATCAAAAAGACGCTTGACCGACAAAAGCAATATCGGCAGACCATGTACTACAACTGAAACTTATTATTAAATTTTATATATCCATATATCTTCATTTCTCTCTCTCTTTCCTACCATTCAATACACTGGTAAAAGCTCATTTACAATATTTTTCAATGCGCTTATTTCCTCTTTTAAGTTAACAATCGGCTGCAGCAAAAGAGTTACCATGCAACTTTTGTTTATTTTATTTATTGAGTTGGCAATTCTGCTTTTAGCGGCCTACCAGCAACATATTAGGCTTTTTTCGCTCCTGTCACAACTTTGCTATGTAGTAGACTTAGTGGCAGCGAAAAACAGTGTTCAAAAACGCTCGTGCTTTTTGCTGTGGAGCGCACCAGCTAAAAGTCACTGCAGAAAATTCCGTTGGCCGAAATTCCTTCAAAAGCGTTCACCAGCCTACAATCAAAAATGTTATGATTTGTGATAGATGATAGATAGTTGATTTATGATGCGTTGTTCCACCAAGACGTGAAGCATTATCAACCTAGTAAAAAGTTTTTTATCTTACTCAAATATGGTTTGTCATTTGAAGCAATTAAAATTAAATAGTTAATATTAGAATTCAATATTTTAACTACAATACTGCTGAAAACTTTGAAAGACTTTTGACCTTTGAAATTCTTTTCATGGCTTGCGATATAAAATGAGATCAAATTAGACAAGAAACCTTTAGACTTTAAATTTTTTTTAGAGCTTTGAGCTCCAAGCATTAAGAACTTCTAATCAGCATAAATGAATAATAAGATCAAAAGCAATGCAAGAGTATGGAAAGATATCATCAACAAAAAAAAAACGTACAGAATAAACATAAATCAACATTATCGGTTCACAATTTGGACAACGCTCTTTTACATTGCAAATTTGAAAATTGGCAACACTCTACAAAGAAAAAGTATATTTGCTTTCACGTAGACACTTTTAATTTCAATAAATTTGTTTGGAATTGTCAATAGTTCAACTAATCATAATCTATGCCGACTTCTTATCCTGCTCCTTATGGTCCTCGATAACAGGAGCTGGCACTGTGGTAGTGCTGCTGGTTTCCTGGGCGCTACGTGCTTCCACCACATCGGAATCTGAATCATCATCAGAGGAGACAGCTGGCGTAGGGGAAGTCGACGGATAAGGTGGGAATTGCTGGTCCTGAGGGTAAATCTGCTGCTGTTGTTCCTCTGTGTAGTCAACAGGAGCTGGCTCCTGTTCAGGCTGCCGTGGTGCCTCCACAACTTCGCTTTCCTGCTCAGCATTCACCTGTTGCGGCTGAAACATTTGCTGCTGTGGGTGGAACAGTTGCTGCTGTGGCTGAAATAGTTGATGATGGGCTTGTGGGTAGTAGATGGGTGCGGGGAAAACAGCAGGAGCAGAGACCATGGGAACAGCGGCAGAAACGGCGGCAACAGGTGCCACTTCGGCAGCACGAGCAGCAACCACAGGCTCACGCTGCACCACGGCATTGAAACCGTTTATATCGTCGGCGGTGTAGGTTACCGTGCGCTTATAACCATCGGCATCGAGCACACTGTAGGAGCCAACCACATTCCCACCATCACGGCTTTCCACCTGACTCTTAATGTCACCGGAGATGGAATCGTGCACGCCGTAGGAAAAGTCATAGCGGGGCGCCGATTCCAGTTCTATTTGCTTTAAAATCGGAGCGACGGTTTTTACAACGGGAACCGAAGGTGCATAAGTGTTCACGACGGGCGCATCTGGAGCAACGGCTTTAACAAAGGGTGTAGCCAGAGCATATGCCTTGGCGTAAATTGGAGCTGCGGTCAGCAACTTTTTTTCTAAGATTGGAGCAGCTGCAGCATGGTAAACAGCCGGAGGTCCCTGATAGGTGGTAAAACCAGGATGGTAGCCTGCATATGTTGCAGCAAAGCCACCAAGACAGCTGCCAGTGAGCGCCATCAGCGAAAGAGCAATCAAAATCTGATGAAATATAAAGATACTTGGCATAAAAATCTATGATATAGATTTAGTATATTAAAATGGTTTACTAAAAACATTGGGAATAATAATATTATATTATTATATTTATTCACTTTAAAAACTACAGTAAGCTAGAGTGGAGCGAGCGCGACAGTAGGAGAACCTTTGCTTTTTGAGGACAAAGCGTTCACTATAGCTTATTTCAATTTTAATAAATATCAATAGATGGCCCCACTACACAGATGATTTTTGTGGTAAACACAAAGGGCGCTTGCGTCTCTTCTTCTTCTATTTGTGCGTAACATTCTTAGTTGAATAACTTCCACATTTATGATCCGATTTGAATGAGATCTTCAGGATAGGTATAGGTATACTATATGTATTAAGAATCAAGGCTAGCATTAAAGATGTTCTTTTAATTTGACTTCAAAATTTTGCATTTCGATTTCAGGGGGCGGAGGGGGACGTGGTAAAAATCTAAAATAAACTTGATCAATGGGAGATATAGATGCCTACATGCCAAATTTAGTGTCTCTAGCTCTTCTAGTTTATGAGATCTAGGTGACACAAAAAGGGGCAGACGGACGGACGGATAGACGGACATGGCTATATCGATTCGGCTGCTAATGCTGATCAAGAATAAATATACTTTATGGGGTCTGCTACGCCTCCCTGTTACGCACATTTTTTTTTTTGCACAATAGTAATAGACCCTTTTGTACTTTTTTAAAGTACAGGGTCGAAAAAGTATATCAAAAGTTTTAGCATATGTTGTAACAACTCATAAGTTAAATAGTTCTGTATCAATCTGTAACCTAATAAACTAATTCTGTGTATCATTATAATCTATGGTGTCACAACAAACACTAGTGAATCTTGTTGTATAATTTTAAAGAACCCTCGTTCGAATATAAGTGATTGCACTTTACTGAAATAAAACTTAAAAAAACAGATCCATCGAAATATAGGAGTTATTCGATGACTGAATATACATATATATGTATTGAAGAAATTAGTTTTAAAAATAGACGATAGCTGTTTAAAGCTGAATAGGTCTGTTTTCGATATCCTTTTTGGTCTCTGATTCAATATAAAACTTAACTTGACTTACTTGATTTGCCATTTTCTCGTTAAGTTGACAGTGGCTCAAACTTAAAGACACACTCTTATTAGGTATGCAAATTTATTAGGCGAATCCGTCGCGTTTTAAGAGACTTTTCGTCCTCGTCGACACTTCGCGTTGTGAGCGACGTTTGGATAATGATGTGGTTCGGGTTGCGTGCATGTTACTTTATACGGAGCGGGCGTTTGTCTAGATATAACAGTGGTAACCCCTAGGTGTTGCCCATATACACCCACACAGACACTTATACATTCACACATTAATAGGTAGACAACGTGCCAAACCGGTAATAAGTACAAAAGTAACTCAAAAGTAAGTACAAAAGTATCTTATAGAAGCCCGTGTTGACAATTTAACAATTGTGTTGTAAACTGGTTTCGTTTCAGTATCAAATTATAAGCTTTTATGTCCATTTCCATTTCGATTTCAATGGGGAAATAGATATTTTCAAGATCAACGCTAAGGGCGCTTCCTTGTGGGCCTATTGGCCATTATTTAATTAAGTCTTTAATTGTCAGTTTGAAGTATGTACTCCAAATTCCCACCAACAAATCCTCAGCCAATCATCTTCGATTTGATCACATTTAAAGTTTTTTTATTGCCTTCAAGTTGTCAGTCAACGCGTTGTCAACTTTTTGAAGAACTAAAAAAGCCCGTTAGTGATGGAAACGTGTCACCAGAAGATATGTATGTAAGACTTAATAAGGTAACTTCAAATTCATTTTAGTTTGATAAAGTATTAGGGTACTTTTAATGATCAAGTCCCACTTTCGACTACCAGTCATGCTTTGTGTCAAGACACACGTCCATCTCTATTGGCCTAATCCGCCAACTGCCTACCATTTTAGTTTAGCCTTGTTAGTTGATTTGTCTGTCAACGCCTTTGGCAGTGTTTTTAGCTGTTGTGGCCGCATCAATTTATTTTTGTCCACACCGTTTTTATGTATGTCAGCGCCGTTTGGTTCATTTGCAGCATGAGTTTAAGTTTCAGTTTCAATTTCTACTCCAATTTGTGTTGTTTCAGTCTCAGCTTTAGTTATTTTTTTAGAAATTGTATTCGTATTGTTTGGCCCATTTTCATGTGCACGCTGTGTCCATGCCCCAAATGCCAGTTTTATGTGTGTTTATTTATTTCTTAATTGTCGAATTGTTCGTTTTCCCATGCTCAATATGCCGTAATGCAACCGATATCTTAATACATATATTTATCCATCAGGAATTCTACAGAAATAAAAATCAAACAAAATTTATTCAACAAAAAAAAAGGAAGCTGGTTTAAATAACACAAATGTCAAGTACAAAAATATTTTATTTCATTCTTGTTTTCTTTTTTTATCATTTACTATATAATAAATATATAACTAGTAACTTTAAGAGAGCGAGAACAATATCAAAACTCATCTTTAAAGAAAATCTCTGCATTTTTATCAACCAAAGATTTTTGTTCTTTCACTTACAATTTAATAAATACCATTGATACTTTTTAACTCGAACAACAATTATTTTTTTTTATTTTTTTTTATTGGGGGCATTTTGCAGGTAATTGTGATCACCAATCATGATCCTTGATTACTAATCTTTACATTAAGAAGGAAATTTTCAACATTCAGAAACGTGCAATTTTGGATTTGGTATCACAAAAAATGTATCGTACAAATAGTATGATTCCTTATACTTCTAGAAATTTCATGTAATTTTAAAAGACGTAGTAGGCTGATTGAAATAAAAGCTATCATACAATAGACGAATTTTGTACAAAATGTATCATGTCCGTTCAACAGGTATTGACTAGCGACGATTATGCGCTAAGTTTCATTTTTCGCACAAAATTAAAATTCAAGTTGCAAATTTAAATAAATTTAAAAGTATTAAGCATTGGCAACTCGCAGAAATTAACATATTGCCAGGCGGAGACTATGGAGGTTTAAGAGAAAACAAACAACAACTCTCTTTTAAATTAGTTTAAAAAGGTCACAATTGCCATTTGAGTTTTATTTTGATCGAAAAATTTGTTTGAGCTTTGAAGTATAAATAAAAGGTAATCATTGTTGTGCAAGTATAAAAAACAGAAAATAATTATTGCTGTGAAATTTTCATAATACAACTTATAATGATTACAGTCCATGCAACAAACCTTCAGATTTATTAAATCATATTAAATTAATTTTCCAAAATAAACAGATTTCAAAAAGGTCATAATATATAAATAAATTTTTTTTTTAAACATTCTAAAATTTTAACTAAACTTATTGCAGCCGATTTTTGTGACTTTAAAAATGTATCTCAAAGATTAAATCTCTCAAAGTTCTGGTTCACTAAATATTCCGTTTGATAGATTTAGAAACCAGCTCCAGCCAAAAACCTTTAGAGAATTCTGGGGTACTACAAGAAATTGATAAGGTTTAAGTATGTACAAATACTATTAATAATAATTTGGAAAAGATGTTATATTACATAAACAAATTTATCAATTTAAAATATTTTTTCCCTTGTTATATTTTACGATTTTAAATAAATTATTAAATATCAAAAAGATATTAGTTTCTGATACAATTTATAAAGACTCTTCAATTAAATTAAACGAAAAACAACATTGGCGTAAAAATAATTGTATTGTAAAAATAATATTCGATTACGGAAAAAAAATTATACAATAAACTTTCTGATATGACCATATTCTCCAAAACTAAATTTATAATAAAACTAATATTGCGTGACCAACTCACAATCGCTAAATAGTTCGGTTTCTTGAGTGAACTAATAAACTGTGAGGTTCGTAAAATACAAAAATTATCACAAAATAAATTATTAATAAAAAAAACCATATGAATTAAAACAAAACCCGCTGAGAGATTTAAGATTTTTCTCGTATTGGTTCGAAACAAAGTCATGGAAAAAAATGTAGCGCAAGCTAACTTTGTAGCGCCAAAGTTTGGATACCCTTGCAGAGCTCTAAATAACCCATCCGATTTTTTACAAAATTTTGTTAGATGTTGATTTCGAACCGATCGTTCATCCATCTGTATGATATAGTAACCCGATTTGCAACAAATTTGGTCAAGCCGTTTGAAACTATACCAAATACACAAATGAGTTTGGTTGAGAATTCTTAAGAAACAAAAAAGTTTTTCATACGAAATATTAATTCCGAACCGATCGTTGCTATGGCAGCTATATGATATAGTGATCTGATCCGGCGGTTCCGACATTTGTACTGCTTGCAGCAAAAAGACGGACCTGTACCAAGTGTCATCAAGTTAGCTTCAATACCGAGAGACTAGTTTGCATAGAAGCAGACGGACAGACAAACAGACAGACAGACACACGGACTATACGGCTAAATCGACTCAGCTCGTTGCCCTGATCAAGAATATATACACTTTATGGGGTCTGTGGGGCCTCCTTCAACGCGTTATAAACCTCGCGACCCTCTGCAAGGGTATAAAAATTAGGCTTTCTTAGAACTAAACAGACCTTCATCAATGGGCAGTCAATTATCACCATGGAAGAGGCTTACCCAATAATAATTTAGTGATTTTAAATTGATAAGCGTATTCAACAAACACAAAAGATTGAAGGTTGCCAATCAGTAGAATACCCTGAGGTAGTAGCGAATGGCACTCAAATATTCTATTAATTATATTTGTGTTTCGTATTAGTGCTATCTGTTTTGTATTTAAAAGTCCTAGCAACAATGAGCACGTTATTTTCAAGATAACTAAATAAAAACTTAAAAAACAATTTTTAAATGTATTACAAAAATTAAAAAAAAAAATTCAAGAATTTAAGCCTGCTTTTACTGGGATTCGAACCACGATCTACCGTCTGCCTACTTGACACCTCTACCACTCTACTTGATAGAGAGAGGGCGAAAGCTAACAACAACAGCAACACATTAAATTAAAGAATTAAATTATTGCTAATATCTTCCGTGTTTATTATTCGATCATGATCAAATTTTCACAATGCATCCAAATTTATTTAAGTATTGTTCGTGCCGAAGCTCAAATCTCTAGCTTGTAAATTGCCAGTGCTATCCTTTTTTTTACTTTGTGGTCGAAGGGGGCGTGGTATCCAAAATTTGAAATAAACTTGATCTGCGTGCAAAGATAAAAAGTCTTCATACCAAATTTGGTGCTTCTCTTACCATCTCTGAGATCTTGTTGTTCACAAGGACGGACAGACGGACCGACAGACGGAGAGACGGACATGGCTATATCGACTCAGCTTTTCGCCCTGATCAAGAATATATATACTTTACGGGGTCTGCCACGTCTCCGTCTGCCTGTTACATATTTTTTTTAACAAACTTAATATACCCTCAGGGTATAAAAACCAAAAAACAAGTCAACTCATTTAGTGTGATTAAACACTACACAAATTCAAGCATTTTCGAGTCTATTCGCGTAAAACCTACATGGCCTATTTTCGGACTCTTTCTTTTATTTCTGTAATTTTATTTCGATGTCTTTAGCGTAAACATTTACAAGGCGAGAGTAAGGCGAGTAAGTAAGTAAGATGTTCATAGGTCGCTTGTCGATTTTGTGTCGACTCAGCTTCTCGCCCTGATCAAGAATATATATACTTTATGGGGTCTGCCTCCTTCTGCCTGTTACATACATTTTTTTTAACAAACTTAATATACCCTCAGGGTATAAACATGCAGTGGAAATTGTCTATAATGAGAAATACTAGACAAGTGAACAAGATTTTGTTGACTAAGAACTGAATGCTGTTCTTAACGTTATATGGGACCCTGAATCAAAATCTGCCCTTTTTTTCAATCAGCTCAACTTTTCACAATATACCGCTTTGCCCAAAATTAAGAAT
The DNA here is from genome assembly GCA_037043535.1 of Drosophila putrida. NCBI lineage: Eukaryota > Metazoa > Arthropoda > Insecta > Diptera > Drosophilidae > Drosophila > Drosophila putrida. Next base: position 151,953 of record JBAMBI010000460.1, read on the forward strand.
AAATGAGGGAAAAATTTCACAGTTTTGGTCTAAAAACATTTTGTTAATCATATTTCGAATAAAATAAGATATTTTTATACCCTGAGGGGGTATTTAAGTTTGTTAAAAAAAAGTATGTAACAGGCAGAAGGAGGCGTGGCAGACCCCATAAAGTGTATATATTCTTGATCAGGGCGACAAACTGAGTCGATGTAGCCATGTCCGTCTGTCCGTCTGTCCGTGTGAACAACGGTAAGACCTAGAAGCATTAAATTTGGTATGACGACTTCTTATACTTGCACGCAGATCAAGTTTATTTCAAATTTTGGATGCCACGCCGCCTTCGCCCACAAAGTAAAAAAACAGGATAGCACTGGCAGTTAACAAGCTAGAGTTTTGAGCTTCGGCACGAACAATACTTGAATAAATATGGATTCATTGTGAAAATTTGATCAAGATTGGATAATAAACACGGAAGATATTAGCAAATTTTTAATTCTTTAATTTAATGTGTTGTTGTTGTTGTGAGTTTTCGCCTCTCTCTTTCTCTCTTTCAAGTTATCAAGTGATAGAGGCGCCATGTAGTCAGACGGGAGATCTGGGTTCGAAGCATATAAAAGTAAAAGCACGCTTAAATTCTTCAATTTTTTTTTAAATTTTTGTAACACATTTAAAAATTGTTTTTTAATGTTTTTATTTAGTTATTTTGAAAATAACGTGCTCATTGTTGCTTAGACTTTTAAATACAAAACAGACAGCACAAATACGAAACACAAATATAATTAATAGAAAATTTGAGTGGCGTTCTCTACTATCTCAGGGTATTCTACTGTCGGGCTCTCCCGACTGAATGATATATTTAATTTTTGTAATCGGTACACAAACGTAAAAATTATAATTATTATAAAGTGATTACAACACATCGATAACGTTTCTTATATAAGACTTTTTGAAATTATTTTGTCTACATTATTTATTTTATTGTTACAGCTACTATAATATGATTTTACATAAATTTCAAAAAGGCACAATTGGCTCCCAGCGATTTAATTTGAAGAAATAACCATTTGTAATTTTCAGTTCTTTTATTTTTTTTTTTATTTAAAAACAATTATGTTTTATAGAAAATAAAGTTAAGTGTGATGGTGTCCACTAAGCTTATTCGAATTCGATCAATGACAAAACGTTGAAATGGCGGAAATTGCGGTAACGGAAATGCAGCGAATCAAAGTAGAATGTGATGAGTGCAAAGTGAGTACACTCATAGACCAAGAGACTGGGTGCACTTTGACATTTGACAAATACTTAACACTATTTGCTTGGCTCAATAAACTCTTTTTTGCTTATTTTGCCGCCACAAATAAAGGGCAAAGAGAAAAGCCATCCAAGGACAGCGGATGATGGCAACCATGCATAAGGGAGATTGGGGAAGGGGCACGGGATTGGGTGTGTAAGGGACTGTAAAATGGCGGCGGCAGTGATTGATTGCACGTTAAAGCTCTAGAGCATCACATCATTTCCTTTTTACACTTGACAGGAAGTGCATTTTTAGCATGTGAAATGAGCACGTGTGTGCCCAAAGACACGTAGATAGAGCGAGAAATAAAGGGGGAGAATGGTGGAGAAACTGCAGGTATAGAGAAAGACGCAACTAGAGTTGGACTAAAGATATACTCAAATCACAGCAAGTAGCATGGAAAATTGTTAAATTGAATTTAAATGAATATTAAACGTCGATAAAATTACGCGGTAGCATAATCAATTTTTGATATTATTTTGTTATTATTTATTTGCTATTTGTATATTTAAATATAAACTTAGTATAACTTTAATTTAAAATATTTATATCTTAAATCTTTGTGTTCCTCAAATTTGTAAATAACTTAGTCTATATTTTAAAAGTTTCACATTTTTTATACCCCGGGGGTATATTAAGTTTGTTCAAAAAATAAAAGTATGTAACAGACAGAAGGAGGAGTGGCAGAGTGTATATATTCTTGATCAGGGCGACAAGCTGAGTCGTTATAGCCATATCCGTCTGTGTGCCTGTCCGTGTAAGTAACAAGATCTCAGAGATGGTAAGACCTAGGAACACCAAATTTAGTATGAAGACTTCTTAACCTTGTATGCAGTTCAAGTTTATTTTAAATTTGTTATGCCACGCCCCTTCCGCCCACAATTACATAACTCTGGTAATTATTAAGCTGAAAACTTGAGCTTCGGCACGAACAATACTTGAATGAATATGGATGCATCGTGAAAATTTCATCAAGAACGAATATTATTGAATTCTTTAATTCAATGTGTTTTTATTGTTGTGCGTTTTCGCCCCCTCTCATTTTATCTTTCGTTTAAGCATTTACACATACATATATACATGTGCATGTAAGGGCACGCTGTGTTAGAGTTCTTTCTCCCTCTCTGATTCAAGTTATCAAGTGGTAGAGTTGCCACGTATGCATACGGGAGATCGTGGTTCGAATTCCAGTAATAGCACGCTTAGATTCTTTACTTATTTAAATTTTGTTTTTTATATTTTTATTTAGTTAGTTTAAAAAAAACGTGCTCATTTTTGCTAAGACTATTAAATGCAAAACAGACGGCACAAACACAAAAAACAAATAATTTTACTAGAAAATTTGAGTGGCGTCGGGCTCTCCCGACTGAATTATATTTTTTTTTTTTATAAAAACTTGTACAGCTAATTTTATATAAAATATATTCATATCAATAGGAATAACATTTCAAACAAGTTTCAACTCAATACCGAATTTTAAAAGAAAAACGGTTTTGATTGCTGACAGCCAGGTGAAACAGTTTGTGGATTTTGTTTGGTTTTTGGTTTTTTTTTCAATTTTTTTTTTCTTTTCTTAAGCTAGTTTCTTATTTGAATTAAAAAAAATGCATTAAGCTACGGTAAAGCAAGCTCGACAGTAGGAGACCCTGTACTTTTTGAGTACAATGCGATTACTATGGATTGTTTCAGTTTCAAAAATTTCCATAGATGGCGCCACTACAAAGATATCAGTTAATTTTGAACGTAACATTGTTGATTGAATAACGTCCGCGTTTATCATCCGATTTGGACGAAATTTGCAAGATAGGTTCAGACCATAGTCTGTATTATACATACCAAAAATCTAGTTAGCTCTTATAATTCGACTTGAAAATTTTTTATTTTAATTTGCGGGGGTGGAGGGGGGTGTGGCAAAAATCTAAAACAAACTTGATCAACTTGAGATTACGATGAATCTACATGCCAATTTTGATGTCTCTAGCTCTCATAACCTCTGAGATCTAGGTGACACAAAAAGGGACAGACAGACGGACGGACGGACAGACGGGCATGGCTATATCGACTCGGCTGTTGACGCTGATCAAGAATATATATACTCTATGGGGTCTGCCACGCCTCCTTCTGCCTGTTACGCACATTTGCACAAACGTTATTGGCCCTTTTGTACTTTTTTAAAGTATAGGGTCTAAAAAGACAGCGCTAACTTTCTAATTAGTATTATATAAAGTAGTTGTATGATGCTGCTTTTAAACAGGGCATTTAAGAATACGAGACTCGCAAAATGCACTCGTCTACAGTTCCAAAGACAATTTACACACACAACATACAATGTGTATACGTACGGATATTGAGCAAAGTATTGAAAAGAAAAAACTGTCAAGGATCTTAGCTCACAATTCCCAATTTTTGGCTTCTCTTTTGCCAAAATTGTCGAATTGCCTTAAGTTGGAGATGTCTATGTCATTAAACAGGAACTGAAGTTCTTTAGGGCTGGCAGGCAATTCGATCATTTTAAGCCAATTAAGTGCCAAGCGTTAATTTTTGCACACGGAGATATCGAGCAAAACTATTCACTGTCAGTCAATTTCAAGCTCATAATCACCTTTCCGCATTAAATGAATTGGAGAGTCGGCATAATTGCCAGTCAGTCCGGTTAAAATAAATGACCTGAGACAAATCGCTTTTATGTTTGTATAGAAAACACTCTGAGTGTACATTGAATGAACTCAAATCGACACAACACATTCTCAGCATGGCTCTACACCACCTACATACATAGTCTGAGTGCTTAGATTTGAGTGTCACTGTGAATAATCCATCAGAACTGGCGTCGAAACGGAAATCCAAATATGTTCTTTCAACACAGCTACACCTTTGTGTGATTATACGTATGTTGGGTCGGGCTAAGAAATCTATTCCAAATGTATAACCAAATATGTTGACAACTGAGTTGAAAAGAAATAAAAAAATGCATTAAGCTACGGTGGAGCTAGCTGGACGGTAGTAGACCCTGTACTTTTTGAGTGCAAAGCGATTACTACAGATTGTTTCAGTTTCAAAAATTTCTATAGATGACGCCACTACGGAGATATCAGTTGATTTTGCTCGGAACATTGTTAGTTGAATAACTTTCGCGTTTATCATTATCACCGATTTGGATGAAATTTACACGATTGGCTTAGACCATAGTCTGTATTATACATACTAAAAATCAAGGCGCTAGCATCAAAGGTGCTCTTGAAGTTCAACTTGAAATTTTGTATTTTAATTTGCGGAGCGGGGCGTGGCCAAAATATAAAACAAACTCGTTCAATGCAAGATATAGATGTACCTACATGCCAAATTTGGTGTATCTAGCTCTTATAGTCTCTGAGATCTAGGAACTCAAAAAAGGCACAGACAGACAGACAGACAGACGGACAAGGCTATATCGACTCGGCTGTTGATGCTGATCAAGAATATATATATTTATGGGGTCTGCAACGCCTCCTTCTGCCTGTTACGCACATTTGCACACACGTAATAGACCCATTTGTACTTTTTTAAAGTACAGGGTCTAAAAAGTACAAGAGGGTCTATTAAGTTTGTGCCTAACAAAATCTGCGTTAAGGACAGAAGGAGGTGTGGCAGACCCCATAGAGTATATGTTATTGATCAGCATCATCAGACGAGTCGATATAGCCATGTCTGTCCGTCTGTCTGTCCCATTTTTGAATAATTAGATATCAGAGACTATAAGAGCTAGAGAGACCAAATTTGGCATGCTTGTAAATCTATATCTTGCATTGAACGAGTTTGTCTTAGATTTTTGCGACGCCCCCCTCCGCCCCCGCAAATTAAAATACAAAATTTCGAAGTCGAATTACAAGATGCTAGCACCTTGATTTTTAGTATATATAGTACACTTTGTGGTATGAACCTATCCTGCAAATTTCATTCAAATCGGATGATAAACGCGGAAGCTATTCAACTAACAATGTTACGGGCAAAATCAACTGATATCTTCGTAGTGGCGCCATCTATGGAATTTTTTTGTAACTGAAACAATCTGTAATGATTATTTTGCACTCAATAAGTACAGGGTCTCCTTCTGTCGAGCTTGCTCCACCGAAGCTTAATGCATTTTTTCTCTTAAGAAAGTAGTCATCGAATTTCTATAACTAATTATAACAACCACAACCTTTATTTGTTTCCAAATTGTATACACAAACGAAACTTTTAGCAAAAAAGCCAACTTTGATTTTGGCTGGCTTATTTTAAAAATAGTCTGTCGTCCCGTCTTCTAAAGCTTTAAAGATTATGCAATTAAGAGGAGACCAAAGAACCAGATCGATAACATGGATTGTCCGCTACGACACTGAAGCCCACTCACAAAGACGGATACAGAGACAGACAGCCAAATGCGGTCTGTTTTAAGGTTGCTAAGCGGATTTGGAATTCCTTTTCGGCTGGTTCTGAATGGTATGCTAATCATTAGAATTCCAGTTTAAATTGATAGCTATTTGTTTATTTTGGTAAAGGCCTGGATACACTCGTTTTAAACGAACGAAAAAATACATTAAGCTACGGTAAAGCGAGCTCGACAGTAGGAGACAAACTGAATTTCAAAATCGAATTACAAGGGCACATTTAATGCAGGCGTCTTGAGTGTTAGTACATGTGATATTCACTCTATTCCACATCTGTTCTGAAAGTTTCAATTCGATTGCGCTATAAGCACGAAAGTAATTCAACTAATAGTTTAACACACCATGGGGCAAAGAAAGAAAAAGAGACACTTGCGGACAAGGTACAAAGCTTGCGGTGTTTTTGATTTTAATCACTGCTGGCCGTGTACCGCTATTTGTTTCTTATCTCTATTCACTTTTCACCACTTCTGGCTCTTTCCCAGAAGAACTGGGTCGCCTACTGCCGAGCTTTCCACACTTTTTAACCGATAACAATTCGATTACAGATAATGCTATAACAGTTTTGCACTTACTCAAAAATTAATAAGAACTTATTGCATTATTTACAACTATTTGTTGTAATAAATTCTGGCCTAATGATTTGGTTACCTCTCATAACAGAAGTAAACCAACTGTCTCGTTGCCTGTGAACTTATCTACAGTTAAGCCATCTAATCTTTAAAAACTAATTTTACCTCTCCTGTTAGCGTATCAAAATGTTGAAGGCCTTAGATCTATATTAACTAATCTATATGTAAATATCTTCTCATTCGATTATAAAATTCTTGCCTTCACTGAAACTTGGTTAAAGCCTAAAATATCTAATTTATCTTTATTCACTAACAAGTACATCACTTACAGATGTGACCGTTTGTCACGTGTTGGTGGAGGCGTATTAAGTGCAGTTGATTTTGATTTTTCATCGGAACTAATTTGGTGCTTGTCTAATATTGAGTTTGTTGCCATTGAGTTAACTGTTTGTCAAACTTCTGTTTATATAACCTGCTCCTATATCCATCCCTCCACAATAGGATCTTTCTGTTTATCTTGAACACTGTTCAAATATTCGATTGATATCCTCTAAACTTCTGACAGAGATTATTTGTGTGTATTGTAGCATCCTAGATCTTTCACTCTGTAAACTCTAAACAATATTCGTAATTGTAACAACCATCTTCTGGACCCAATATTTGTATCTTATAATTTAGTTTCTAACGTAAGTAGAATAGATCCGCTTGTACTCCCTGAAGATTCTTATCACCCTACGTTAGAATTAACTCTTGATCTTTTGGTTGTTGAGCAAACTGCTTCCCAAAGTTGCGTTGTTTTAGAAATGCCGATTTTCACAAATTAAATAATCTCAATATAAGGCACAATCAAAATTCATTTATAAGATCGTAATGAAAATAATGAAAAATAATTAATTTATATTGTGGCAAACCGCTACAACTGAAATAACACTCCATCGCATTCGACACTCTCGCAACGAACTAAATAATCACAAAGATGCGTGGAAAAATTGACAAATCTGCACCGGCGTAGCCAATAATGATCAAGAGGATGCATTCCTGCACCGGATAAATATGCACCTCTGTTGTCCCTTTTTTCGCTTTCGCGTTCTTAATCTGCCAAGTGCCAATGCAAAGGCGTAGTCAGCAATTTTAATAAGGAAATTTTTATGTTCATAGAGGAATGCATCGTCTTGATCATTATTGGCTACGCCGGTGCAGATTTGTCAATTTTTCCACGCATCTTTGTGATTATTTAGTTCGTTGCGAGAGTATCGAATGCGCTGAAGTGTTATTTTAATTGTAGCGGTTTGCCACAATATAAATTAATTATTTTTCATTATTTTCATTACGATCTTATAAATTTATTTTGATTGTGCGTGTGTGTATAATTAAAATAATAATATTATCGCCAGCAAATTCGTTCGGCGCTCTATACTTCCTCAGGTTATTCTACTGTCGGGCTCTCCCGACTGAATGATATATTTATTTCTTAATTTTTGTTATACATTTAAAAATTTTTTTTTGTTTAGAAGAAAATTTGTTTGCCGTTCTCTACTACCCCAGGGTATGCTACTGTTGGGATCTCCCGACTGTATGACATATTTTATAATAAAGCATTCTTAAGTACTTATATATAATTTATAATGTATTTTTTAAAATTATGTGTCGATTGCTATTAGTCGACATTAAATAAATAAATCAAGCTGAAATCATTCGAAATATGTATTAAATGTTAAAAATAGTATAAAATGCTAAAAATATGATCCTTCAAAGGTACTACCAACAGATGCACCTGCAACTGAAACTACATTAAGAAACTACAGGGTGAAGAAACTAGAGTGCCCATCGATGTTACAGGAGCTACGACTGCTGCATGCGAAAGTTAAGCGAGTGGTAAGACGGGAATGAAGATACAGCTTAAGATTGAGAAGAAGACTGGCAAGAAGATAACAAAAAGAAAAAAGAAAAGGCTCATTCAATAAAGACAACAGCAATCGTGTTAACAGAAGAAGAAAAGGAGGCAGAAAAGGAGGATGTCGATTTTGAGATGGGATAGGATAATCGATAATCGACTGCCGACAATTCGCAAGGCAGAACGACCAGCAATTTACAAAATTAGTTTGTATTTTACCTATTTTTCGACCATCTAAGCAACTCAAAAGCTATTTGATATATACTCAGATCGTAAAGTACTAGGTATGTATGTTTCTATCATTTTCCTGATCTGTGTTTTGTTGAGTTGTGTGCCCGGATCACGGAGCGTATTTAAATTAAAAGTAATTTTTGGAATGTCAAACAACGTCAACACGAAGCATGCAATATTTTGCATAGTTAGTCATAAAATTAAAGTACACCTCCCTGATTTACGCATCCCATATCATGTACTCATTTTACAGTGTCAACAAGTTTATTATAAAGGTGACGCTAACACGTTGCTGAGACTGACTTTCAGAGCAAACGACACTCGTTTATTCCGTTGTTCTTAAATCCAGCTAAAGTAGAGATTGTTCACACAACAGCAAAAATAGTAAACCAATCAATATGCTAAATACTCGCACTCAATATGTAAATATTCAAAAGTGCTGTGATTTCCATTCACTTGAATGTCAATTGGGCCTTCTTCTCCAAGACTTCTTTTGTTTGATTATTTGCTAGCCTCTAAAAAGCCCCTCTACAACCTGCACCTGCCGCTCCTGTTTTTACTCCTGTGCCTGTTGATGTCACTGGTTAAACTGCAGTTGCGGCACAGGATGCCGGCGTTCAAGTGGTATGCATCAAAGTACAAGAGCGCTAAAAATTTTTGTTGTTGTTGTCGTTGTCCGTGCACTTGGAGTGCCAACGGCATTGTTAACATGAGACTGTGGAATTGTAGGTAGGCGTAGTCCTGGCACAGACACAAATGCAATCAATGCTTACAGCACATGTTGTAGTGTTTTTATCGTTGTCGTTGCTTTTGTTGTTACTTGACGTTTTCGTTAAAAACAATAAGACAACCAAAACAGCATGTACGATGTGTCAGAAATCGCGTTCTGCACTCTTTGTCAGCACTTAGACGCCTTTAAATATGCAACATAGTCAAGTGCACTCAGGTGCCACTTTTCTGCACAGCTTTTCCCCAATTCTTCATACTCAGCAATTCAGCGAAACCGACTACATAACATATATTTTTTATCAGTTATATTTAAACTGAACTGAACTCTCTTCTCGACTCTTTCTTAAATTTCAAAAAAAAAGCACTAAGATGCGGTGGAGCAAGCTCGGTAGTAGGAGACCCTGTACTTTTTGTGTGCAAAACGCTCACTACAGAATGTTCTTTAATTTAGCGTACCAGAAAACATTGTTAGTTAAATAACTTCTGAGTTTGTCATTCGATCGGATTGAAATTTTCAAGACAGTTTCGGACCATAAAATGCTTGCAATAAAGGTGGTTTTGTAGATGAACTTCAAGTTTTTGATTTCCAGGCTACTGGGCCCGAAGAAGGCGTAGCAAATTTCTAAGACAAAATTGATCAATGCAAGATATACATAGATGAACGTACTTGCCAAATTGGTGTCTCAAGCTCTGTACTGTCTGAGATATAGGCGTTCAAAAAAGGGACAGACCGACGGACATGGCTATATCGACTTGGCTGTTAATGCTGATCAAGAATATATATTTGTACTTTATGCGGTCTGCAACACCACCTTCTGCCTGTTACGCAAATTTGCACAAACTAAATAGACCCTTTTGTACTTTTTCAAAGTACTGGGGTTACAATGGAGCAAGCTCGTCAGTAGGAGACCCTATATTTTTGGATAATAATAAAAAGTTTTGAAAAGCGAATAAATAAATCAACGCTTTGATGAAGTGTAAGAGAGAGCGGGAGGGGTGTTCCACAAAGCTCTAGATCTTTTGCCGACAACTGCTTTTGATGTTGGTGTTCCTAAAATGTCAGAAATTTTAATTTTTCGAACAGTTTTTTGAAGTCAGAAAATTGTTTGCTGCTAATTTGTTTCGAGCTTGAACAAAATCATTTATTATTTATTTACTTCCGTAAGCATATAATTGATAACGAACTTCATAATTCTAGTTTAAAAATATTTTCACCATTTTAATTGTGAATTGCCTGACTTAAGCTGTTCCATTTTGATCACATATTTTATGTTTCTCAAAATCTACGACCTCCTTTGCTTCTTCTGTTAACACGATTGTTGTTGCCTTTATTAAATATGCCTTTTCCTTTTCCACTGCGGCGTCTTTTAATAACCTTCTTGCCCGTCTTCTTCACAATTTTGAACTTTATCTTCTTTCCTCTCCCACTACTCGTTGTATTTTCAGATGCAGCTGTCGTAGTTTCTGTATTGTCGGTGGGCACTGTAGTTTCTTCACCCGGAGCTGTAGTTTCAGATGCAGGTGCTTCTGTTGGTGCCTCTGTCGGAGCCACGCACTCGGGATCGTCGGGCGTGTCAGTGCAGTTAATACAATCCGGGTCAGTGGGATCAACATCGCAAGTCACAGCTCCACCTAGGGGCAAGTAGGCCATTGCCAAGACGGATAGGGCTGCACACAGAATAATTGTCTTGGATCTCATCTTAACTGATCAATGAAACTCAATTGCCGAATGATAAACAATAACTGAATTTCCAACATTTTATACCCATTTTAAATTAGTTCAATTTAATCTAATGCAAATAGTGCCAAATAGTGTCAATTGTTAAGATAGTTGTTTTGTTGACAAAGCTGTTTTGATAGTTTTGGTGTCAATAATTTATTCTACGTTGTTCCAAATAATCGATCTAATAATTACCAAAATTAACTAAGCAATACAAATAGTATTTGGCGATATGTGTGATTAAAAATTTGTTGTCTTTGATTAAACACAAATTTAATTTTTATTCTGGCCAAATGTCAATCTGAACAATACTGAATACCTTTGCTTGTACGCTTATAACAAATTTGGTTTAACTTGTACAACAAAGGAATATCATGAGCTTCACACTTGGATCGATTTCTTAAGTAGCCCACAAAATTTTGGATAGACTTTATGTATTACCGCATCTGGCTGCTTTGCTGAAATGAACTTTATTTAATCTACCTGGTAACGTAATCAACTCCCAAATTTACTGATTTCAATTTTGTAACGAAAAGCTGATCTATTTTTGCCGCACCAAAGCTTTCAAACTGATGACAAGCCTATGATATAGTAATGCTTTTTATCGATTCAGATTTTTTATGAAACAAATAAAATTTCTATGATTTTAACCAATGATCTAGGCCAAGATCTACTTCTTACAAGCAAGGGAATAAAAAGTGCTGGAGATCTGCTTATGGTCGACTACCTCTAAAAGTTGTGGAAAAATAGAATCTTTTATATATGGATTCACTTCTATATTATTCAATATTTCTTCTGCTTCTTACTAATCATTTGGAAATGCATTTATAAAATTTCATTTGGAAGTTCCAGATGCACTTTTGCAAAATACTTCTTATATCGATAAGTTACAAGTTTTAGTCAGTAGAAGATGGTTTGTGAGTTTATTTAATTTAGAAAACTTTCAATCTATAATTACATGTTGACATATTAAATAACTTGGAAATGAAAGCCTCCGCTTTATCTTCGAATTTATTACTACAAATCGTGGTTGTTTCAATAAGTGGAGCGACTTTTTATACGCACAGTTCGGAAATTGATCAACGCTACCTCCCTAGGAAGTATCTTGGATAAGTCCGAGATACAAATGAACAGCGGAGCCCCCAGGTAACGATGTCTACGTTGACGGAGGGCTGGACACTGACAGAGAAAGTGAGACACTGTCTCCTCCTCTTCCTACCTATTTGCGTGACTGCAAAATATCCTGTGTCCTGTAAGTGCTCGAGTAACTGCAGAGCAGTGAACCCGATTTAATCTAAAGAGGTCCGCAGATCGTTTGACTGAACGTCTCGGCCACGTCAACCGGGAGGTTCTGTAGTGAATTGTGGATTCCCATCTGATATCGGCAAAACGCTCGAATTTTTCGTGAATACGAATTCTGCAAGTCGCGATGGGTATGGCAACATTTACTATCTCTTGCATAAGAGGGTCAGTAGTGCCTAGCCTTGCGAGTTCGTCAGCAGCACAATTACCCTCCATGTTCCCATGTCCGGGAACTTATATGAGGTAAATATCGTACTGCTCTGCCATCTCATGTAGAGATCTGCGTCAGTCGTTTACTGTGTTTGAGTTAAGTGAGACAGCTCTGACGGATTTTAAGGCTGCCTGGCTGTCCGAATATTGCAGATTTTTCTACTGTCCGATATCAGGGCTAATGCCTCCTTAATTGCAGTTATTTCCGCCTTGAAGGAACTGCAGTGATCGGGGAGTCTGAAGGAGTAGTTAAGATTAAGCTCAGTACAATGGACTCCACCACCTGTACGGCCGTCTGTGCGAAAGCCGTCAGTGAAGATTTGTAAAGACCCTTGAGGTCCTGGAATAGCTCCGATCCAATCTTCTCTTAAGGGAAAGTGAATATTGAATACATACATACATAACTCGGTCGCACGTTGTATTCTTGCGAGCTTGAAAGTGACCGTACTTTTCAATAAGCCCGGCACCAAACGACAACGCCATATAGTAGTATAGGGCGTATAATAACTGTATACAGCCAACGGACAATATATCGAGTCATACCCCATTTAAGCCCTATTACTTTTCTGCATGTATAAAGCGCTACGGTGACTTTCCGAATACGCTCCTCTATGGAGGCTTTCCAGTTTAGTTTCCTATCAAGGATTAAGCCCAGATACTTCGCTTGATCGCTGAGTTTGAGCGTCACCCCACATAGTTTGGGGGAGACAAACTAGGTGGCTTATACTTACTTTTGAACAGAACTATCTCTTTCTTGGTTGGATTTACTCCTAGGCCATATTTGGTGGACCAGATAGAGAGAGTACGCAGGATATTTGTCACCCGATCGCACAGAGTTTGCGGGAATTTACCCATGAAAGCAATGGTCAAATTATCTGCATTCGCTATTACTTGACAGCTTCAAGACCACCCCCTCCCTCTATGGTGCGTAGGAGCTCGTTTACTAGTGAGTCTTCCACAGTTCTACATCTAAGTAGTTGCTCGATATTCCCAACCGGCATGGAGCCCACACTTAGAGACGTCACAGCTCCAGTGATTGTTCATGGGAGGATGTTGTTAAAAGCGCCCTCAACGTCAAGGAAGGCTACCAGTGCGTTTTCTTTGTGATAGAGAGATTTCTCCACTAGAGAGGAAACGGCATGTAGCGCTGATTCCGTATATCTACCCTTACGGTACGCATGTTGCGCATTAGAGATAGTAGTGCGTGGAATGCCCTCATGTTGCTGAAGACCCAAAGCCTTTCCATTACCTTCAGATGGAAGGATGAGAGACTTATTGGTCTGAAGTCCTTGGGATGACAGTGCGATGGCTTGCCTGCCTTAGGAATGAAGATGACTTTGGTCTTTAGCCAACCTTTTGTAATGAGGCCATGCGTGAAGATGCCTTTGTAGATATGTTGGAGCCAAGCAATTGCGAGGTCACCCGCATAAATCAGCTGAGCTGGTATGATACCATCAGGTCCAGGAGTTTTTTAGAGTTTGAAACTCTTAATCCCTGTAGATGTTGTTTATGCTGAGCAACTCAAGTGATAAGGTTGAGAAGTCAAAGGGGGGTAGGGTGTACCGTGGCCTACTGGTTGAGCACCCCGGAAAGTGTCTGTTAAGTAGGAGATGAAGTTATTCCCTACTAGCGATGTCCAAGAGTTGTCCATCTTTCTTAGATACCCTAAAGAGGGTATAGATTGAGAGACTACCTTTCTTAAGCGGGAGGCCTCCGAGGTACTTTCTATATCGCTGCAGAGCTTGCGACATGAGGACCGTTTGGTTCTCCTAGGTTCCTTACTATAAAGCGATAGTTTAGCTTTGTAGTTAAGCCAAGCCCGGTCAGTTTTCAGAGCCTTGGCGATATTGATGAGTTTACGCAAACTCTTTCGAAGCACCTCCAGCAGAGGAGACCACCATGGGGGCAGAGGGCGATCCCTTGGCCTGCTGGGAGGGCATGATTAAACTAAGGCTTGATTGCAGGCTGTAGTAAAGGTAGAGATACGAGAGGACGTATGTACGCCCGAGACGCCACCAGGATGCTGGGGTCTCCTTAAGCAATAAAAAAAATTTCTTCCAGTTTGTCCTTCTAAGGTTCCTAAAGGGAGCCCTAGTCGGAGTGGAAAGAGACAAGATTGTCTCGATATACCGCTGATCTGAGAAAGAATGTTCTTCGAGGACCTTCCATGAGGAGATACAACCTTGTATCGAGTGTGAGACAAGTATCAGATCCAACACTTCTTGCCGATTCTTAATTACAAACGTAGGTATGTTACCCCTATTGCAAATTATCAGCCCAGTGGATAGTATATAATTGAAAAGAGACTCACCCCTTTCGTTAGTGTCAGTGCTGCCCCACTGATAATGAAGTGCGTTTGCGTCTTGACTTCACTGTCCGATACAAGGGCTCGTAGCAGAGCAGGTGGAAGGGGGCTGGGCTGGTCATGGTCCATATATAAGGTGCATAGCCGTATGGATTTCGCTAAGCCTTGTAGGTATTCTGGCATGTTGTCTTCATCGCTGAAATTTGGAAGCAAAAATAGAGGAAGGTTCTTTTTTGCAAGTATGCAGGTACGCGATTGACCTGTTACATCAGCTTTGTATAGCTTATATTTCGTGGTCCTTAAACCGGGAGCAACCCTGGTCCGTTTGGCTTGGACTGCCTGCGGACTCTGCTCTTCGAGCGAGCGTTACCTTTTGATAGAAGCGGGTTCTGGCTTGGGCACGCTCTTACTAGAGGCAGCGCTAGCCTTCGGAGGTTTGTAATCCGGGAGCTTAGAGCTGGCCCACTTACGTAGCTCCAGATCCTCTCCCTCTGGTGATCCGTCTGCTCCTGACAGAATCAAGGCTGCTCGTTTTCTGTCCTGATAAGACACCTTCTTCGTCTGTGTAGAGGTGGAGGCGATAGGCTCAGATTTCCAGAAAGCTGGCTTTAATGCTGCGTTTTGGCACCGCTGGACCTGGCTTGGTCGTCGCAGTTGAGGGATCGTCTTTTCCCGTCCGACTTTTTTGAAATGGAGTGCCGGTCTCATTAAGAGGTTGTGATATGTTCATAATTTTTGGACCCACGAGTAGGCGGGAAGGGAATGGTCCGCCACGCCATAGCCCGCAGTGACGTGGTAAGCCTAATAGAAACTGGAGGTCGGCTGGTCTTTAGAGCTCGCATATTAGCGATCGAGCACCCCTTTGACCATGCATCCATTGGCATATGAAGTTTCGCCGTGGATTGGGGTGTTTTATTCGAGGAGTTTTCTTAGCCCGACTACCATTAGCCAGAATCATGGCAGAGCCATGACCGTACCATGACCTGTTTCCAGCCGCCCCCACGAGGAGAGTATAATCGAACTTCCATCGTTTATATACAGTTACGGCAGAACTACCAAGACCCCTGGTAATCCCCCTGTACAATTTTAAATATATATCGTTATACATACTTGGTTGGCCAATGTGCATAAATAATCCGCAAAGCGGAAGTAATTTTTGACTGCGCTTATCATTTTATTTTGATGATTTGATTTCATAAATTGTTAGAGTAGTATCTTTATAAATTGCACTTAAACTTTATTCTTATCTCGTAAGTGTGTCCTAGGAACACAAGGGATAAGAAATCCGCCGATTCCCTTTCCCTGTCGAGGCTATATAGAAAAAATCAACAGTTCAGTTGAGCTGCTTACTGCAAGATCTTCTTTACATTAAGTATGAGTTAAAATCGTGCAAAGTAAGAATTCTTATCTGTCCGTGTTTCTTGTCGTTTATTTCCGTTTGTTTCTTGATTGTGCAACGAAACACCAAGAGTCTAACTTTTAGTATGATGAGACAGACCTTGTCCCTATGCACCTTGCCGACCACTTATATAAAGACTTGAATGTTTTTAAATACACTTTATTCCATTTATATGCAATAATAAAACTCTTAATTCTAATTAAAAAGTTCAAAAAGTTTTTTTTTTAATTTCGTTCTAAGCTATCGATTGTCCGTTGGTGTTGAACTATTCCAGGAACTATTCCAGATTAACGGATGTTTCATATCCGTTCTCAATTTAACCGAATTTTGAGAATTTTTTGCCTTGGCGGCGTCTTTTAATAACCTTCTTGCCAGTCTTCTTTACAATCTTGAACTTTATCTTCTTTCCTGCCCCACTACTCGTTGTATTTTCGGATGCAGCTGTCGTAGTTTCTGTATTATCGGTGGGCACTGTAGTTTCTTCACCCGGAGCTGTAGTTTCAGATGCAGGTGCTTCTGTTGGTGCCTCTGTCGGAGCCACGCACTCGGGATCGTCGGGCGTGTCAGTGCAGTTAACACAATCCGGGTCAGTGGGATCAACATCGCAAGTCACAGCTCCACCTAGGGGCAAGTAGGCGATTGCCAAGACGGCTAGGGCTGCACACAGAATAATTGTCTTGGATCTCATCTTAACTGATCAATGAAACTCAATTGCCGAATGATAAACAATAACTGAATTTCTAACATTTTATACCCATTTTAAATTAGTTCAATTCAATCTAATGCAAATAGTGCCAAATAGTGTCAATTGTTAAGATAGTTGTTTTGTTGACAAAGCTGTTTTGATAGTTTCTGTGTCAATAATTTATTTTACGTTGTTCCAAATAATCGATCTAATAATTACCAAAATTAACTAAGCATTACAAAAAATAGTATTTGGCGATATGTGTGATTAAAATTTTGTTGTCTTTGATTAAACACAAATATAATTTTTCTTCTGGCCAAACGCCAATCTGAACAATACTGAATAATTTTGGTTGTACGTGTACAACAAAGGAATATCAAGAGCCTCACACTAGAATCGATTTCATCAGTAATCCACAAAATTTAGGAAAAACTATATGTATTACTAAGGGGCTGAAATGAGGTGTATATAATTAGTATTGGAAGTGAAAACACAAACAGGTCTGAATAATTTCCAGCTCATTTAGTAAGCTACGGTGTATTTTTTGAGTGCGAAGCGTTCAATATAGGCAAGCTCTTTAATTTACCAGAAATTTCAATAGATGGCGCCACTACGAAGATATCAGTTGATAATCGCAGAGGACGCTATAGTCTTTTCGTTCTTTTACCCGGAACATTGTTAGTTGAATAACCTCCGTAATTATCATCCGATTCAAATGAAATTTTTTAGGATAGGTTCGGATCACAGTGTTAAAAGTGCTCTTTTAAATCGATTTTGAAATTTTGTCTTTCGATTTCCGGTGGCGGAGGGGCGCGTGGAAAAATCTAAAGCAAACTCAATGCAAGACATAGATGAAAATACATGCCAAATTTGGTGACTCTAGCTCTTACAGTCTCTGAGATCTAGGAATTCAAAAATGGGACAGACAGACGGACATACCGACATGGCTATATCGGCTCGGCCGTTGATGCAGATAAAGATTATATATTTGTACTTTATGCGGTCTGCAACACCACCTTCTGCCTGTTACGCAAATTTGCACAAACTAAATAGACCTTTTTGTACTTTTTCAAAGTACTGGGGTTACAATGTAGCAAGCTCGTCAGTAGGAGACCCTATATTTTTGGATAATAGCAAAAAGTTTTGAAAAGCGAATAAATAAATCAACGCTTTGATGAAGTATTAGAGAGAGCGGGAGGGGTGTTCCACAAAGCTCTAGATCTTTTGCCGAGAACTGCTTTTGAAAACAACTGCTCTAAATGTTGGTGTTCCTAAAATGTCAGAGATTTTAATTTTTCGAACAGTTTTTTGAAGTAAGAAAATTGTTTGCTGCTAATTTGTTTCGAGCTTGAACAAAATCATTTATTATTTATTTATTTTCGTATGCATATAATTGATAACGAACTTCATAATTCTAGTTTACAAATATTTTGACCATTTTAATTGTCAATTGCCTGACTTAAGCTGTTCCATTTTGATCACATATTTTATGTTTCTCAAAATCTACGACCTTCTTTTCTACCTCCTTTGCTTCTTCTGTTAACACGATTGTTGTTGCCTTTATTAAATATGCCTTTTCCTTTTCCACTGCGGCGTCTTTTAATAACCTTTTTGCCCGTCTTCTTCACAATTTTGAACTTTATCTTCTTTCCTCTCCCACTACTCGTTGTATTTTCAGATGCAGCTGTCGTAGTTTCTGTATTGTCGGTGGGCACTGTAGTTTCTTCACCCGGAGCTGTAGTTTCAGATGCAGGTGCTTCTGTTGGTGCCTCTGTCGGAGCCACGCACTCGGGATCGTCGGGCGTGTCAGTGCAGTTAACACAATCCGGGTCAGTGGGATCAACATCGCAAGTCACAGCTCCACCTAGGGGCAAGTAGGCCATTGCCAAGACGGATAGGGCTGCACACAGAATAATTGTCTTGGATCTCATCTTAACTGATCAATGAAACTCAATTGCCGAATGATAAACAATAACTGAATTTCCAACATTTTATACCCATTTTAAATTAGTTCAATTTAATCTAATGCAAATAGTGCCAAATAGTGTCAATTGTTAAGATAGTTGTTTTGTTGACAAAGCTGTTTTGATAGTTTTGGTGTCAATAATTTATTCTACGTTGTTCCAAATAATCGATCTAATAATTACCAAAATTAACTAAGAAATACAAATGGTATTTGGCGATTTGTGTGATTAAAATTTTGTTGTCTTTGATTAAACACAAATTTAATTTTTATATTGGCCAAATGCCAATCGGAACAATACTGAATATCAAGAGCCTCACACTTGGATCGATTTCTTATGTAGTCTATAACATTTTGGATGGACTTTATTTATGATATAGTAGTTCTTTTTATCCAAATTTAGTCAGGTTATATAAACGATTTAAGGCCCCAAAATCTTTGACCTGATTGGGATACGCCAAGTAAGAAATAGAATACCAGTTGATTTTTGACCGATTGTTCCTATGATATTAACCAACTTATGTTGGACCAAGTTCTACTTTTTAAAAACAATAATATGGAAGGAGTGTTATTTGCAGATCTGCTTATTGTGGACAACCCCTAAAAATAGTAGAGTAATAAGTGGCGGGCAGACTTCCATAAAGAATACGTATTTCAAGTTTGAATACCCTTGCAGAGCTCTGCATGACCCGTTCGATTTTTTACAAAGCTTGTTAAATGTTAATTTCGAACCGATCGTTAATATGACAGCTATATGATAGAGTAGTTTGACTTGAACCAAACTAAATATAAAATTTCTAGCCGATCGTTCCTATGGCAGCTATATAGTTGTCCGATTTGAATAAAAATTGGAAGGAATGCATGAAACTGTAATAAACACATCATGTGTGAGTTTGGTTAAGATATCTTAAGAAACCATAAAGTTTTTCATGCTCAATGTTGATTCCGAACCAATCGTTTCTATGGCAGCTATATGATATAGTGATCCGGTTCGGCCGGTTCCGTCATATTTACTGCGTGCAGCAAAAAGACGGACTTGTACCAAGTTTCATTAGGATAGCTTAAAAACTGACTAGTTTGCATAGAAACAGACGGACAGATAGACAGACGGACATGGCTTTATCGATTCAGCTCGTCGCCATGATCAACCACGCCTCCTTCTGCCTGTTACATACTCTTTTTTTAACAAATTTAATATACACCCTCTCAGGGTATATATAAAAAAAGTTATTATGTATAATTATATATATATTTAAATTTTGGGCAAGTTCAAATGAAGATTAATTACTCAGACCCAACAATTGTTGCAAGGATTGGGGAAACCCCAAGAAAAACCCAATCAGATCTGATATAATGTTATTGTTAGTTATTATGGGCCAGAAAGAATAAGATCGATTTCTTAATAGTAGAGGTTGAGGCCTCTGTATTGAAGACATAGTAAAGTTTATTATAATCCGTACAGAGCACTCGAAAGGGTTCATGCAGGGAATAGTTATAAGTACAAATATTAAGAGATATTGGTACAAAATTACGGGTATGTCTAGACGGAACTGAGTAATTTATTTGACTCAATAAATATGAGGAATCAATTTTACCAGTTACTAATTTTATCATAAACATGACGCCAAGCATAATACGACGGTTAGTTAAAGTGGATACATTAATCAAAAGAAGTCTACTAGTGTACGGGGGTAAATTAGAGCCTGATACCCAGTTAAAACCTCTTAAAGCAAATAAAAAATTTTTTTTGAACTGATTCAATACGATCCCGGTGGTTAGAGTATTGTGGACACCAAACACATGAACCATATTCCAAGATCGGACGAACCAGAGATACATAAAGTAATTTTGTCGTATATGGGTCATCAAATTCTTTTGCCCATCTTTTGATAAGCCCAAGAACTTGACTTGACTTACTGACTGATAAAACAACATGTTTATCAAACTTCAGTTTATGGTCGAGAAGAATACCAAGATCATTTACCTCATCTTATCTAATAAGGGGTACCAAATTAAGATAATACTGATTATGTGAGGCAAGTGTCTATAAAAAGTCATAACCTGGCATTAAGGACAATTAAGATTTAGTAAATTAACTTTGCACCATTTATAAAAGCTAACAAGCTAATAAAGAGGTTAAATAGAAGAGGGCCAAGATGACTAGCCTGAGGAACACCATATGTTACCAAGACGAGCCTCGAAATAACAGACTTGAAGACAACGTTTTGTGTTCTGTTAGTAAGGTAATCGGATAACCATATAAGAAGATTATATGGAAAGCCAATTAAGTTCAATTTATTAAGTAAAAGACAGGAGTTAACAGAGTCAAATGCTTTACTGAAGTCGGTATAAACAACAGCAGTCTGCATTTTATTTTTAAAACCCTTGATCACTAAAGAAGAAAATTCTAGCAGGTTTGTGATTGTAGACCTATGCTTCACAAAACCATGTTGGTAAGGTGAAACAATAGAACTACAAAAACGAGTAATTTGTGAAGTAATAATTTTCTCAAAGAGCTTAGGTGTAGCAGACATTTTCGAAATCAACCTATGTAGTGGAATGATATGTGATTCCTTCCAGACAGAAGGGAGTGAGCAAGATGCAACAGATAAAGTAAATAGTCTATGTAAGAGTAGATATAAAGAGCCAGCGCAGTACCTAAGTACGCAACCTGGCAGCCCGTCGGGGCCTGGGGAAAATACTGGCTTAATTAAATTTAATTCACATATTACTGAGTCTTCAGTGATCACGGGTTCAGGAATAAAATTAGATTTTTGCAAACTCTAGGGATAGGATGTTCTAGGAGAGTAGTTATTAACAGAGAATTTAGAATTTACAAAATTATAGAATTGTTTAGGATCCTGAGCAAACTGAAGCCGGCAGCGACTTTAATAATTGTTGTAAAGTTGCAAGATTAGTGAGTTAAAATTCCATTTAGCAAAAGAATACCGTGAAAAACCGACACCGTTCCCTGTACGTTCATACTTTTTAAAATAGCGCGATTTTAAATTTTTTAGACTAGAGAGTTTGCGGATAAGCCATGGGGGCTTGTTAGACCTCCCAGTGTGGACATGGCTATATCGACTCGACGGTTGATGCTGATCAAGAATATGTATACTTTATGGGGTCTGCCGCACCTCCTTGTGCCTCTTACGCTTATTTTTTTCCACATACGTAAGAGACCCTTTTGTACTTTTTTAAAGTACAGGGTCTAATAAGTTTGTTAATAAAAAAATATTTAACAGGCAAAGCAGGCCGAAAGTGTATATTCTTGATCATTCTTAATTCTTTATATCACTCATATAAACCCTTGAATTTTTCCACCATCTAGCTTCAAACAGGGGAAATTCAATTGTCGAATGAAGAGCAACTATATAATTTCTAACATTCTATACCTATTTCAAATTAGTTCAATTGGATTTTATGCAAATGGCATGATTTATTTGATAAATTGTAAAGCTGTTATGGTAATTTGGCAGTGTCGCAATAATCGAACTAACTAAATATTTTTTAGCTAAGCAATATACAACTGCAATTGGGACAGAGGAAAAAGACAAATAAAATGTACTATGGTATGAATTACCTCTCGTAGCGAAAGCGTTTCACTGTTAAAGACACCACTCGAAAGATTGCAAAAATAAGGCATGTAATAGTAGAAGCCGTAACGTTTATCTAAGTACGTTCTAAATTGTTACTGACAGCAGCCTGGATACCACAGAAGTGTATGAAATATAAGTAAGTATGTAAAGGATATACAAATGTATGTTCAGTAATTGTCTTATTTTCTAATCATAACTCAAAGCAAGGGGAAACTCAGAGTTCCAACCCAAAACTGTCAAAAATTATGAATATGCTTGGCACGCACACTAATCCCCAGAAATAAACACACTCACATACACAAATACACGCAGTACAATTAAAGTGCAGGCAATTTAAATTAGTACAGTTACTGCAGCAAAAAATATATCCCAATCTAACTTTGGCGCAGCAAAGTATGGATACCCTTGTAGAGCCATGTATAAGCCGACATATTAATACAACATTTGTTATATGTTGTTTTCAAACCAATAGTTCCTATGGCAGCTATATGATATTGTAGTCTGATTTGCATTGAATTTGGTCAGGCAATATAAATCTGTAGCAAACACTAAATCTCTTTGGTAGACATATCTTTCATAATAAAGGTTGATTTCTAACCGATCGTTCCTATGGCTGTCATATGATATAGTAATTTGATGTGGTGTGCAGCAAAAAGACAGACCTGTACCAAGAATATATATATATATATACTCTATGGGGTCTGTGAAGACTCTCTCAATGCCTTACACGTTTCGTAAGAAAATTATAATACCCTTTACAAGGGAATACAAATAGTGAGCCGCCTTAGGCATCGGAGATAAATCACATAAATTTATTATGATGATGGTATAAATCATTCGACAATATATATAAAAGTGCAGCATGGCAGCATTGCTGTTGTTGTCTTTTTGGGCATTGTTTTCGTTGCCTAAACGCCGCAAAATATGCAATGGAAGAAGGCAGGGAACGGCCCAAAGGGTCAGAGAACCGAGATAGAACTGGGAAAGGGTTCGGAAACAAGAGCGAGAATGAGTATTTGTACAAAACCAGAGCCCCTGTCAACACTTGACCACTACAAAAATATAACCGCTGCGGCGCATAATTTCGTCCAGTTTTCCAACACCCCCTTCGGATTCATTGCCTTAAAATCACAAAAAAAAATATAAGAAAAATAGAGATTGCTGTGCACCGAAAATTATTTTCCTGTTTTTGTGTCCAGCAGCTTGCAGGCATTGCATTTTGTAGTTGACGCTGCCCGAACTGTCGGTTTAGTAATTTGTTTTTATTGCTATGTTTTCAGTTTACCCCGCACTACACATACAAATGGTAGGGGATATAAAATTTGTATAAATGCTTCGTTTATTTGAAAACTTCTTAGTTTTCTATTCAATACTTGACTTATATGACACCATGACTCTTGCGGAAATTATAACTTAACAGATAAATTTAGATTATAATTAATTTTCTATTTAAAACTCCTAAATCCTTTTAATAAATAACAATCTATTTTAAATAACTACTTTTCAAAGCCTTCTGTATGGTGAACTTTAAATTTTGTTTCGAATCTATTAGAGTCAAATGAGTTTTCAATTTATCACTACTTTTACAGAATATCTTCAAAGTTGCATCAAAGTTGACTTTCCAATTTCGCGAGTTGACTTTTGTGTAATATCTGTGGCTGGTGTCATTTTTCATTGTCCGTAATGTTCATAATTTCCATGTTAATTTTACCCTTGAGTCATAATTCAGCAATGAAATTAGCTCCGTTGAGTTTTGTCTGCTCCACGAATGAGGACCGCAAGAGGGACAGTAAAATCATGTTTAGTGCAATCAGCATATGGGACAATTTTGCTGTAAAATGTGGGAGTGGTCGCCGCGACTATTTATGGATTTTATAATTAAAACTCTTGTTTAGGGATTTCGAAAGTTATCATCATCACCAATATTGTTGGTTGGTGACAAAACCGCATTGACGTATTGTGTTGATATGCAGTCAAGATGGAAAATCAACAACAACGTTCAGTGTAAAGTGAATTTGTTTAATGTCATAGCCTTTTAAAATCTATCCCTCTGTTCAGGAAATGATCAACTCGTGGTTGGTTATACGAATTCAATGGCAAATTGTTTTGTAAGGGCTACGTAATAGCTGTTTTATACTCCCCTGTTCCAACTATAATTTTCAGTAAGATTTTCCTATCCTATCCTATCATTTTCCGGCTCTGACTTTCGGTCAAGCTCTCCGAATTGAATTCACTTGAGCTCAGCTAGGGACTTCAAATTCGCAAAAGTTAAATCGATGATTTTGACCCAATAAGCAAAAAAGAAGAGTAAAAATTTAATATTTATTAAAAAGTTTAAAAGGTTGTGTTAATGTGCGTAACAGGCAGAAGGAGGCGTGGCAGACCCCATAAAGTATATTTATTCTTGATCTTGAGCTAGAGTCACCAAATTTGGCATATACGTTCATCTTTGTCTTGCAATGAGTTTGCTTTAGATTTTTCCACGCGCCCCTCCGCCACCGGAAATCGAAAGACAAAATTTCAAAATCGATTTAAAAGAGCACTTTTAACACTGTGATCCGAACCTATCCTAAAAAATTTCATTTGAATCGGATGATAATTACGGAGGTTAATCAACCAACAATGTTCCGGGTAAAAGAATGAAGAGACTATAGCGCTCTCTGCGTTTATCAACCGATATCTTCGTAGTGGCGCCGTTTATTGAAATTTCTGGTATATTTAAGAACAGCCTATATTGAACGCTTCGCACTCAAAATCTACACCGTAGTTTACTAAATTATTTAGACCTGTTTGTGTTTTCACTTCCAATACTAATTATATACACTTCATTTCAGCCCCTTAGTAATACATATAGTTTTTCCTAAATTTTGTGGATTACTGAAGAAATCGATTCTAGTGTGAGGCTCTTGATATTCCTTTGTTGTACACTAAAACCAAAAGTATTCTGTATTGTTCCGATTGGCGTTTGGCCAATATAATATTTGTGTTTCATCAAAGACAACAAAATTTTAATCGCACATATCGCCTATATTTTTGTAATGCTTAGTTAATTTTGGTAATTATTAGATCGATTATTTGGAACAACGTAAAATAAATTATTGACACCGAAACTATCAAAACAGCTTTGTCAACAAAAGAACTATCTTAACAATTGACACTATTTGGCACTATTTGCATTAGATTGAATTGAACTAATTTAAAATGGGTATAAAATGTTAGAAATTCAGTTATTGTTTATCATTCGGCAATTGAGTTTCATTGATCAGTTAAGATGAGATCCAAGACAATTATTCTGTGTGCAGCCCTATCCGTCTTGGCAATCGCCTACTTGCCCCTAGGTGGAGCTGTGACTTGCGATGTTGATCCCACTGACCCAGATTGTGTTAACTGCACTGACACGCCTGACGATCCCGAGTGCGTGGCTCCGACAGAGGCACCAACAGAAGCACCTGCATCTGAAACTACAGCTCCGGGTGAAGAAACTACAGTGCCCACCGATAATACAGAAACTACGACAGCTGCATCCGAAAATACAACGAGTAGTGGGGCAGGAAAGAAGATAAAGTTCAAGATTGTAAAGAAGACTGGCAAGAAGGTTATTAAAAGACGCCGCCAAGGCAAAAAATTCTCAAAATTCGGTTTAATTGAGAACGGATATGAACCATCTGATAATCTGGAATAGTTCAACACCAACGGATAATCGATAGCTTAAAAAAAAAATTGAAATTTTCAATTAGAATTAAGAGTTTTATTATTGCATATAAATTGAATAAAGTGTATTTAAAAACATTCAAGTCTTTATATAAGTGGTCAGCAAGGTGCATAGGGACAAGGTCTGTCTCATCATACTAAAAGTTAGACTCTTGGTGTTTCGTTGCACAATCAACAAAGAAACGGAAATAAACGACAAGAAACACGGACAGATAAGAATTTTTACTATGCACGTTCCTAACTCTTATTTAATATATTGAAAATTTTGATATAAAAACAGGGAAAAAAAATTTAAAGTTTTTGTTTCTTAACCAAACTTACAGACATTGTGTATGGAATAGTGTAATGTTGGATCAGTAAGCAGCTCAACTAAGCTGTTGGTCTTTTCTATACAGCTTCGCTAGGGAAAGGCTCGCCGGTTCCTATCCGGAGGATTTTTATCCCTTATATTCCTAGGACGTACTTACGACACAAAAATAAAGTTTAAGTGCCGACTTTTAGCAGCTACATCACCTTACACCGTGTGTAATTAGACTTTCAAATTTTGTTTTACAATTTACGGTGGCGGATGGGGGCGTGCTAAAATTCTAAAGAAACTTGATCAATGCGAGATATAGATGAACGCTTATGCCAAGTTTGGTGTCTCTAGCTCTTATGTTGTCTGGGATCTAGGTGACACAAAAAGGGACAGATAGGCAGACAGACATGGCTATATCGACTCGGTTGTTAATGCTGATCAAGATTTACTTCAATAACGAACATTATTTTTGAGTCGCATAACAAAACTCATATATAATAATTGTTTTTTATCAATAGAATAAAAACAAAAATAATCATAATCATAAATAATATCTTTATTTTTAGACCCTGTACTTTAAAAAAGTACAAATGGGTCTATTACGTTTGTGCAAAAAAAAAGTGCGTAACAGGCAGAAGGAGGCGTGGCAGACCCCATAAAGTATATATATTCTTGATCAGCATCAACAGTCGAGTCGATATAGCCATGTCCGTCTGTCTGTTCCTTTTTGTGTCACCTAGATCTCAGAGACTGTAAGAGCTAGAGACACCAAATTTGGCATGTAGGTTTATCTATATCTGCCATTAAACGAGTTTGTTTTAGATTTTTGCCACGCCCCCCTCCGCCCCCGGAAATCGAAATACAAAATTTCAAAGTCAAATTACAAGAGCCCTTTTGATGCCAGCGTTTTAATACACATATTATTCAATATTGTCCGGATCTGTCCTGAAAATTTCATCCTGATCGGACCGAAAACAGACCGTATACAAATGTTTGAAGTGTTGAAATATAAACAGTTAGCTCTTATATAATAAAAGAGTTAGAGACGCCAAACTTGGTAAGTTGGCTCATCTGTATCTTGCTCAAACCAAGTTTGCCTTAGAATTTCGCCACGCCTCCTACCGGCCCCGAAAATTTCAAAAAGATTTTTAAATTGATAAAGCAAATTTCAGGCGAATTACAAGAGCACCTTTGTTTCTAGCGCTTTGATTTTTGGTATATATAATACACATTATAGTCCGAACCTATCCTGAAAATTTCATTTAAATCGGATGATAAACGCGGAAGTTATTCAACTAACAATGTTACAAGCAAAATCAACTGATATCTTCGTAGTGGCGCCATCTATGGAAATTTTTTGGAACTGAAAAAATTTGTAGTGATCGCTTTGCATTTAAAAAGTACAGGTTTTACCTAAGTCCAGTTGCAGGAACTGAGTGTACCACGTTAGCCAGCTCGTATAAATAAGAAAATGCATAACGTCTTTCCTCCCAATAATCCATTATATTTAAGGTCAAGGAAATCGATTATGGGCATAGATTTCCCCATATTTTTTCTGATGGATCACTATCTAAAGTTTCGTCTTCTGCCTCAATAGTTTGCAGAAGCTCGTTCAACAGCGAGCTGCTGTTGGAGGTCTACGAAAGCGTTACTTTGATAAGCGGTAGTCGCTCCTTTATTTGTAATGGATCACTTATCAGTATCTCCTGAATGAATATGATGCTTTTTGTACAAATCTGCTAACTATGTGATAGCTTTTTATTAAACCAGCCGACTACGTCTTTTAAAAGTACATTGTAAATCTAATTAGAAGTTTCAGTAATCAGTATCAGCTATCACACTATTTGTACGATACATTTTTTGTGATTCCGATACCAAAATTGGACTGAAACATTATTGAAAATTTCCTACTGAATGTTAAAAGTAGTAATCAGGTATCATGATTAATGATCAGAATTACCTGCTGAGTGCCCCCATTATCTGAATTGAACTATAAACTAATGTTGAGTTTTATTTTGAGCGACAAAAATAAAGACCATAAATAATCATTTTTTTAATAATTATTTTTATTGATCAAAAATAATCATTACATATGAGATTTTATTTTACTCAAGAATAATGATTATTATTGAAGAATATCGTAAAACTACATTTTCAGGACAGTTTCGGACCATCGTGAATATTATATGTACCAAAAATAAAGGCACAAGCATTGAAGTTGCTTTTGAAATTACAACTAAAATTGTAACTAAATACGTAAAATAATAATAAATAAGTGGGTTTTAATCGAATCAATATATCTTTAAGAGGGTTGTTTGATTTTTTAAATAATTTCTTCCATATCGTTTATCTCAAGAGCCAAAGGCAATTTAAAATATATCATTCAGTCGGGAGAGCCCGACATTAGAATACCCTGAGGTAGTATAGAGCGTCGAACGAATTTGCTGGCGATAATATTATTATTTTAATTATACACACACGCACAATCAAAATAAATTTATAAGATCGTAATGAAAATAATGAAAAATAATTAATTTATATTGTGGCAAACCGCTACAATTAAAATAACACTCCAGCGCATTCGACACTCAACGGCAACGAACTAAAGAATCACAAAGATGCGTGGAAAAATTGACAAATCTGCACCGGCGTAGCCAATAATGATCAAGAGGATGCATTCCTCTATGAACATAAAATTTTCCTTATTAAAATTGCTGACTACGCCTTTGCATTGGCACTTGGCAGAATAAAAACGCGAGAGCGAAGAAAGAGATAACAAGTGCAATTTGAGAGCGAAGATAGAGATAACAAGTGCAATTTGAGAGCAAAAGAGAAATGAATACCAATACATGTACGATTGTGCGTATGTATGTAAATATGTGCGTTTAGGGAGTAACGTATTTTGTTTTTGTCTGCTTTGATTGTCTATTGGCAAACCAATAAAAACAAAGGGGGCGTGGTATTCAAAATTGGAAATAAACTTGATTTTCGTGCAAGTCTAAGAAGTCTTCATACCAAATTTGGTGTTCCTAGGTCTTACCACCTCTGAGATCTCGTTGTTCAAAGGGGCAGACGGACAGACGGAAATGGCTATATCGAATCAGCTTGTCGCCCTGATCAAGAATATATACAAATTATGGGGTCTGCTACGCCTCCTTCTGCCTGTTACATACTTTTTTTTAACAAACTTAATATACTCTCAGGGTATAAGAAATTAAATGCAAACCAAATACAATATCGATTAACAAAATAAATGCGTCAGACTTTTTTTTGTTCCGCAGTGTTAAAAATTTGTCGTGCTCTTTTATCGGCGGAAGGTATTCTGATATGTATAGTTTGCTTTTATCACCTTTACACAAATTTAAATAAGTATTTAAGTAAAATTAACAAAAAAATTTAATTTAATATTTAAAAAATGTAGTAAAATAATATTATAGTTGTTCTTACATTTGGTGGCGCATTAATAGGTTGGTATTGCTTCCTATAACTAATCGGAAAATTTTAAGCACACTTTTACCATTTTGACTGAAAAGCTGAGAAATCCCTTTTAATCCCATTAGTAACTTATCAAGCCGTCTGAAAAATATGCGAGCATAAATTTAATTTCAATTTTTAGACCCTGTACTTTAAAAAAGTACAAAACGGTCTATTTCGTTTGTGTAAATGTGCGTAACAGACAGAAGGAGGCGTGGCAGACCCCATAAAGTATATGTATTCTTGATCTGCATCAACGGCCGAGTCGATATAGCCATGTCGGTATGTCCGTCTGTCTGTCCCATTTTTGAATTCCTAGATCTCAGGGACTGTAAGAGCTAGAGTCAAGTTTGGCATATACGTTCATCTATGTCTTGCAATGAGTTTGCTTTAGATTTTTCCACGCTCCCCTCCGCCACCGGAAATCGAAAGACAAAATTTCAAAATCGATTTAAAAGAGCACTTTTAACACTGTGATCCGAACCGATCCTGAAAATTTCATTTGAATCGGGTGATAATTACGGAGGTTATTCAACTAACAATGTTCCGGGTAAAAGAATGAAGAGACTATAGCGTCCTCTGCGTTTATATCTTCGTAGTGTCGCCATCATTTGAAATTTTTTGGTAAATTTAATAACAGCCTATATTGAACGCTTCGCACTCAAAAAGTACACCGTAGCTTACTAAATAAGCTGGAAATTATTTAGACCTGTTTGTGTTTTCACTTCCAATACTAATTATATACACTTCATTTCAGCCCCTTAGTAATACATATAGTTTTCCCTAAATTTTGTGGATTACTGAAGAAATCGATTCTAGTGTGAGGCTCTTGATATTCCTTTGTTGTACACGTACAACCAAAAGTATTCTGTATTGTTCCGATTGGCGTTTGGCCAATATAATATTTGTGTTTCATCAAAGACAACAAAATTTTAATCGCACATATCGCCTATATTTTGTAATGCTTAGTTAATTTGGTAATTATTAGATCGATTATTTGGAACAACGTAAAATAAATTATTGACACCGAAACTATCAAAACAGCTTTGTCAACAAAACAACTATCTTAACAATTGACACTATTTGGCACTATTTGCATTAGATTGAATTGAACTAATTTAAAATGGGTATAAAATGTTAGAAATTCAGTTATTGTTTATCATTCGGCAATTGAGTTTCATTGATCAGTTAAGATGAGATCCAAGACAATTTTTCTGTGTGCAGCCCTAGCCGTCTTGGCAATCGCCTACTTGCCCCTAGGTGGAGCTGTGACTTGCGATGTTGATCCCACTGACCCAGATTGTGTTAACTGCACTGACACGCCTGACGATCCCGAGTGCGTGGCTCCGACAGAGGCACCAACAGAAGCACCTGCATCTGAAACTACAGCTCCGGGTGAAGAAACTACAGTGCCCACCGATAATACAGAAACTACGACAGCTGCATCCGAAAATACAACGAGTAGTGGGGCAGGAAAGAAGATAAAGTTCAAGATTGTAAAGAAGACTGGCAAGAAGGTTATTAAAAGACGCCGCAGTGGAAAAGGAAAAGGCATATTTAATAAAGGCAACAACAATCGCGTTAACAGAAGAAGCAAAGGAGGTAGAAAAGGAGGTCGTAGATTTTGAGAAACATAAAATATGTGACCAAAATGGAACAGCTTAAGTCAGGCAATTGACAATTAAATTGGTCAAAATATTTGTAAATAAGAATTAAGAACTTTGCTATCAATTATATGCAAATAAAACTATTGTTATAAAGCATTCTCATTTTAAGTTTTTAATTTACATTTTTTACATTTTTAGAGCCTGTACCTTAAGAATGTAAAAGAGATTTATTAAGGGCCGTTTTTTTTTCATTTTGCCGATGCATAAACCTGTCGATAAGGGACAAAATCTTTAGTTTACCTTTCCTTTAAGGTAAACGGCAAGATTAGAAAAAGGACCTAAGTATGTAAAAAAAAAATGCATAAAGCTGCGGTGGAGCAAGTTCATCAGTAGGAGACCCTGTACTTTTTGTGTGCAAAGCGTTCACAATAGATTATTTCAATTTCAATAAATATAAGGTGCGACTACGAAGATGATTCTTAAGATAAACACAAAGGCGCTAGCGTCTCTTCTTCTTCTTTTGTGCGTAACATTGTTAGTTGAATAACATCCGCTTTTCTTATTCGATTTGAATGAAATAGGTTAGGATCATTGTGTATATTATATGTACCAAGAATCAAGGCGCTGGGAGACATAGATGAGCCTACATGCCAAATTTGGTGTCTCTAGTTCTTATAGTCTCCGAGATCTAGGAGACACAAAAAGGGACAGATAGACGGACTGACAGACAGACGGACATGGCTATATCGACTCGGCTGTTGATGCTGATCAAGAACTATTATTATTATTATGATTATTATTATATGTTTATTTACTTCCCAGTGCTAATAGTATTGGAAATTATCTATAAATTATTGCACTAGTCACTACGTTGAATAACAATTCATTAAATGTAAAATAGACAAAAGATAAATATAAAGTTCCAGTTGATTAAAGTATTTAAATATATTCACATCATGGCTTAAATTGATTTAATATATAATTAAATTAATTATTACAAAAACAGGAGAAAAAACAAAAAATTAGACACAGAATTAAATTAAAAGTGCTGTAGTTGTGCAGTAAGTTTGACCCTGAAATGTGTTAAGTTTTCGACCGCTTTTAGTGATCGTGGAAGTTCATTCCACAGTTGAACATATAAAAATGTTTCTCTGTTGCTGCCAGATTTACTCTAACAAAAAGAAGGTTTCTTGACCGTCTTGATGAGACAAATTTAAGTTTATCAAACAAGTATGCAGGCTCCCTGTTTATTATTAAGTTGTGCATAAATATCAAAATTCTAAACCTAATATATTCATTAATTCTCATATTAAAAATTTTCTTTGAAAAGAAGGTTATATATTGGCCTCTCTAGGCTACCGTTAGCTATCGCTGCTTGCCAGTGTCCGCAGCTCCGATCAACTTACCCCTTAAAAAAAGAATGGGTATCAGTTAGCTTTTAGCGATGAGAAGGATATCGGAAGGATATGCGGCGTCTAAGTACACCAAAAGACTTGCCAACTGTCCTATTTATATGGTCATTCCATGTTAAATTTTGGAATTTAGCGTAAACCAGGGTTAATGGCTTAATCAACAAAATCAATGGGAGCATTGTCTATCATTAGTCTTGGTAATACGCTGTTGTTTAAATTATTCTTGTGAATTATAAAGCATTTTGATATAAATCTGCTGTACATTATGTAAACATGCGTTGTTTTGAAAAAAATAAAATGTTTATTGTGTTTATAAAATAAAACAATGGCGAACAGTGACAGAAAAGTGCAACAAAAGTGCGATTATAATTAAGTATCATATTTCGCTGTCATTCGCAGCGAATGATCATTCGAGCCTTATGGGAATTTGTACAGACCGAATTAGTCATTCGGACCGAATGACAAAATTGTAGCGAATGACGCCGAATGACGGCTCGTGGAAACCGCCTATTACACACTGTCGATACACAGCTTCTACTTTTCCTAAAACCAGATTGTTTATCATTTAGAAGTGAGTGCGATGACAAATAATCTAAAATCTGCCCTGCCATGATCTTCTCAAAAGCCTTTGACAGAAATGCTAATATAGACCCCGACATATTATTTACACTGGACGTAAAACACGTTCCAGGCACACAAATAATATCTACATTAGAATCTACAAAATTAAACCGAAATTCGTTAAGCTTTTGGTCATACTTTGAGCATTTACATATATGACACACACTTAGTCCCTTCACCTACTTGCTTAATACCCTAATTAATGTTTGGCTGTTCTCTGTGGACCTATTCCTTAAGTTGTATGACATATTGTCATTTTAAAAGCAATCGAATGCTCACACATTTTTCATTTAAAAAGACTAAAATGAGACCTACACACCGTACAAGCTAATATATAAACATATCTTACAAATAAAAATTACAATATGTATTACTAAAGACTGTATGGCTAACGAAAGTAATGTGTCTGCTGGGCAATGATTTCAGCTGCATCTTTTGGGGGAACTGAAGGAACTAAACACTGCTGATCAACCAAAGATAGCCGCTCTTGCTTAGAAAAGTTAAGAGCTTATTCTTACTCTCCATGCACAGCGGACTGTCCTGCTCTCTTAATTCGGTATGCACAGGATCTCTTCGAGTGAACACTGCCGTCAGCTGCTTATGTTTTTTCTGCTTCATTGCTTCTTTAAAGGTCTCGTAGTTATCTTTGGTAAGATGTTTGTTTACGTAAAATGCAGCCTCAGAGTCGAAACCTAGCAACTGCAAGTTTAGTTGCTTTTCCCTCTCCCTACGATACTGACCGATCTCTCGTAACATTCGTGCTTTGTCCTCCACGTGGTCGAGCTTTATTATAATCGGTGGGTCAACTACCGAATGTGCAACTCTACTCCTTCTGACCCTGAACATGTCGCATGCTGTTGGTGCTGGTGTCCAACTGACCGATCGCTCGTAACATTCGTGCCTTGTCCTCCATGTGGTAGAGTTTTATTTTAATCGGTGGGTCAACTACCGAATGCGCAACTCTACTCCTTTTGATCCTTAACATGTCGCATGCTGTTGGTGCTGGTGTCCAACTGACCGATCGCTCGTAACATTCGTGCCTTGTCCTCCACGTGGTCGAGTTTTATTTTAATCTGTGGGTCAACTACCGAATGCTCAACTCTACTCCTTTTGACTCTGAACATGTCGCATGCTGTTGGTGCTGATGTCAAGTTAAGTGCTGAACAAAGTGCCAAAGTTTTCTTCTTCAGTATACAGTATACCATGTATACGAAGATCATGCAAAACGTTGTTTTTCAGCTGCATCGCGATTTTCGCTTCTCATTGGCCCACCTGTTCTCATTCTCATACTCCAGCTTCTAAACTCTCTGACTCAGGCTCACCAACTCAGTAGAAAGAGATCCCAGATT
Source organism: Drosophila putrida (assembly GCA_037043535.1). NCBI lineage: Eukaryota > Metazoa > Arthropoda > Insecta > Diptera > Drosophilidae > Drosophila > Drosophila putrida. The sequence continues at coordinate 186,716 of JBAMBI010000460.1, forward strand.
GGCATCCAGAACAGTCTTCAGACGACTTTCTGATTGAGTGTTTTCCCGCAGACGTTTTGAGATTGGTGCCATTATTGTAATATCTTTTTATACCCTGAGGGGGTATATTAAGTTTGTTCAAAAAAAAAAGTATGTAACAGGCAGAAGGAGGCGTGGCAGATACCATAAAGTATATATATTCTCGATCAGGGCGAGAAGCTGAGTCGATATAGCTATGTCCGTCTGTCCGTTTGTCTGTCCGTGTAAGTAACAAGATCTCAGAGATGGTAAGACCTATGAACACCAAATTTGGTATGAAGACTTCTTGTACTTGCACGCAGATCAAGTTTTAAATTTTGGATGCCACGCCCCCTTCGGCCACAAAGTAAAAAAAAGGATAGCACAGGCAATTAACAAGCTAGAGAGCTTCGGCAGGAACAATACTTGTACTGAAATGGATGCATCGTGAAAATTTGATCAAGATCGGATAATAAACACGGAAGATATCCGCAATTATTTATTTCTTTAATTTAATGTGTTGTTGTTGCTGTGAGTTTACGCCTCTCTTATTTGCTTATTCGTTGAAGCATTTACATATACATACATACATACATACATACATATAAATGAGAGCACGCGCTGTGTTAGAGTGAGTTTTCGCCCTCTCTCCCTCTCTCTTTCAAGTAGAGTGGTAAAGCTGCCACCTTGATAGACGGGACATCATGGTTCGGGTCCCAGTAAAAACATGCTTAAATTCTTAATTTTTTTTTTAATTTTTGTTGTACATTTAAAAATTGTTTTTTAAGTTTTTATTTAGTTGTTTTGAAAATAACGTGCTCATTGTTGCTAAGACTTTTAAATACAAAACAGACAGCACAATTACGAAACACAAATATAATTAATAGAAAATTTGAGTGGCGTTCTCTACTACCTCAGGGTATTCTACTGTCGGGCTCTCCCGACTGTATGATATATTTACAAATGTTGTTGTATTAATTTGGATGTGGGTTTTCGCAAATATGATTAAGTTATAGAAATCGTTGGTTGAGGGCCAGTGTATATATTATATGATACTTTGAGTGTTTTTTGGTCTATTGAGTGACTATGATATCTTTGCTTTGTATATTGGTTTCGTATTGAATTTTATAATTTGTTAAATTAGCGATTAAACTGATACACAACGCACATAACACATATGTATGTATTTTACAAAATAAGATAGTCTTTATGGCGTAAACATTTATTCAGATATCTTTCTGTTTGTATTGCGTGAAAAATTAAATATATATATTTTATGGTATCTGCCACGCCTCCTTCTGCCTGTTATGCACATTTGCACAAACGTAAGTACTTTTTTAAAGTACAGGGTAGAGAATTTATTAAGCGCGGCTGGAGCTGGGGTGATTTCAAATACATATATGCATGGATAATCACATTAAACAAATATGTACTCGTACATACATATGTATACACAAATGCACAAGAGCAAACACGATTAATTGAATAGTTGCTCATATCTCGTATTTGTTATTCGATCTTGACCATCCTAATCATCATACAACACTTGACAAAACTCAAATCTCTGTACCTCTTAAATTGCTCTAGTTATTTAGTTTATTTTCGAACCGAAAATTTCAAATAAACTTGTTCTACGTGCAAATATAAAAAACCTTCGTACCAAATTTGCTGTTTCTAGGTCTTACCATTTCTAACATCCTTTTGTTCATACAAACAGATGGGCAGACGGACATGGCTAAATCGACTCGGCTTCTTATGCCCTAAAGGGCACCTCTAATTGGCAGACACGCCTCTTAGGCAGATACTTTTTTTATGACATTGGTTTTGGTAGAGTTTCCAGAGCAAGCGGACGCAGACACTATAAAAATGACAATAGCGAACTTAAATCTTTCTTTGACGGACATACACAAGACGAATAAACACAATTTTAAAATTTGAAAAGTTTTTAAAGATGCCTACAAAACATTTGAATTTATTAAATATTTGAAAAGTCATTTGCAGTGCTGCATAGTTAAATATATAATTCAGTCGGGAGAGCCCGACAGTAGCATACCCAGTGGTAGTAGAGAACGCCACACAAATTTTCTTCTTAACATAAAAAAAAATTTTAAATGTACAACAAATATGAAAAAAAAAATAATTAAAGAATTTAAGCATGCTTTTACTTGAACCAGGATCTCCCGTCTGCCTACTCGGCACCTCTACCAGTTGATAACTTGAAAGTAAGAGGAAGAGAGCTCACTCTACCGTAGAGCGCACTTACATGCATATGCATTGTGGACGAAGGGGGCGTGGCATCCCAAAATTTGAAATAAACTTGATCTGCGTCCAAGTATAGGAAGTTGGTGCTTCTAGGTCTTACCGTCTCTGAGATCCTTTCGTTCATATGGACGGACATACGGACAGACGGACATGGCTATATCGACTGGGCTGTTGATGCTGATATAATATATATACTTTATGGGGTCTGCCACGACTCCTTTTATAACATTTTGAACAAACTTAATACACCCACAGGGAATAAAGGAAAAGAATTAAAAGCGCTCCACAAACTATTGTAATGTATACATTTTATATATAGATTCGTAGTTATTAATATTACTTATATGACTTATTACTCGTTAAATTAATTTGTATATATATATATACATTATATATATTATTATTACAATAAAATCGGGATTGAACAAGCAATTTAAATTGTAAAATAACAAAAAAAATGCAGTAAGCTACGGTAGAGAAAGCTCGACAGTAGGAGACTCTGTACTTTTTGCAAAGTGCGAGCACAATATATTGTTTCAATTTTAAAAAAAAATTTCTTAAATGGCGCCATTACGAAGATATCAGTTCATAAACTCAAGGGGTGCTATCGTCTCTGCTTCCTTTTGCCCGTACCATTGAAAGTTGAATAACTTCCGCGTTTATCATCCGATTAGAATGAAATTTTTAGGATAGTTTCAGACCATAGTGTATATTATATGTACCAAAAGGTACACCTTTTAATGTGCTCTTGTAATTGGACTCCGAAATTTTGTATTTCAATTTCCGAGAGCGCAGAGGGCGTGTCAAAAATCTAAAGTAAACAATGCAAGATATAGATGAACGTACATGCTACATTTTGAGTCTCTAGCTCTTATGGTCTCTTTGACAGTTTGACGGCCATGTCTCGGCTGTTGATGCTGATCAAGAATATATATACTTTATGGAGTCTGCCACGCCTTCTTCTGCCTTTTTCGGACATTTCCACAAATGTAATTGTGCATCTTTAGTTTGTCTGAAAAGTATAAATTTACATAACATTATAGAGATCTTGGCCTGTTAAATCAAAAGTGTGAAAGCATCATAGATTTACTCGCTGTTCAAATGATTCAAACTGATATACTAGTGACTTGAAGATTTGGATGATGTTCCCCGTTTATGAATATGCAAATTGGGGTTTCGCGACAATAAGGAAGAAAATATTCGAAGAGATTAATTAGCATTAGGTAAAGTCCGTTCATTAAACTTAAACTCTCCTGAAAACTATGCAGACAAAAGACAAAATTTTAATGAACTTTTCGCTTATAGGAGGTGAGGAGAAAATCTGAGGGTGAGTTGCAATAAGTAACTTAAATCAAAGCATTTGGGCGCAAGGAGACCGCCCCAAGGCGGCTGCACAAATTAGTTACAGAAGCAAAGGCGCAAAAAGCATGTGCGAAAGTAGTCAACAATTACAACAGACGGGGAGCCAAACGGTTGGGTTGGTGGGCGTGGCAAACAGGCAGCAGCTGCTTCTCAGCGGCATAAACAGCAAAAGGACCTCAATGAATGACATTTAATTATTTCATCAAGAAAGCAAATAGCCCAAGGGTCAAACAATCAACTTTTTCCCCAAGCATAAGGCATTGGCATACTCTTTTCTTATTATTTTCGTTTTTCCCTTTCCTGTTTTATTTTTGGGCGTACCCACATAACGTCATAACCAGCCCTAATCCTGAGCAACCCAACACTCAGCAAGTTCCAAGTTCAAGCCAAAACAGCCTGACAATGCTGGTTGAACGCCCTTAGCTCATACGTGAGCAAACAATGACTTAATTCCCGTTCTGTGCAAAGATACTTAAGACTAAAATGTCTGAAATTTAGCAACATTTTCATATAAAATATCAAAGCAGCAATACTCTTTTCAATTACACTTTTAGGTCTGAAATTCAATTATATTCAAAACAAATTAAATGATATAAGTTGTCTTACAATGTTAAATTTAAAATTTAACTACCTACAAATGAGACGTTATTTTTTTGACTATCATTATATTTGCTTCAAGCTATGACCTTTGAGAAATTGGCCTACATCATGTCAACTCTTAAACTCATTTAATTTTGATATTGCGAATAAAAAACACAAGCGTTTATTTCGCTGCTTAAAGCCTAATAAGGTGAGCGTTTACTTATGTATCTCTTTAATTCATTTAATGGATGCCTCAACTTGATCTTCATTTAGCATCCCCCTGGACATTTCATCAATTAGTCAACTCACGACCTGAACTAATTATGCATTATGCCAATCATGACAAAAATAAGAATAAAAAAGTAAAGTGCGTCCCTAGTTAAAAGCATTGTGGACTCGCTCTTTATAGGAATGTCGCGACTTCCATCTACACTTTTCTCTTACAATTAAGCAAATTGTTGTTGTCATTATGTAAACACTTGTTTATGTCAAATTTGACATTTGATACGAACAAGAAAAGGGTGTGAGGATTGTCTGGGTCGCAGGCGGTGTCCAGTTCTTACAATCAAACCAACACACACACGGTCCAGACACACTCAATGAAAAGGAGGCAGGAAGTGATGTGGCTCCAATATGTCACTCACCAGGTGTGCTTGGACATGTTCATGTTACACTTGATTAAGTAGACGCTGAGTTCGACGAAATGTTTTTTAGATGGTTTCGCAACAGCAGGTGCTCTATCTCCAAGCGTGGCAGACAGGGGCTTAAGAGGGCTGAACGGGTAACTGAACGTGCCAAATTATTGACAGCGTGACATCAGGCTTGTCCTGCACTCCCAGTATTTTGTTCCATCCCTGCCTGAGTTGGCTGATTAATTAGACGCAAAAGCCATTGGCCCAGCCATTGACTCGTCCTGGCCAAGTGTGTTCGCCAGAGACCACGTCATAAGTCGTCCATGTGTGTAGTAGAGTTGTTCATCAATACTCAGACAGGAAACATACCATGCTGGTGATTTTCGTTACTTAAATATTGTACGTATTCATGCTTGAGTTAAACTCTTTAACATCTACATGTGAATTGAAGCGTGTTGAAGCTGTTGATACCATTATTCATAACTATAAAAAATTGGGTTATTGTTTTATTGTATTTTAAACTAGTCTAAAGAGACGATTACACTATGTAACAAGAAAAACTTCCCATGTCCAAAAAACTAATTTAAAAAATACATCATTCAGTCGGGAGAGCCCGACAGTAGAATACCCTGGGGTAGTAGAGAACGCCACACAAATTTTCTTCTAAGCATACAAAATAAATTTTTTAAATATATATCAAAAATTAAAAGAAAAAAATTAAGAATTTAAGCATGCTTTTACTGGGATTCGAACCCAGATCTCCCGTCTGACTACGCGGCGGCACCTCTACCACTTGATAACTTAAAAGAGAGAAGGAGAGAGGGCGAAAACTCACAACTACAACTACTCATTAAATTAAAGAGTTAAATAATTGCAGATATCTTCCGTGTTTATTATCCGATCTCGATCAAATTTTCACAATGCATCCATATTTATTCAAGTATTGTTCGTGCCGAAGCTCAAGTCTCTAGCTTGTAAATTGCGTGCTATCCTTTCTTTTTACTTTGTGGGCGAAGAGGGCGTGGCATCCAAAATTCGAATTAAACTTGATCTGCGAGCAAGTATAAGAAGTCTTCATACCAAATTTGGTGCATCTAGGTCTTACCATCTATGAGATCCTTTCGTTCATACGGACGAACAGACAGACGGACAGACGGACATTGCTATATTGACTCAGCGTGTTACCTTGATCAAGAATACATATACTTTATGGGGTCTGCTACGCCTCCTTCTGCCTGTTACATACTTTTTTTTTGAACAAACTTAATATACCGCCCAGGGTTTAAAAAAGGGACGGACAGACGGACATGTCTATATCGACTCGACTCAAGTGGTAGAGGTGCCACGTAGTCAGACGGGAGATCTGTGTTCGTATCCCAGTAAAAGCATGCTTAAATTCTTTATTTTTTTTTTAATTTTTGTTATACATTTAAAAATTTTATTTTTTATGTTTAGAAGAAAATTTGTGTGGCGTTCTCTACTACCCCAGGGTATTCTACTGCGGGTTCTCCCGACTGAATGATGTATTTTTGAAAATTAACATGTACTTGATACAATTTTAAAGAGCATAAAACTATCTAAAATGAATTGGATGAAGTATACACAAAATTGACCAATTTCGTGAAATCAGGAATGGCTTGATATGCCGCTCTTTCAACATAATAGGTCAGACGTTGGTTAAAGCATCAAACATTTCCAAGAAATATGTATAGTTTGATAGAGTTGTCGCTAGATGTCAAATTAATTTTAAATATAACTCGAATGATTCGGATTCCGATTCACCAGATTCTAACCAATCAGTTAGAGCGTAGAGGGCCAGGGGTTGACGAGCGAAGCGAGCAGGAGGCAAGCCTTCTCGTATTATATAAAGCACTTCTTTTATTTAATTCCAATTGAGAATAGCGCAATGCGGCTATATAGGCTTACCGGTTTCTTATAAAAAAGTTCATAATCATTGGTCGTCAAATTCTGGTTATAGCCGTGAAAAATGTTCCTCATTTTCACTCCATATCTGCTCTCGAGATTTCAGAGAGAGTACCGCGCCGGCAGTTGCCGAGCGAAGCGATCCGACGGCAAGCCTCATAGTAAGATTATAAATTTATCGTCCCCTCTCATGTCCGGAGTATAAACAAATGTTTCAGCATTTGCCAAGTCGATGCGAAGATGTCTTATCGTATTCTGAGATTTTACTTTGCTACTTAAACAATTGTATACTATTGTATTCAATTTACGGTTTGGTTTATTTCCCTTCTTTCGTTCATATTTTTTACCCTTTCTTTCTTTTGCTTCCTTAATTTGCTGTGCTAAGAAAGGCTACTGTAAACATCGTATTTCAACTGCTCACAATTTTCGCAATAAAATTTCGATGCATTTTATCGAATGCTTTTTATCTGGCAAATGTCGTACACATGTCCAATATGTAAGTGACGAGCTGATAAGATTTTGTTGCATACTTCTGTGGATGCTCAACGGTAAATTGAATTTATTCGCTGCAGGCAGCAGCTGAACTAGCAAGAGACAGAAGGAGCTGAAAGAGAGAGGGAAACATACATATGCATTGATTTTGTTTTATAAAAAGGGGGAATATGCATCAATAACCAACCCCTATTAGGATCCATCGCTTTTTGTCTGTATTCGCATAAAAATCTTGTCTTTTGGCAGCGTCTCAAGTTCTGCTCACAAAATCTAAACGCGTATTGCTGTTGTCTTTTTTATGTGCAAAATTTCTGAAAGTTGTCTGTGGCAAACAGACTCGAAAACATGCTATGACGTTAGCTCTGCTATTTTTGTTACTTGTCAACTGCAAATGTCTGACAACGCACTGATAAATGATGTGCATAATATGTATAAAATACATACATTGTACATGGTCAATCCGTTTATCTACTACATACTTTAAGAAGTAACTATAAAAGGGGAAAGTACAAGTGTAACTCAAAAGAATTGTAAACTATTGTAATGTTTGTAACAACATTTATTTGTTATCGGAATGACAAACTTAAGACTAAACAGTCAACGGTTAGGCCTCATCCTCCTTGGGCTCCTCCTCCTTAACCACCTTGGGCTTGGGCTTACGTCTTGAGGAGCCACGCACACGTGGAGGCCTCTTGGTGGTCGTCGACTTTGGCTTGGGATTCTCCAGCTCATCCAGTTCAGCATCAGTAAAGCGATCCTTATACCAATCGGCACTAAAAACAAAAATATAATTTATTTAAGTATTAATCAAATTTTTCAGCATAGCTTCATTAGATCTTACCACTCCGACACCTTACGTGCCCAGTCGCAAGTCTTGTTTTCCTCATCGAATACCTGGCCAAGCTTGCAGCCATTGCGACGTGGCAGATCCCCATTCACACACACATAGAAGAATTGACAGTCATCGGGATCCGCATAGCGTGGATGTGTCACGGCAATACTTTCATTTACTTTTGGACACTCGAACTCAAAGATATCCTCCGATTTGCAGCCCTTGACGCCCACCTCATCGGGCCACGTACAGATACCAGTTTTGGGATTAAACACTAGGCCAACAGGACAGGTTATCATGTTAAATTGGCCATCGACGCAAAAATAGAACTTGTCGCAAAATGCCAGGTTTCTCGTGTCCAAAATAACCATTCTTTCTTGGACAATGCTGCGAGGGCTGTGGGGCTTCTGTAATTGAAATAACGATAACGACAAAAGATAATAATTTATACAAAAAATATAGCATTCAGTCGGGAGATCCCAACAGTAGAATACCCTGTGGTAGTAGAGAACGCCACAAAAATTTTCTTCTTAGCATAAAAAAAAATTAATAAATGTATAACAAAAATTTAAAAAAAATATATACGTAAAGAATTCAAACGCGCTATTAATGGGATTCGAACTAAGATCTATCGTCTGCCTACTCGGCACCTCTACCACTTGATGACTTGAAAGAGAGATGCAGAGAGGGCGAAAACTCGCAACAACAAAAACAAATTGAATTAAAAAATTAAATAATTGCGGATATCTTCCGTGTTTATTATCCGATCTTGATCATCCGATCACGATGTATCCATATTTATTCAAGTACTGCTCGTGCCAAAGCTAAAGTCTTTAGCTTGATAATTACCAGAGTTATGGTTTTTCTCATATTGCGGGCGAAGGGGGCGTGACATCCAAAATTTTAAATAAACTTCATCTGCGTGCAAGTATAAAAAGTCATCACATTAAATTTGGTGCTCCTAGGTCTTACCATCTCTGAGATCCTTTCATTCATACGGACGAACGGACAGACGGACATGGTTATATCGATATAGATGAACGTACATGTAAGAATATATATACTTTATGCAGTCTGCCACTTCTCCACGGATCTCTTCTTTTAAACTTTTATAATTATTATCTGTACCAAAATATCAGTATATGTACTAAAGCGCTGGCTACAAAAGTCCAAGTGTAATTTATTCCTGGCTCTATAAGTTTTATAGTCTCTGAGATCTAGGTGTTCAAAAATGGTTGAAGCCGAATATACATATGTAGTTTATGGGGTCTTCCAAGCCTCATTCTGCTGTTACACACTATAGTTGATAGTTAACTCCTAAATTACTATTAAAATTGATTAAAAAAAAAATAAAATACCTTTAATATTCTTTTTAAACCCTTGCAGAGGATAATATAATTTTGTCACGAAGTTTGTAACGCATTGGAGGAAGCCTTACAGACCCCATAAAGACCCCGTCTGTTTGTTTGTCTGTCTGTCTGTCGTCTGTCCGTCTGTCTGTTTCTATGCAAACTAGTCTCTCAGTTTTGAAACTACCTTGATGAAACTTTGTTCAGGTCCTCCTTTTTGCTGCAGGCACTACATATAGTATGTATGTCGGAACCGGCCGGATCGGATCAGATAGCTGCCATAGGAACGAGCAGATTGAAATCAATTTTTAGTATGAAAAAGTGTTTGTTTCTTTAGATATCTCAACAAAACTCACGAATTGTTTGTTTGAAATCAACGTTTAATATGAAATACATTTTTGATTCTCAAGGTATCTCACATTTACACATTATGTGTTTCGTATAGTTTCAAGCAGACTGACCAAATTTGGTAAACATCGGACTACTAAATCTACTACGAAATCAACATTTAAGAAATTTTGTAAGAAATCTGACGGCTTATACAGGGAACTGCAAAGGTATTCAGACTTTGGTGCACCAAAGTTAACTTCTTTATATTTTTTAGCTGCTTTACATTCCCACTTTATCAATTTCAAAGGTAGATTGCTTGACACCAATCCAGAGCTATAAAATGTCGCTTTTCATGTGTTAGATCGTCCGAAGCACACAACAACTTCATTCAGCGTGAAAAAATCATATTATAAAAGCACAAATAGCTGTGAAACTAAACAAAAAAAATTAACCAGACCAGTTCTTAACCCATACCAGACTCGAGCGTACAGAGAAATGACCTATTGACGACAACAATTTGGGTTAACCGCTTCGCGTTCCATTTGCATAATAAATAAATTCATTTTTATACAACTTTTTTATTAGAGAAGTACGAGTAACGAGCAAATAAGAGTGGGCCCGTCTCGCGTTGATGAGTTAACTTTGGCCAGGTTTTAATATAACGCGTAGCGTGAAATTTCTCCACCCTTACCAAGGAGCAACATCCTATAAATACTTAAAATTTATTTAAGAACTGAACTTATACAAAGAGAAGAAGATAGAGTAATAAGTATACTCACGCAGCTTTGAGCGTTTGGTGCAATCGATGTTATAGGGTAAATCACATTTTTCCTCAATGGGTGAGTAATCATTGAAGACCATGCCATCAGCGCAGAGGCGCTCCGTGTGTACGCCATCCCTGTAATTAAAGATTTTAATAACAATGATATATGTACATTTTTTTATACCCTGTGGGTATATTAAGTATAAAAAAAGTATGTAACAGGCAGAAGGAGGCGTGGCAGACCCCATAAAGTGTATATATTCTTGATCAGGGCGAAAAGCTGAGTCGATATAGCCGTCTGTCCGTCTGTCTGCCCGTGTGAACAACGAGATCTCAGAGATGGTAAGACCTAGGAATACCAAATTTGGTGTGAAGACTACTAATTAGTGATGTAAAAAATGCTTTAAGCTACGGTGGAGCAAGCTCTACAGTAGGAGACCCTGTACTTTTTGAGTGTAAAGCGATTAGTACAGATTGTGTCAGTTTCAAAAAATTCCCATAGATGGCGCCACTACGGAGATAGCAGTTGATTTTGTGCGTAACATTGTTAGTTAAATAACTTCCGCGTTTATCATCATTTGGATGAAATTTGCAGAATAGGTTCGGCTCATAGTCTGTATTATTCATACTAAAAATCAAGAAGCTAGAATCAAAGGTGCTCTTGTAATTCGACTTGGAAATTTTGTATTTTAATTTGAGGGGGCGGAGGGGGGCGTGGCAAAAATGTAAAACAAGCTCGTTCAATGGAAGATATAGATGCACCTACATGCCAAATTTGGTGTCTCTAGCTCTTATAGTCTCTGAGATCTGGGAACTCAAAAAAGGGACAGACAGACAGACGGACAGACGGACATGGCCATATCGACTCGGCTGTTGATGCTGATCAAGAATATATATACTTTATGGGGTCTGCCACGCCTCCTTCTGCCTGTTACGCACATTTGCACAAACGTAATAGACCCATTTGTACTTTTTTAAAGTACAGGGTCTAATGACCAAACTTTTCAGTATATTTCAAAGCTGCAATTTATTAACAAGGAGATCGTTAAGTTTGTATTGTATTTAATACATATACAAACTGTCTTAATTATTTAATAATTATTCAAACAAACAATTAACAAATATTCAAAAATAAAAAGGAAGCCTGCTTCAATCTTCGGCATTATTAAAATAGTATGCTTCAGTACAGGGTCTCCTGCTGTCGAGCTTGCTCCACCGTAGCTTAATGCTTTTTTTTAAGATCAGACTGTGTACAAAAATGAAGAAAATATTTTATTTAGTTCTAAAAATTGCTTTTAAATTATTATATTAAGAACCAAATTCTTCTATATTCAATTTTTAAAAATTTGTATGAAAAATCGATTAATCGATGTCGAAATTTCCGATGTTTCGATCAATCGATTTTTGCACTGGCGATTTTCTGAGTCCGATTTTTAAATCGATGTACTTTTTGGATTTACATCACTATTACTTATACTTGCACGAAGATCAAGTTTATTTCAAGTTTTGGATGCCACGCCTCCTTCGCCAACAATGCCCAAATAACTCTGGTAATTATCAAGCTAGAATGAATATGGATGCATTGTGCAAATTTGATCAAGATCGGATAATAAACACGGAGGTACACGTAATTATTAATACCACAGGGTATTCTACGGTCGGGCTCTCCCGAATGAATGATATATTATTATTTTGTTTTTGTAGTAATCATTTTATCTTTCATTCGACATAAGACAAATAAGTACAGATTTATAGATTACCCAGAATAGTATAATCTTATCATTCTAAAAATATACCTTTCAAACGGAGTCATGTCTCTCTGTCTATCAAGTTAAATGTTAAATGTCTCCAAGGAGCTAACACATCATAAAATTCACGTCATATTTTAACACTTTTTAGTTGAAAGCCCAGCTGAATTATTGATTAAGCTCTCTTACAGCTTCAATGGTGCGAGAGATGAGCAAAGCGCGTTTATACACACCATTGGTTACAGTTCAAAGTAATCCCGAGAGGTGTTATGGTTTAGCTGGGGCAATTATTGAGTCGATCAGCTAGCTAGCTTTGAAAATGGCTCATATACATTTTATTAAAAGTTCAGGATATTCAAAAATTATCAGCTTCTGTAAATTTACAAATGTTTAACGAGGAGATAAATAAACATACATCGGATTGAAATGGTCTACTGATTAAAAACGCAGTAAGCTACGGTAGAACAAGCTCGACAGTAGGAGACCCTGTACTTTTAAAGTGCAATGCGCTTTAAGTTGTTTCAATTTCAATAAAATTTAAAAGATGGCGCCAATACGATAGATATGATAAACACAGAGGGCGCCAGCGTTTCTTCTTCCTTTTGCCCGTAACATTGTTAGTTAAATAACTTCCGCGTTTATCATCCGATTTGAATGAAATTTTCAGGATAGATTCGGACCTTAGTGAATATTATATGTACCAAGGCGCTAGTATTAAAAATGCTCTTATAATTTGACTTCGAAATTTTGTATTTCGATTTCCGGGGGCGGAGGTTGGCGTGGCAAAAATCTAACACAATAGATGAGCCTACATGCTGAATTTGGTGTCTCTAGCTGTTATAGTCTCTGAGATATAGGTGACACAAAAAGGAACAGACAGACGGACAGACGGACATGGCTATATCGACTCGGCTGTTGATGCTGATCAAGAATATATACTTTATGGGGTCTGCCACGCCTCCCTCTGCCTGTTTCGGACATTTTTTTTGCACAAACGTAATAGACCCTTTTGTAATTTTTTTAAAGTACAGGTTTTAAAAATGATCAACTTACAAACACGCATAGTATTTATCGCACTGTTTGCTATCCGGAAAGAAACCATTCGCCTCCGGACACTCCTCAGTTGGCTTATACTCCGGAGCTTCCGCCTGCTTTCGTTTGGGCGCCGCGGCAGCCTCCTCGACGGGATCCCGTGTCCTTGAAGGCAAATGACGCTGTGAAGGCGGATGACCCGCACCCACACGGAAATTGGCACGTTCGCGCTGTGCTAATGTTGTGACTGTGTGTAAACAGAAAGATAAAGAAATAAGTAACGTTATGGCTTAATAAATATGAGAGTATTGAGATCATACATGTTAAGTAGTGATTAATAATCACAGTCTTTTTTTTATTAAAATGTGAACAAATGATTAAACTACGATTGTTTTCGGTTTTGCTCGATTATTTAATGATTACGATTACCACAATTATTCAAAAATAATTAGTATAATAATATTAAGTTAAAGATAGTAAAATTTGTAAGCTAGCAACTTGTCAAACTACTTACTTATGACACTACAAAATTAGTGGTCTATTGCATTATCATCAGCAGAAAATGGTAAGCTACGGTGGAGCAAAGACGACAGTAGGAGACCCTCTACTTTTTGAGTTGTTTCAATTTTAATAAATTTTAGTAGATGGCGCCACTACAGAGGTCGCTAGCGTCTCTACTTCTTCCTCTTGCCCGTAACATTGTTAGTTCAGGATGGGTTAGGTGTATAGTGTATATTACATGTACCAGAAATAAAATCTCTAACATTAAAGGTGCTCTTGTAATTCGACTTTGAAATTTTGTTTTTCAAATTCCGTGGGCAGAGGGGAGCGTGGCAAAAATCTAAGGCAAACTCGTTTGATGCAAGATATAGATGGGCGTACATGCCAAATTTGGTGTGTCTAGCTCTTATAGTCTCCAGCTCTTATCGTCCACAGGGTCTAATCAGACTGATTAGACACACATTTTGCACCGAGTGTGATGAAGGCTTTAATTGAAACTATCCATAGTTTTAAACGATGTAAGCCTCCAATGGATAATTCTCAAAGGTTATCTTTAGCCGCTATAAGTTCAAGTTACATATTTTAATTTATCCAAATATCAAACTGGATTCCTTTTTTGACACCACACAGACAACTAAGAAAATCATTAACGGTAACATATATAATATTTTTCTAGCTTTCTGGCACCTTGCTCGCTTCGCTCGATCTCTCAATTCAATTTTTCCGTGCAGTTGGACTTAAAATAAAAATATAATAATAATAATAAGAATAATAGTGCTTTATATGATATAAAAAATATTCCTTTTCGCTGTTTTGGAGATTTGCTGCTATTGGATTATAGCACCAAGAAGTAATAACAGATCCATATGCTCCAAATATATTTTGAAAGTCGAATCAATGAATCACACCCCCCACCAATTAGTCCTATGGCAGCTATATGATATATCCATCCGATCTTGACCAAATTTTCAGAGAATGTAGCAATAAATAAAATAACTTACTTATCAATTTTTACCTTTGACCGCCCATTTTAACCCCCTCCAGTGGGAATATTAAAAAATCACGTCTAATTGCTCGATAATTATGTCTCAGCTATGGCCTTAAGCGTGATGTCTCAACAGTGAATCAGTCAGTCAGTGAGGACAACGAGTTTTCTATTATATGTATATTATAAGGGCCCGATAGCGGTCTAAGTGCCTCGATATTCATACAGCTGATATAACCTAACCTAATCTAACCTAACCTAGCCGCGAAAAATCCGTTATATGTGTGCATACATACATATATGAATTAGCATATTGTTTATGGTCTAGCAAGATTGTAACATCAGCAAATGAAGTGTGCGACCTTAAAAGTGAAAGTTTAACTCAGCATTTTTATGTGATTTATTAAATAAAAAGAAAAGTTATTGAAAAACAGCTGTTTTTTGTTAAATTCCATCAGCTGTTGTGTGTTGCTCAGATAAAGCCAAGGCGGAGTCAATGAAAGACAAGACAAATCATTGCCATGCACTTCCGACAACTTTGCAGCAAGCTGAAACTTGAAGCACCTCAAGGTAATCTACTTTATTCAGCAACATTGCAAAAGCGATGTATTCAATTCCATTCAGTTTAATTCGAGACGTCAGACAATTACAACACACAGCAAAGCCGGCGACAGGAATGTTGGGAGTGCTTGACATTCGATTAAACGTTAATAAAGAAACAATTCCACAGAGCAATTAGTGCGTAAAGTGTCAAGCAACATTGAAGCCCAAGCCGGCGACAGCAAAGCCGCTATTACCAACAACAATAAGAGCCGCAACGACAACAACAACGAGAAACAAGTTGTCGTAGTTGTTGGCACAGCAGCTGCAGCTTGTCATTGAAACACGTTTCGTCACAACTTGTTCAAAAAAACAGAAAAAATATAGCGCATGCTAACTTTGGTTACAAAGTTCGGATACCCTTGCAGAGCTCTGCATAAGCCGTCAATTTTTTACAAAATTTGTTAGACGTTGATTTCGAACCGATCGTTCATATGAAAGCTATATGATATAGTAATCCGATTTGTACCAAATTTGGTAAGGCTGTTTGAAACTATACCAAATATACAATCTGTGAGTTTGGTTAAGATATCTTAAGAAACAAAAAAGTTGTTCATACTTAATGGCAGCTATATGATATAGCTGTCCGATTTGAACAAAATTTGGTAAGGATACATTACACTGTATCAAACATAATGTGTCAGTTTATTTCAGATATCTTAAGAAACAAAAAAGCTTTTCATACTAAAGCTTGATTTCTAACCGATAGTTCCTATGACAACTATATGATAGAGTGATCCGATCCGTTCGGTTTCGACATATTTGCTGCGTGCAAAAAAAAAACGATAGCTTCAAAGCTGAGAGACTACTTTGCATAGAAGCAGACAGACGGACATGGACATGGACATATTGACTCAGCTCGTCGCCCTGATCAAGAATTTATATACTTTATGGGGTCTGTGAGGCCTCCTTCAATGCGTTACAAACTTCGTGACAAAATTATAATACCTTCTGCAAGGATATAAAGATACCGCAACCTAACTTTGGCACACTACAGCTTGTATACCCTTGCGTATGAGACATTCATTTTCTTAAAAATTCGGATAGGTCGCGTAAGACACAAAGTATGTTATCCGTAAGATAAAAGTATATTTCAGATTTCTTAAGAAACAAAAAAATTTCATAGTCAATGTTGAACCAATCGATCCCATGACAGCTTGTTCCAGATTTGTTCTTAGTTTCGTTGAGATATTAAGAAACAAAAAAACTTTTCATGCTACTGTTGATTTCTAACTGATTGTTCCTATTTTAAATGTACTGTATATATATATATATATATATATATATATATATATATATATATATACACAATTCGTGACAAAATAATAATACCTTCTGCAAGGGTATAAACTGCTTAAATTTATTTTCAAAATATTGGTTATAAATTGTTTGTTCAACTAATCAATAATTTAGTTTTAAGAAATCTTTTATTTGCATGCTAAATATTTTTTTATGTTACACAAAAGTTTTTTCTTCTTAAGTCAAGTATAAAAATTCTGAAAACTTCTGGCATGTGTCATAATTATATTTTGTTTTTTAAGAGCTCTCATTATTGTTAATTTTAAAAACAATAAAATACCCTTCTTAGGGTATGCGCTATAAATAATATATTTTCTTATTACACTTTTGTTATATTTTTTGAATGTCATGTCAAACGCAGGGTCCCATTGCCGTCGTTCATGTGGTTTGGGCATTGTTTTTTAGCCTGGACTTGTCGACCGTGCAGCTGACGGTCTGTCAACAAGTCCCGATTCCGACAACTGTCGCCTGTCCCCCTTTGCAGCCCCCTCCCCGCGCACAAAATTCATTTAGTCCCTTAGTTTGGTTTCCAGTCTGATTAAACTAGATGTGTTTTAGTTGTTGTAGTGTCGAAATAAAAAAAATGTATTGAAAAAATCTATGTTTTGTGTCTTGTTTGCTTTCGACTCATTTTGCATTTAAGTCATACACAATTTTAAGGGAGTTTTCTTTAAAAAAATAAAATGTATATAAAACATGTGTGATATGTTCAGTGAACCTTAAATAGATTAAAAATAAACAGTACGGTTTACGTTTTCTTTTTTTTCAAGTTGTTCATTCAACTGTTAGAATAATTAATCTGGCACATTGAATGCGGATAAACATTTTCAAGTTGTCTAGACTGGTGTAAATAACAGAATTTCGTGGGGTGCGAGGTGAAAGCTTAAGGAGATACGATTTTAATTTTAGGATTTATAAGCTAACCCAATAAATAGAACAAATAAACAGGGGGATAATCAAAAAAATCTTAAATTATAGAAATTTGTAATAAAATAGCATCGAAAAATAAATTTCCAAACTCAAATATTCAAACATTATTGAAATTGGAGTAAAAAGATATAAAGATGTTAGAAGACTTAAAATAAAATAAAATAAAAGGAAAAATAAAATATTTAACTTTGGTGTGACCACAAAAATTCCCTTTACGAAAGCTTGGATCGATTTTAAGATACTCAGTACTTAAAAATGAAAGAAAAATTATAATTAATAATGTTACTACGATTGTAATATATGTATGGTATGAATCTCTGGCAGCACCTATTAAATATTTCTTGATGTATAATATACCCTGTATTGGCATATCATGTCTACAGGGAAAACCAATATAAAATTTAAACGCGTTGCATACTCACACACAGACAGTTAGGACGACAACACATATTTAATGAGCTGCCTCAATTTAAATATGTTAACTAAAGTGGCTGTTGTTTTCTGTCTGGACAAAACCAAAAACTATACAAATTGCACGACATTAGTCAAATAGTGTGAAACCAAATATGTGTAATAACAATTTCATTTATTTTCGGTCAATAATAATATTAAATGAAATGCAATTACAATTTGACAAAACATATCGGATGAAAAGTGTGGAAAAGAAATGAAATCATTTTCAAAAATATGAAATATTCTTTTGTCGACAGTTGAATTATGGCGTAAGTTTTTATGCTTTTTATTTGTATACCGTTTCAGCTGATGTTCAATTAATTGTTGACGTTGTCATTATATACATATATATTTAAGTAAAATATGTATGCACCTCATTTTATAAATTGCCATTTGCAATTAAGAGTTTTACAGAAAACTTACCCACGAGCAAAGCAAATATGCAAATTTTTATAAACGCCATTTGTAACCAGTTCAACCTGTAAAATTAAAAATAGTTTTTGTTTTTACTTTTTGATGAAACATGATGAAATATTTTACTCTTTTATGAAGCAATTTAATCAAAACGTTTGTTTTCAGATATTTATAAATATACATAGTCATATTTAGACTACTTTTACACTGAAAAGCTTTTTGCACTGTTCCAATTCCGTTTTATCTCGAGTTTAAGTTTGCAAGATTTACCGTTTCGTCCTCGTTGTGCGCACGCGTCACCGTCTCAGAGCCAACTGTTTGCCTCTATATGTTAAAATGCTTTTTAAATATACGCAGCTCAACGACCAGTTTTTGTATGGTACAACAATATCAAGTTAACGAAGTTAAATATGTTAAAATCTTTATGCAAAATGCATTTAGACTGCCGACGCCGGTTGCGCATGCGCAATTACCAAAACCGGCTTTTACAAGCTTCATCAGAAGCTACTCGTTCGCAAAGCTTGAGATTTAAGAAAAGCTCAAAGCTCTACTACAGCACGCAGACTAGTAAATTAAATAAAAGTTATAAATAATCCAAATAGGTATGTCTATATTTGGACCCTGTACTTTTAAAAAGTACAAAAGGGTCTATAACAGTACATTTGTGCAAGTGTGCGTAACAGGCAGGAGGAGGCGTGGCAGGCCCCATAAAGTATATATTTTCTTGTTCAGCATCTTGCAGCTTATCTTGATGATCTTGATTATCTTGATCTTGAACAATATTGAAGATGACGGCGATAGTAATACTAAGCATCTCACTATAAGGACGATGAGAGCGACGACTACAAAGAAGTGATGGCACATGCGAAACTTCAAGAGAGGACGATCGAATTAATTTAAAATATGAACAATTCTGCCAATTTTGTTTGTTCACAACTTAATGCTAGGCTCACATTGCGCCACAAAGCATTGCACAGAGTGACAGGGTTGCATTTGAGCATCTGAGCTTCCCAAATTTGAAATTACCCATTTAATGCCCAGATGCACCCCTGACGATCTGTGGCGCAATGTGAACCAAGCATACCAATGGTTGTCTTCACCAAAATACATCAATCACATATCATCTATCACAAATAAACTTTGGATAGTCTGCTGTTGAACGGTTTGATGGTATTTTTTGAAAATAAAATCAATCATTTCTTTCTTTTCTCTCTCAACAGTAGAAGACCCTATATTTTTTGAGTGAAAAGCGTTCAAAATAGATTGTTTTTTAACGCTCTAACGGGTAAGATCGTCTGTTGAAGGTCTTCAGTTTTTAAGCAACTGTGGTATATCTTACGAATATCATACTTTCAGTATATTTAGATCCTGTACTTAAAAATAGTACAAAAGGGTCTATTACGTTTGTGGAAATGTGCATATCAGACAGAAGGAGGCGTGGCAGACCCCATAAAGTATATATATTCTTGATCAGCATCAACAGCCGAGTCGATATAGCCATGTTCGTCTGTCCGTCTGTCTGTCACTTTTTGTGTCACCGAGATCTCAGAGACTATAAGAGCTAGAGACACCAAATTTGGCATGTAGGTTCATCTATATCTCAAATTGATCAAGTTTGTTTTAGGTTTTTACCACGCCCCCTTCGCCGCCGGAAATCGAAATACAAAATTTCGAAGTCAAATTATAAGACCACCTTTAATGCTAGCGCCTTGGTACATATAATATACACTATGGTCCGAATCTATCCTGAAAATTTCATTCAAATCGGATGGTAAGCGCGGAAGCTATTTAACTAACAATGTTACGCGCAAAAGGAAGAAAAAGAGACGCTGCGCACTCTGTGCTTATCATATGAACCATCTTCGTAGTGTTGCCATCTATTGAAATTTATTGAAATTAAAACAATCTGCAGTGAACGCTTTGCACTCAAAAAGTACAGGGTCTCCTACTGTCGAGCTTGCTGCACCGTAGCTTACTGCATTTATTATTATACATAAAGCATTTATTTTCTGACATTTTGGTATAAAACTAAATATTCTGCGGACTTGAGTTTGTTAGCAGCATTAAGTAAAAAAATTAAAATTGTGAAAAATACCAAAATAAAATATTACAAACAAATTTTTTGTTGAATCGTCAAAAAAAATATTATATATACGGTAAAGATATCGATTTATGAATTTTTCTAATAGTAACTAAAATTATTTTTTTTTTAAACCAGCCATTATAAAAAGGCAAAAAATTGAAGACCTTCTAGAAGGTCTTGTCGGGTTGAGCGAAAAGAAATCTGGCCACTATGTAAGAATAAATTTTTTGTGCCTTTTGCTGCCAAGGCATATTTTGAGGTGAAAAAAAATGCAGCAAGCTACGGTGGACCAAAGCTCCGACAGTAGGAGACCCTGTACTATTTGAGTGCAAAAGCGATCTTTACAGATATATTCAGTTTCAAAAAATTTCCATAGATGGTGCCACTACGAAGATATCAGTTGATTTTTCCCATCACATTGTTAGTGATGATGATGTTTGCAGGATAGGTTCAGACCATAGTCTGTATTATACATTACGGTGGCGGAGGGGCGAGTCAAAAATCTAAAACCAACTCGCTCAATGGGAGATATAGATGAACTTACATACCAAATTTGGTGTCTCTATCTTTCATAGTCTCTGTGAACTAGGCGACACAAAATGGAACACACAGACGGATAGACAGACGGATATGGCTATATGATGCTGGTCAAGATTATGCATACTTTATGGGGTCTGCCACTTCTCCGTCAGCCTGTTTCGCACATTTGCCCAACCAGCGTCTTAAAATATATATAGAAATATAAGAATGAACTTTTTCGTGCTATTTTAATTAGGAATAGAGTGTATTCCTCTAAAATCTAGCCCATAGTTTGTTTATTTTCTCTACTATGTTTCTTGCCTTAAATTTATATTTTCGATAACAAGACATCACAATCAGAAAATTCTTACATAATTTTTTTTATGGATTTTCACTTATCACAAGCACATTTTTGTGTACAGCACACCGTTCTGCAGAAAAATTATAAAAATTCGATCGATTTTCTGTCATCTATTTGTTCGCGACCAATTAGTGTATAAGCAGGCACATTATCATAAATAAAAACAGAAAATTTTCATTTCCATTTACGGAGGCTGGACATGGAAGAACCTTTATACCAAGTTTAGCATTTAAGATCCAAGTGTTCAGAAAACGGACAGACATACAGACGGACAAACAGACTACACTATGTCGACTCGGCGGTTGATGCTGATCAAGAACATGTTCTTTGTGGGACTTCCACGCCTCTTTTTGCCTGTTATCTTAACGTTTTTGAAAAGCTAACTACAAAATCAACTTCATTTTAATGCCATATAAGTAAGTAATATACATAATTTCTGCAAAAATGCAATAAATTTTTCATTTTCAGTAAAAGCTTTGCTCAACTATTTTGCTATTAAAGTTGAACATATTTTGAAATATTTATTAATTTTATTGGTAAGAGAATTGCACCCAGGCTATAAATACCAACTCGATGGCTGTATGGAAACTTATTAAAAATCGTTGTAATATGTATATTATTCCCGAAATTAAATAGGAACTATGTCGAAAAGCAGATACCCATCAAACAAGAAGCCAACAGAAGTTGGCTGTTGTTGAAACCAAAACAAGTCGACAACTTTGTAAACATTAACGAACACAAGGAGACCACCCGGCAGTCAAACACTGAAAATATGTTACCAAAAACAAAATGGCAATCCTACACGGAACAGCCCATGAAATATTGTAAATTTTAACGAGCGTACAGTATACGGCCTACCCCCAAAGAGCAATGATGGTACAATTTGTCATAAAGCTAGGCCAGCACGCACAGGTTTCACAGCAATGTACCTTCTATGTCCATCGATGATTTGCATTTCTGAAATTTACTTAAAAATATTACTAAATGTATTAGAAGGTCCCTTCAAGTGGCGCATTTTGCATGCGTTCATCCAGGTTTGCTGCATCATTGCGCAGAACAATATTCCGTTTTTCAAACTGGGTGGTGACATAAAAGCCTTACTTGTCTAACTCGACTTGACTCGGCTTGTTTTCCAGCTGCTTGGTTTTGCTGTCATTTTGTGTGTGTAATAATTGTGATTGTGACAAATAGTCTTTTTGTGCTAAATTTGCCTGCTTCGGTTACGAACCCATTACATCCACCCACCACTCGGCTACAACAACTTTTAAAGCATTCTTATGGGCACAATTTACTAAATTGTATGCAAATTGCTGTCTTAAAATATGTATATAAATGCTCACATATCTTATATGATTGTGATACAATTAAGTTGACAAACAGAAAGCGCCGTGTAGAATATTAGCTCCGAATCTCTACAAAAATATTATTTTATAACAAAAGTTACTAAAATCTGGTTTTAACAGTAGCTTAAGGACTTCTATGAAAATCTTAACGAAAAACTTAAAACTCTTTATTATTCAATGGTTGCTTGTTTGAGGACATCCAAATTTACTTTTCCGTTGCTTTTGAGTTGCTATTGCTTTGCAGAACACCCCTGATTAAGACCGATTTCTAGACCCTGTACTTTAAAAAAGTACAAAATGGGTCTATTTCGTTTGTGCAAAAAAAATGAATTAAGCTACGGTGGAGCAAGCTCGACAGTATGAGACCCTGTACTTTTTGTGTGCAAAGCGTTCACTTGAGATTATTTCAATTTCATTAAATGGATGGCGCCACTACGAAGATGATTCTTATGATAAACACAGAGGGCGCTAGCGTCTCTTCTTCTTCTTTTTGTGCGTAACATTGTTAGTTAAATAACTTCCGCGCTTATCATCCGATTTGGATAAAATTTTCAGAAAAGGTTTGGATCATAGTGTATATTATGTTACAAGAATCAGGGCGCTAGCGTTAAAGGTGCTCTTGTAATTTGTAACCTTTTTCAAAATTTTGTATTTTGACTTCCGGTGGCGGAGGGGGCGTGGCAAAAGTCTAAAACAAACTCGTTCAATGGGAGATATGCCTGCGTAACAGGCAGAAGGAAGCGTGCAGATCTCATAAAGTATATATATTCTTGATCAGCATCAACAGCCGAGTCGATATAGCCATGTCCGTCTGTCTGTTTGTCTGTTTGTCCCTTTTTTGAGTTCCTAGATCTCAGAGACTATAAGAGCTAGAGACACAAAATTTGGCATTTATCTATACCTTGCATGGAAAGAGTTTGTTCTAGATTTTTGCCACGCCCCCTCCCACCCCGAAAACTGAAGTACTAAATTTCTAATTACAAGAGCACCTTTAATGCTAGCGCCTTAGTTTTTGGTATATTTAATACAAATCGGATGATAAACGCAGAAGTTATTCAACTAGCTATGTTACGGGCAAAGTCAACTGACTGAAATCAACAATCTGTCGTTCTGTCTATCTGTCCGTCCAGATGAATGAAAGGATCACAGAGATGGTATGACCTAAAAGCACCAAATTTGGTGTGAAGACTTCTTATACTTGCACGCAACCAACGTCGAAGCTTACCTACTCCGGTTTTCTGTACACTGCACGGGTCATGTTAAGCTTCCTATGAAGCTCTGAAGCTTTTTAGGATCGAGTTTAATCCTAAGATAGAGACACAAATAAAATCATATGTGTAGCATATGTTAGAGATAGGGATAAGATAAGATAAATGACTAGAAGAGGCCTAGAAAATAAGATTGATATGATAGATATTAAATGGCTCATCTACGAATTTGTAATAAAGATTATTAGTTCAAATTATAAATTCAAACCTCTGTACTCATTTCAGTGTTATTACCTATAACTATTTAAAGCACTCAGCAAAACTGCCGCATAGAAGAAAAGCTTAGCATACTTTCATACTTTCCACACAATGCGACGTCGATGATCAAAGAAACAAAACAGTGAAATTCAAACGTTGCAGAAACTTGACTGCTATTGTTAGAGAGTGTTGTCTGCCGCATACTTTGTCCAGTGTAGATGCATACGCTTGAATGGCAACAATTGCAGCGCTTTGACTACGCAAAATATGCAATGGCAGCTCTGAAGTGGCTGCTGACGGCGACCAAAAACTTTACCATAAGCTAATCATAATTTCTCGATTCTGACCTCTCCCTCAATATTCCTCTCTCACTACCTCTGACTTACTCGCCCTCTCGCTGTCTCTCTTACCAGAGCACGCGCCAGAGCAGCTTTAGTTTAGCATTGTCTTCCACTTTTTGTCTATTCGTAGCTTTATTTTTATTATTATATTCAATTTTTCGTGAACCGCAACGCCATAAGCGCCACGTTATTGTCATGTAATTGAATTTAATGGCAATGCGAATGGATTCACATCCGGGGGCGGTCATTCATTGTATTAGCCGGCGATTATCTGGCACTTTTGTGCTGCGCTTGCAACATTGGCAACAATGCCTGCCCGGGAATATGACACAATTCCCTTCCTCGTCTATTTTAAAGCCAAACAAATGTTGGCATTGCCACCGAAAAGTTTTTCTCATCATCATTAGGCAACAACCCTAGCTCCAAAGCCTTAAATATGTGAAGCAAGTTATTTATTTAAATTAATGTGAATATAGTTTTTGAAGCGTAACAAAAAATTCTATCGATTTTTAAGGGGAAATCGTTTTACAGCAATTAGATAACCTCGCATGAAATCAAAAGTTTTCAGGTAATGAAGGAGGCGTGGCAGACCCCATAAAGTATATATACTCTTGATCAGGCCGACAAGCAGAGTCGATATAGCCATTTCCGTCTTTTTGTTCGACTGTCTGTCCGTGTAAGCAACGAGATTTCAGAGATGGTAAGACCTAGGAACACCAAATTTGGTACGAAGACTTCTTATATTTGCACGCAGATCAAGTTTATTTTAAATTTTGGATGCCACGGAACCTTCGCCTACAAATCGAAAAAAACGATATAACTAACACCATGTGAAAGCTACAGAATTGAGACTTGCAATGGCTAGAAAAGACCGGGCCTACGCTGAATATTTGATCAAGATCGAATAATAAACACGAAATATATAAAGATATTTTTTACGCAATTTGATTACATAAACAAAAGGCGCTTGTTTTTGTTGGTTTGCCAATGTATAAAACAGACAACGAAAAAATAATTGGTTATTGTTGTCTGTTTTATACATTGGCAAACCAGTAAGCAACCGGCAAGCCTTACACGCACATATTTACATACATACGCACAATTGTACATATATTGGTATCTATTTCGAATATGAATGCATGCAAAACACATATGCATTGATTCATTTCTCTATTGCTCTTATTTTGCACTATTTTGAAATAGATTAATAAAACCCTACTAACATATTTTAATAAAACAAAAACCAAGATAAACACAATGCACAGAAGTAAGGTTGTTTACAAAATACCGTGCAATGGAAACAACGTAGAAAATGCAGTAAACTACGGTGGAGCAAGCTCGACAGTAGGAGACCCTGTACTTTTTCTGTGGAAAGCGCTCACCATAGATTGTTTCAATTTCAAAAAATTTCCATAGATGGCGCCATTACAAAGATTTCAGTTGATAAAGGCGATAGCGTTCCTTCTTCTTCCTTTTGCCCGTAACATTGCTAGTTGAATAACTTCCGCGTTTATCATCCGATTTGAATGGGAGAGGTTTATATCAAAGTGTATATGTACCAAAAATCAAGGCGCTATCATTAAAGGTGCTCTTGTACTTCGGCTTTGAAATTATGATTTTAAATTTCCGGTCGCGCAGGGGACGTGGCATAAATCTAAAACAAATTTGTTCAAAGCAAGATATAGATGAACGTACATGCCAAATTTGGTGTCTCTAGCTCTTATAGTCTTTAAGATCTATAAACTCAAAAAAGGAACAGACAGACAGACGGACTTGGCTATATCGACTCGTCTACTGATTCTAATCAAGAATATATATACTTAATGGGGTCTGCCACGCCTCCCTCTGCCTGTTACGCACATTTTTGTTGTACTTTTTAAAAAAATCAAAACTTAGGACAAGACTATCACTACATAAATCAGACAGCAAGAGCAAAGACCCCACACACTGATTAGAAAACAATCACACAGCGATTTTTCAACAATCTAAAGTACTGCAACCAAAAAAATATTATAAGAAACGTGACATATTAGAAATGCTTCAAATTGTCAATACAAGTGTACACCAAAGACTTAACTATTAAACGGACACTGACAACTGCATAAGAGACCTATAGGTTCGAGTTGTTAAGAATTAAGTACGAAATACTTGATTAATTTTCTCTGTGTACTTATGACATACTTAGTTACTAACTCTAAGCCGCACAGAAAAACGCGTCTTTTAAAACTAAAAAGAGTGTGAGTTTAAAATTGATTTAAGTTTATTTTATGTTTTCTTTTATATGTGATTTGTAGTCGCCCTGAAGACGACAGCCGACAGCTTGTCGAAATATATTGACAACTAAATTCTCAACAAAACACAGATCTTGAGCCACCAAAAATCAACAAATCAAATTATTTATATAATTTCGTGCACTTCAGTAAGCTCATTTACAGAGGAGTAGTCCTATTAGCTGTCCGCTATACCGGAAATGCGTTAACCTCGCCAACCCGTTTGACTTGATTTATGTATGGCTATAAGTATTATCCTGTCAAACGCTTTAGTGATTTAACACATGAACTGGCTACCAAAGATAGGAAGAGAGAAAAGAGACTGGACCGTTGTGACGCATTAGGGAGACACGTTGGCCGTCAGTTGGTGATAAAAGTGCAGAGCACGTGTCGCGTATGTCATTTTCATTATGAAGCAACCCACATATCATTGCCACCCCCATTAGTATTGTTGTTGTTGATGTCGTTTTACAATTTTCAATTAATGAGCAACTACAGTGCGTGGCACTAATGTTAACAATGCGCAGGACATCCTGCCAGTTGCTCCTTGCACTCCTCCCTATTCGAATTTTCGGTCATGTTTACCTTTTTTTTATTCTGTTTCGATATTAACTTTGGGCACTTTAGCTAGCATGGCACCAGCATTTTAATTGGTTTCATGTATGTACATAACATATGTATGTGTTTTGTCTGTCCCTCCGATCAAAATCTTATTTACCGGTACCAAATAGCATATCTTAGTTTCGATATAACAAATACTGTTCTTCACATTATATTATTCCGTTTATAATAATAAATAAATTAATTAATGCGCGTAACAGGCAGAAGGAGGCGTGGCAGACAATATAAGGTATATATAGATCTGGGCCTAGAGACTTTAAGAGCTAGAGCTGCCAAACTTGGTATGTGGGATCAAATACACCATCTCAATGTGCAATTAGTGAACGATAAGAAATATTATATTTACAACCGTTGCGTATATTTTTCTCAGTATTTTATTTTTTGATCATATTTAGAGACATACCAAAATTCACAGTCGCTGCAGACAAATGGCAATTAAGAGTTAGTTAAATTAAAAAGCAACCAACAAAAGAGCTGCAAAGAAAAACCAAATCAAAAGGATTTGCATATTACAATTAAAGTTAATTCAATTACACAACTCAAATCTTCAGCAGAATGTGGTAACCACAACTCTGCAGAGCACAGACTTGGCCCAATAACTAAAGTGGGTGTAGTATTATGACTCCGTGTATTGTGTGTACTATATACCCTGTATAATTTCATAAGATAAATTGTAATGAAAACCATGAGTAAAGAAATCACATTAAAAACTTCAAATCAAATTTTCATGACGGATTTAAAGCTTAGAATATACTGTGTGCAAATATAAACCGGTCAGACAAATTTACCACGAGAGGGTGCTTCGAGGAGGACAAATCTTATTTTTGTAAAATTAGCACTCTTACCACTGACTATATGAAATCTTATCGCAGTATCTTGCTGAATGAATTTTCGGGAATAAATGTTGTAAGTGCGAAAAAGTTTTTGCTATATCGAAAATAATTCAGCACACAAGTTTAATGGCCTTCAAATTTCAACAGTCGAAATGCTACGGAGCTCCTATCAATAAGATCAATAACTTCAACTAATGAGCATCACGTCACTCAAATTAAGAAATTAATTCTCTGATAAGCATAAACACTTTTGCAACAATAAAGTATTTTTAGCAACAGAAAGCTA
This sequence comes from Drosophila putrida, assembly GCA_037043535.1. Classification (NCBI taxonomy): domain Eukaryota; kingdom Metazoa; phylum Arthropoda; class Insecta; order Diptera; family Drosophilidae; genus Drosophila; species Drosophila putrida. The sequence goes on from JBAMBI010000460.1 coordinate 215,325, forward strand.
AAAACAGGACCACTATATCACATAGATGCCACAGGACGATCGGTTCGAAATCAACGTTTAGTATAAACAACTTTTCTGTTTCTCAAGATATCTCAACCAAACCGAATTACTATATCAAATAGTTTCCATAGGAATGATCGATTCGGAATCCACATTTAGTATGAAAACCTTTTTTGTTTTTCAAGATATCTCAACGGAACTCACAGCTTATACCGAGCATTGCAAGGGTATCCAAACTTTGGTACGCCAAAGAAAGCTTATGCTATATTTTTTTGTTGTTGCAATTGTCGTTTGTAATTGTTTGTACTTAAAAACTCATCAGACAAACGACAATGTGGTCTGATGGGCAAAGACGATGACATTCTGGTTGGCATTGTGGAGGCCCTGTAAATGCAATTCCCACCAGACGACAGTTAAGAACAGAGTTTTATCCAGTGCAGCAATGACTATTCTTTTGTAGTCCTTATTGTTTTTGCCTGTCCAGAGGCTCAATAAAACAGAATATTCTAGAGTCAAGCTTTCACTTACTTTTAAGACAGCGACAAGTAAACCGCGACAGTTCTCATCACGAGACATATTGAATCAACTCTCTTTTTTACTTACAACAATTTGTATATGATTGTTGCAAAGAGGCAAGGACTACTTTCTGCATTTCGATTATAACCATAAAAACGTGTCTCAAAACTTTTCTAATGCGGCTAATGAAGTGACTGTGTAGGATTGACTGCGGGAAGCCAAATTTCAAACACATTTACATTTTTAATGGTGCCCAGAACCATAAATTAGACTTTAAACTAGATGCAAGAACTTGTGATGAATTATGCTTCTTTAGAAGACCAAATGAAATTTCTCAACAAAATTAAGAAGCTACCTATAACATATAGAGTATAATAAAAGCGTGGACTTTAAATTATAATTTTAGCACTGTAACTTCTTGAATAAATAGCGATTATAATAACTACTTCTGTCAATAGTCTCTTATCAAAGTTATATCATTTTATTGCTAGAGTCTGGAAATATGACATTAACCCGTACATGTGGTAGTGATACATCAGTGTTGCCAATTCAATTGGCTTTTGGTCTTTCAAAATTTCAATTGAGGAATAGATTCGAGTGCAGCGGCTAGAGAGCCTATTTAAATATATTTTTACTTTCTCGCTATTTTTATACCCTGAGGGGGTATATTAAGTTTGTTCAAAAAAAAAAAGTATGTAACAGGCAGAAGGAGGCCTGGCAGACCCCATAAAGTATATATTTCTTGATCAGGGCGAGAAGCCGAGTCGATATAGCCATGTCCGTCTGTCCGTCTGTCCGTCGGTCCGTCTGTCCGTCTGTCCGTGTAAGTAACAAGATCTCAGAGATGGTAAGACCTAGGAACACCAAATTTGGTATGAAGACTTCTTATACTTGCACGCAGATCAAGTTTATGTTAAATTTTGGATGTCACGCCCCCTTCGCCCACAAAGTAATAAAAAAAGTATAGCACTGGCAATTAACAAGCTAGAGATTTGAGCTTCGGCAGGAACAATACTTTTACTGAAATGGATGCATCGTGAAAATTTGATCAAGATCGGATAATAAACACGGAAGATATCCGCAATTATTTAATTCTTTAATTTAATGTGTTGTTGTTGCTGTGAATTTACGCTCTCTCTTATGTCCTCATTCGTTGAAGCATTTACATATACATATGTCTATACATATGCATGAAAGCGCGCGCTGTGTTACTAGTTATTAGAAAATTTGAGTGGCGTTCTCTACTACCTCAGGGTATTCTACTGTCGGGCTCTCCCGACTGAATGATATATTTTATATTAATTTTTAGGATATGTATTGTAAATTATTATCTATTAAGCACATTGAATTATATATTTAATTCCTTCCACATTATGCTAGATTCTTCTAGCCTGCTCCGCAGAGCTAGGCACGAATAGATAGATTAAATTGCGCTCGACGTCAAAAAGTTTTGTTTCCCTTGCTGTAAAGCTGACAAAAATTCCTATGACGTTTCTGCTCAAGGCCTGAAGCAACTTTAAATTCTCTGGCCTTTTTTAAATCTGCGCTCGATCGTGTGAATGAATTTTAAAAAAGGAATCGGTGAAACGAAATACTACACTGTGCCAAAAAGTTTCCCATCCCTAATTAACATTTTTAATAATTACTTAATTATTATAACTATATAAGCACGAATATACATATACACAGTCAAAATTATACCACCACTTCAAATTTTGAATTTTTTGTAAATATATCTGTTTTTTTTTCAAATTTCTATATTTTATACAAATTAGGACGCTAATTAAGGACAGTTGACCTTTAAACATGCTCAGAAGTGTTACCAAGCTTTCAGCCAGTAAATTTTTTGTAAATATATGTGTTTGTTTTATTTTTATACTCAGTGGGTATATTAAGTTTTTTTAAAAAAAAAAAAGAGTATGTAACATGCAAAAGGAGGCGTGGCAGACCCCTTAAATTATCTATATTCTTGATCAGGGCGACAAGCTGAGTCAACAGAGTTGAGAATTGGCACGTGAAACGCTGAAAATTTCATCAAGATCGGTTAATATTTCAATCCCCTTATTTGGCACTTGTTCTCTCTTTTTTCGCTCTCGCGTTCATATTCTGACTCATGCCAATGCAAAGGCGTTGCCAGCAATTTTAATAAGTGAATTGTATTGCTCATAGAGGAATGCATCCTCATGATCAGATTTGCGAGAGTTTCGCATGCGATAGAGTGTTATTTTAATTGTAACGATTTGCTACAATTTAAATTAATATAATTAATATATAATTTTCATTCTTATAAATTTTTTTCTGAATGTGCGTGTGTGTATAATTAAAATAATAATATAATCGCAAGCAAATTCGGGCGGCGAACTATACTTCCACTGGGTATTTTACTGTCAGGCCCTGCCGACTGAATGATATATTTATTTTTTTAATTTCTATATTTTAGGAAAATTAGGTCGCTAATTGGGGAGTGTGGACCTTACAACATGGTCAAAACTGTTACCAAGCTTTCAGCCAGTATAGATAGTTTATGTATGCGAAGAAGAATTGCAAAGAGAAAAATGCATTAAGCTACGGTGGAGCAAGCTCGACAGTAGGAGACCCTGTACTTTTTGGTTGCAAAGCGACCACTTCAGATTGTTTCAGTTTCAAAAAATTTCCATAGATGGCGCCACTACGAAGATATCAGTTGATTTTGCCCGTAACATTGTTAGTTGAATAACTTTCGCGTTTATCATCCGATTTGAATGAAATTTGCAGGATAGGTTTGGACCATAGAGTTTACTATACATACTCTTGTACTATACATACTCAAAGGTGCTCTTGTAATTCGACTTGAAAATTTTGTATTTCAATTTGCTGGGGCGGAGGGGGGGCGTGGCAAAAATATAAAATAAACTCGTTCAATGCAAGATACAGATGTACATACATGCCAAATTTGGTGTCTCTAGCTCTCTAGATCTAGGAACTCAATAAAGGGACAGACAGACAGACAGACGGACAGACGGACATGGCTATATTGACTCCGCTGTTGATGCTGATCAAGAATATATATACTTTATGGGGTCTGCCACGCCTCCTTCTGCCTGTTACGCACATTTTATTTGCACAAACGTAATAGACCCATTTGTACTTTTTTAAAGTACAGGGTCTAAAAAAACGAACTGCCGTTAAATGTGCTTGACTAAGGACTACAGCACCTAGGGACACTAGACATATCCCTGGCTCGACCAAGCAGAACAAGAGCCCGGAGCCATGCTTTGAACTTAATTAGCTGCACATTAACGAATTTTACTGCATGTGGCAGTGTCTGTTGGTAAATGGTAGATGGTAGAGTGTAGCGGGAACAGAGAAGAAGCTGAAGGGTAGTCGGAGCTGGTTACTTGGCACTTCCTTTGGCCATTTTACCGCACGGCTAATTTTTGTTTTCGACAACGGCAAAGGGATGTCGCAGGCCAGGGGAAAAGGGAAAGCGACGGGGTCTGAGAGGAGGTGGTACTGGTCACTGGTAGGAAATGTCATACCGCAGGCACAGGCAAAGGAAATGCTGCCGAGATTAAATGCCCGACAGTTGCAGGACATGGAAGGCTTCCAGAAGGAAAGGAGGGAGGACAGGTGCCACAACTGCAAAACTGTCACTGCGGACAGGTAGGGTTAGTCTCAGTGTGGGTGTGATTATGGTGTCTCGCCGCAGTCGGGCTTTGTTTTTGGTGTTGGCGTTGGTGTTGGGAACTGCGTGTCGTAATAAGCGAAATTAATTTACATAGCATAAAAATATTCATGCTATTCTTCCTTGCGTTCGTTTTTTCGTTTTTTGCTTAACTTTAATTACTCCAAATAGACGAAGTACCATTTAAGCTAATCAGATGCAACTTCAACAAAATAAACAAGTTTACAGTTTAAATTTAGCTGAAGTTTAGTTCACAAAATTCAGCTTGCTAGTTAAAGTTGTTAGACTTGATTTAGGGTGGTAAAGATTGAGCACGTTTCAATTTATACATTTAGTATATTTAAAAATGTATATATTTATTTGTTATGATAAAAATATATAATTATATATGATTATAATCAATCTATTTTCTTACTTATGCTCTATACCTCAAAATATAACTAAAGATGGAAGAATCTATCAATATTAATGTATTGTATTTTATAAAACTGTTATGTACTTACTATAATTCTTCTATTTCACATCTTGTGCAAAATTCCTGACATCATTTTTCAAGAGTTTCAGGTGACTTGGTTGGTTCATATTTATTAACAGCATCGCAAAGCTTAATTTTAAGCAACATATTTAGTCAGCATAATGGTCAACTGGAGCAGCCCTAAAGGCGAAGTGCTTATCGCCCGATGTTCTTTTTTATGTTGTTTGCTCCATTGCTTTTTTAATGTGGCCTTTTATACGGTCGCTTCATGCCAATCATGCGTCGCCTATGTCTATGGCAGCAATATGATATAGTGATCCGATCCGGCAGGTTCCGACATATGTACTACGTACAGCAAAAAAAACATTTTTTATTTATTTTTTATTATTATTAAAAACTGAGAGACTAACTTGCATATAAACGGACATACAGACAGATAGACGGTCAGCTCGTCATCCATATCAAGATAAGATACATTTTATGGTTTCTGCCACGCCTCCTTCAGTGCGTTTCACATTTCCTGAAAAAATTACAATACTCTCTGCATGGGTTTAAGAGCAAAGCAAATCCTGCAACCAACGAAAGATTAGTTGTTGTGGTAAACTCACAAAAACATAACAATACTGCGTTATTTGAAAAGTATTTACTAAATTTTTAGCATTAACCTAACAAACGCTGCAGAAAGTGAATACCTGTGTACTCCATTTACTTTTGGCCAGTGAATCAATACACAATACAACAACAACAAAAATAAAAGTGTTGCAAAATGTGGGATAAAATATATCATTCAGTCGGGAGAACCCAAAAGTAGCAAACCCTGGGGTAGTAGAGAACGCCCACAAATTTTCTTCTTAACATAAAAAAATTTTTTACTTGGATTCGAACCCAGATCTCACGTCTGACTAAGTGGTGGCACATCTACCACTTGATAACTTGAAAGAGAGAAAGAGAGAGGGCGAAAACTTAAAGACTGAAATAATTGCGGATATCTTCCGTGTTTATTATCCGATCTTGATGAAATTTTCACAATGCATCCCTTTTCATTCAAGTATTGTTCGTGTCAAAGCTCAACTCTCTAGATTGATAATTACCAGATTTATGGCATCCAAAATTTGAAATAAACTTGATCTGCTTGCAAATATAAGAAGTCTTCACACCAAATTTGGTGGTTCTAGGTCTTACCATCTCTGAGATCTCGTTGTTCATACGGACGGACAGACAGACGGACATGGCTATATCGACTCAGCTTGTCGCCCTGATCAAGAATATATATAATTTATGGGGTCTGCCACGCCTCCTCCTGCCTGTTACATACTTTTTTTTAACAAACTTAATATACCCCCAGGGTATAAAAATGGAGCATAGCAGGGAAAAAACAGTATTTGAAGTCAGTATATCCGTTAAGGAAGCCAACAACTTCCTGTAACATAAGTAGTGGTAAGTTCACACACACAGGAAATAAACTACTGCCGAGCAGAAGGAAGTGAAGCGGAGTAGGATGTGTAGGCGATGAAGGATATACACCATTTTGTTTTGCCTACCGTCAAAGGGCTGCACTTGAGCAAATTTTCATAGACGTTATGCTGGAGCCGTAGTTTTACTTTTCGATTACGTCCTTTGTACATTCTGCGTCCAGCTATCTACTTCAAGCTTTCATAACAATAAGCGTGGCTCGAAAGTTGCAGTATCCGAAAGTTAAGCACTCTCAAAGGCAGCCATTTAGATAATATGCAAGCAGCTCAAGCGCCATGAACTTTTTAAAAATAAAAAAGTTTGAAATTCGCGTGTTGCATAGACGCCACATAGTTCAATACCAGCCTGCTGTAAAGCAAAATGCATAACGTATTCACACATATTAAGCAAAACCATTTTCTTTTTATACGAACAAACTTTAGTTTGTAACAGCCACTCACTCACACAACAGCAACATAATGCTTTGAGATATTTCCCATTGGCAACACTTCAAAAGTGACTTACAAAAATCTTTTTTCATATTTCTTTAGGTCTTTGATTAAAATAATTGTAGTTACTATGGTTGTTCAAGCTGTATGGGGATGCAGTCTTCAGCTATTGAGATATTTTAATTATTGTTCTTGGCCAAATTAAAACTTTGTGTTCACAAAAAGGTATTTGAGGAAAGCTAGAACAAAAAATACGATTTGTAAAAGCACAAGAACTAATCCCAACAAATTATGTTATTTTATTGAAATCCTAGGGGCCTTTGACCGCTTCGCTGGCAGCCCCTACTAACTATTTTCTTTAAATTGAACGCCAATATACCGAAATCCATTTGAAAAAATAGGAAAATATTAGTGTTGTAAATCCAAACTAAACATCGATTTAAATATTGGGTTCTTAGGATCGCCAATACAAATATCGTTTGATCGAAAGAACGGAAATTTCAACATCGATTGATCGATTTTTCAAATGGATATGAATACACAGAAGAATACATGATTATGTTAACACATTACTCGTTTTAACTCAGATCGCAATCAGTAATCTTTAACTTTTCTATGGAATGACATTTTGGCACCGCTTCCCCGCCAACGGGTACAACCATTTAGAAGTTCATAATTTGCACTGAACTTTCAAAGCGTCTTAGAATCACTTGCATAATTGACACCAAGTTTTCAATGCATCAATACAACACCTTACGGCAGCACTCGAAAATGGGGATTCGAAATGGTCAGTCTAAAACTGAATCCATAATATAATCTCACCAAAAAGTAAAAAATGTTGTGCTAATTAATTACCTTTATAATAAAACCATTTTTTCATTTGGTTGGCCAATAAATTTAAAGTTACAACCAAAAGTATGTGAAATTATCGTTTGGTACAAAAATCTAATTTTAAAGAAAAGCGTTTTTATACCCTCGCAGAGGGTATTATAATTTTACACAAAATGTATAACGCATTAAAGAAGGCCTCAGTCCTGATCATTGTTGATTTCGAAAAAATCGTTCATATGACAGCTATATGATGTAGTAATCCGATCCTGCCGACTCCGACATATAGACTGCATGCTGCAAAAAGACGGACCTGTACCAAGTTTCATCAAGATAGCTTCAAAACTGAGAGACTAATTTGTATAGAAACAGACGGATAGACAGGCGGACATGGCCATATCGAGTCAGACTGACGTATATTGACTCGGCTGTTGATCCTGATCAAGAATATATATACTTTATGGGATCTGCCACGCTTTCCTTTACCTGTTATGTGCACTTGTTTGCACAATCTTAATAGCCTCTTTTTACTTTTTTTAAGTACAGGGTCTGAAAACAATTAAATTAAATTCCATACATTTGCTTTGTTACCCTAGTTCACGAGAAATAACACATTTTACACTCAAATATTTCGCCAAACCCATTTTTAATAAATTTCGCTACTTTTGCCAATTTCAGTGCACTGAGGTGCCCCATTCTTACAAACTTTAAATATTTTTATAGTGGCATATACATTATATATTTGTTGTAAAGTATCATTTTCATAAAGTAGGCTCTAGGGAGAGGATGAGAAATTGGCATGGCACTCACTATTCAAAGTTTTGTTATTCCACATCTAATATTTGAAACCTTAAATCAGCTTGCTTTGGTTTTTCCAGCTTCTAAAATGTTGGTAAAAAGCAGGACAATTAAAAATGTAATAGATAAAACTCAAATTTAATTTTTCTAAAGACCACACTTAAGCACGAAGTTGAATCAAATATCAAACTAATCAATCATTAGTTTAATCATTACCATAATCTGACCGAGAACGATACACAGAGCGAACGAGATGGAAAGAATCTTTCCAAAACTATCCTTTGATAGCCAGCTTGGAACTATTTTCCACACATATTTCTTTTGACAACTGCTCTAATATTTATAGCCAAATGTTGTGCACATTTGTTTTTGTAGTTGTTGCTGTTGGTTGCTTTACACTTGGTCAAGTCGTTTTCCCAGAGCTTAATGCACACTCGCAGCCAAGTTTTAGACACTTACAAACACGCTCACATACATACATGCACATGTGCACTAACTGCAGTTGGGTTGTTTTGCTTCATGCAATTTAACAGCTTTTGGCTAAAATAACAAGCCAGGGCAACACACAACAAACTCAGCATTCCTGGCGCGACCAACAAAAAGTCAAGCGCAACAACAATGCGGAATCGTGAATTTGGAGGGACAGAGATGGCGAGAAGAATGGTTGAGGACGGGTAGAAAAGAGGGAAAGCTGTGCATATTTTTGCAACACAAAATAAACCGCAACAGCAGCAAATTTTGCTGGTTAGCTTGGGAGGGTAGCTAAAATTTACATGGACACAAAAACACACATGAATAGGCAAGCGATCTAACAGTCTGTGTAGACAGTACACTACGCCATAATAAAATGAAATATATTTTTGAACAATTACCTATAGAAGCGCTTTTATAAAAGCGGAAGTTTCTGGCCAACCAACAAAGCCTCAACAGAATATTGTACACACCCCCGAGTGCACTTTTTGCGCAATCATGATGTCTTCTAACACTCCCAGAGCAGAATCACTCCTATATAATGAACTTAACAACAAAACTTGTAACATAACTTATTGCCACTGCAAACTTTGAAAAGTTGTTGAAAATTTAAAAACTGTTTTGTTTTGCTTTAATTTAATTAAACAAGACATTTTCAAAACTAAAAAATAATATATTTATTTGTAATAGTTATATGTGTTTTGATGCTCAAAAAACTGAAAAGCAAAATTATTAGACCCAGTACTTTAAAAAAGTACAAATGGGTCTATTACGTTTGTGCAAAAAAAATGTGCGTAACAGGCAGAAGGAGGCGTGGCAGACTCCATAAAGTATATATATTCTTGATCAGCATCAACAGCCGAGTCGATATAGCCATGTCCGTCTGTCCGTCTATCTGTCTGTCCGTCTGTCCGTCTGTCCGTCTGTCCCTTTTTTGAGTAACTAGATCTCAGAGACTATAAGAGCTAGAGACATACATCTATATCTTGCATTGAACGAGTTTGTTTTATATTTTTGCCACGCCCCCATCCGCCCCCGCAAATCAAAATACAAAATTTTCAAGTCGAATTACAAGAGCACCTTTAATGCTAGCGCCTTGATTTTTGGCATGTATAATACAGACTATAGTTCCAATCTATCCAGCAAATTTCCAAATCGGATGATAAACGCGGAAGTTATTCAACTAACAATGTTACGGGCAAAATCAATCTCTGAAGTGGCGCCATCTATGGAAATTTTTTGAAACTGAAATAATCTGTAGTAGTCGCACTACACTCAAAAAGTACTGGGTCTCCTACTGTCGAGTTTGCTCCACCGTAGCTTAATGCATTTTTGTAAGCAGTATTTGATACATATCTTTGACATTTGACATTAGTTTCTATACATTTTACGTCAGTTTATTATTCGGATAGTTAATTGAACCCTTATATAGACACTGAAAGATGGGCCGCATACATTGTTTACATTGAAGCCGCATCTTTTGTCGCATCATTAGTCAGCTGTTGGCCTGCCAATACCAGATTTATTTATTGAAATAGAGACAATTATAATTTCTAAACTGGTGAATGTTGTATATGGCGCAATTAGTAATTGCAGTGCACTTTTAAAAATGCTTTTAAGATTTTGAATTTTGGGCGAGGGGGGGTGTGGCAAAAATCTAAAACAAACTCGTTCAATGGTAATTATAGATGAACGTACATGCCAAATTTGGTGTCTCCAGTGTCTCATAGTCTCTGAGATCTAGGAATTCAAAAAAGGTACAGACAGACAGACGGACAATCGGACATGGCTATATCGGCTCGGCTATTGATTCTGATCAAGAATTTATACACTTTATGGGGTCTGCCACGCCTCCTTCTGCCTGTTACGCACATTTGCACAAACGTAATAGACCGTTTTGTACCTTTTTAAAGTACAGGGTCTAATTAATGAAATTTAAGTCAATTTGTGCTCTTACCACCTAAATCTTATCCGCTTGCAGTCAAAGTCTAATCTCATTTCAACCAATCTTAAGACAGACTTTCTGAAAAATTTGATGAGGGAGCGAATATTTGAGTTGAATTCCAACTAGTCGAAATACCCTGTGGGTATATTCAGTTTTTAAAAAAAAAAAAAGTATGTAAGAGGCAGAAGAATGCGTGGCACATCCCATTAAGTATGTATTAAAAGTCTTCAAAACTGCAATTGCAACAACATCCGGCAGTCAGGTGCAGTAGCCCCAATATTGCTAAGCTCAGCGTCTGCCTCTGCCTCATATTTGTAAAAACAAAATTGAATCAAGAATTGCCAAAGGCAAACAGATTACAACAAATTTATTCCCAAATAAAGGTCGCCAAGGAGAAATAAAAACATATAAAACACTGTAAAACGATAACAACTTAAACTTAACTACTCTAACAGTAGTATAATTAATTCCAATCTTCCAAGAAACCAGCCACTGGTTTTAACAAAACTAATAGTATCTTTAACTTCTAATATTAAGCATAAAACAATCTCCTCAAGTTAATTGTCAAACTCATTATCTTACCAAAAAAACAAAATTATTATCCTCTTAAATTATCCATACCTTTTTCGTACCCCAATTTAAAAACTAATGGTCAACGAAAACAATTTACTTCGACCTCCTGTTTTGAACCAGGGCGACGTAGGCATCGAACAAGAAGCGCGACAACAACAAAGACAGGCTCAAAGACAATTAGAACTCCAACAGAATAGAGGTATGGTGACTATAGAACAAGTGACTGCATTAGTCAGTCAATTAATAGCACAACAGGTCCCGCGTATAGTGCAAACTATTAACAACCCAGAGCAGGAGTTTAATAACGCAATAGATCAGGTAATAGACGAAGACTACCGTGAAAATTTGGGTGGACTTGAATGGAAAAAGAGCGTTGACCGCCTTATGGAAGCCTATGCAGGAGAAGCCGGAACACCAAAATATTTTGGCAACCTCCATGTAGTCAGAAATAAGATCATAGGCAATGCTGACACAGCACTAGAATCATATAGTGTTCCATTAAATTGGAGGGCAATATCAAAGTGTTTAACTATGCATTATGGGGACAAACGTGATCTTGGTACCCTTGAATATCAAATGACTATGTTATCGCAAGGCATTAACCAATCGGTCGAAGAATTCCACCAGACGGTATACAAACACCTGTCTCTCCTCTTGAATAAGGTGAATTGTATGGATTTGGGCGAAGAAGCTCACCGACTTCTAAAGAAGATGTACCGCGACAAAGCCCTTAATACATTCGTATGTGGCTTACGCGGAGATCTTGCTCGTATTTTAGGTACACAAGCGCCACCAGATCTTCCTTCGGCATTAAACATATGCTTAAAAATGGAAAATCAAAAATATCGATCCATGCATGCAATAACCTTAGGACAACCCAATAGCAGAAATGCTAATGTCAAACCAACACCAGCTCCGCGAAACATGCAATTTATTAACTCAGGTTTTCGACAACTACCGCAGGCTCCCCCCAGAAATCGTTCGTTCCAATATCAACAAGCTCCACAGCAACAAAACTACACTAACTTTGGACAGCAACGACAATTCGCTGCACCGCTGCAATACGATCCCAACCAATATAGACAACAACAATTTACACCACCCAGGCCAACTGCGCCACAACCGTTACCCAAACCAGAACCCATGGACATAGATCGGAGCATTAGGTCAAGAATGGTAGATTATATGAATCGACCACAGTTCGAATTAGGGAAAAGACCTCCCGGCCCAATGCCCGATACGCAAAAAAGACAGAAAAACTTCAATATAAAAACAACGAAAATGGACAGAACGAAATGCAACCTGCTGATACGTACGCCACTATGGCAGAGTACGAGGAAGCAATTGCTGACCAGATAGATGAAGAAATTCGAGACGAGACCTTGGACGAATACATTGACAGCTACGACAACGAAGAAACTGAACACTATGACAACTCTAGAATGAATTTTTTAGAATAGAGCATTCCACGCTTCCATACTTTGAATGCAAGCTGAGGAATGGAATAACATTAAAAATATTAATAGATACAGGTTCAAATAGGAATTATATTCAACCTAAATACGTCACCAATCCGATACCGAACCAAAAACCTTTTAACGCTGTGTCTATAGGAGGCAGCGTTCCTGTCACTCACCATAAAATAGCTAACCTCTTCAATCATCCCGACATTAACGTCAAGTTCTTTTTGTTGCCGACTTTAAAGTCATTTGATTCCATTCTGGGCAACGATAGCTTAAAAGAGCTAGCAGCTGAAATAAAAATGCATTAAGCTACGGTGGAGCAAGCTCGACAGTAGGAGACCCTGTACTTTTTGATCATTACAGATAGTTCTAGTTACAAACAATTCCATAGATGGCGCCACTACTAAGATGTCAGTTGATTTTGCTCGTAATATTGTTAGTTGAATAACTTCCGCGTTTATTATCCGATTTGGATGCAATTTGCAGGATAGGTTTGGACTATAGAGTGTACTATACATACATACAAGTATATCCAAAATTATTCGCAGAACCAAACCAGAAATTGACATACACAACTAATGTGAGGGCAGAAATTCGAACTTCTTTGGATACACCAGTGTATTCTAAGTTCTATCAATATCCAATGAGCTTGAAATATGAGGTAAATAAGCAGGTCTGTGAACTTTTAAATGATGGAATAATCAGACCATCAAGGTCTCCATACAACTCCCCTGTATGGATAGTTCCGAAAAAAGCAGACGCATCAGGGCTAAAAAAATATTGCATGGTTAAAGATTACAGGAAATTAAACTTTGTTACCATTGCAGACAAATACCCAATCCCAGAAATAAATGAGGTGCTTGCCCAACTAGGAAAAAATAAAGTATTCCCCATATTAGACCTTAAAAGTGGGTTCCACCAAATACCACTGAAAATTTCCGACATAGAAAAAACCGCCTTCTCCGTGAATAACGGAAAATATGAGTTTACACGACTCTCATTCGGACTATAGAACGCACCAGCAATTTTCCACCGCGCTTTAGACGACATACTTCATGAACATATTGGTAAAATATGCTTCATCTACATTGATAACATCATCATATTCAGTAAAGATGATGAATCACACTTTAAAAATCTAGACATTATTTTTCGAACCTTGCAAGAAGACAACATGAAATGCCAGTTGGACAAATGTGAGTTTCTTAAAAACAAAGTCGAATTTCTTGGCTTTGTTGTATCTGACAAGGGTATTGAAACTAACCCAGATAAAGTCTCTGCTATAGCTCAATATCCAATTCCGAAGACCCTCAAAGATTTAAGATCTTTTTGGGGCTCTCAGGATATTACAGAAGATTTATCGAAAATTACGCCAAGCTCGCCAAGCCCCTTACCTCGCTTTTAAGAGGGGAAGACGGACGAGTGTCCAAAAAAATTTCCGCAAAAAAAAAACAATTTCGCTTGACAACCAAGCACTAGAAGCATTCAAGAAGCTTCAAAGCAGTTTCATTTCTAAAGATATAATACTCCGCTACCCAGATTTCGAAAAGGAGTTTCACTTGACAACCGATGCGACAAATTATGCAATAGGAGCAATTTTATAGCAAGATAACAAACCTATTTTATTTCTCTCAAGAACCCTATCCAAGGCAGAAGAGAATTACGACGCTAACGAAAAATAGATGGTAGCCATCATTTGGGCCCTAAAAAGCTTAAAAAATTACCTTTACGGTAAATCTAAAGTCAAAATATTTACGGACCACCAGCGTTTGACTCATTCCGAGTAGCTGGAACGGAAATGCAAGAATTAAAAGGTGGAAGTCTTATTTGGAGGAATACGATTATGAAATATTCTATAAACCGGGAAAAGCAAATGTGGTAGCCGATGCGCTATCTCGAATACTACCTACAGGGCAAATTAACTCAATAGCCTCAACGAAACACAGCGATGAGAGCTCAGGCGAGAATTTGATACCAAGTATGGAAGTTCCTATCAACGCCTTTAGGAATCAAATTTTCTTTCACAAAGCAGAATTTTCCGACTACAGGCTCAGCATACCACTTCCAAGTTTCCATAGACACGACATTTACAGAAAGCAGTATAATTCAAATGATTTATTATCTGATTTGAAAAAACATCTTAATCCCTCAATAATCAATGGTATCTGTACGACCGAAGATATAATGTGGAAAATTCAACAATTATATCCAAGTCATTTTAAGAACTACAAGGTACGTTTCACTCAGTCCCAGGTAAAAGACCTGACCAGCACAACAGACCAGGAGGAGCAGATCCTCAAGACTCACAACAGAGCCCACAGAAATGCTTTAGAGAACAAAATTCAGTTATCCGAGGAATTCTATTTTCCGAAAATGAAACAGAAAATCGCAAATATAGTTAAACAGTGCAAAATTTGTAAAGAACCGAAATATGACCGGCACCCACCTAACCTAGAGATAAGGGAAACTCCCATACCAGAATACCCCGGACATATAATTCACATCGACATCTGCTCAACGGAAAAACAACTCGTACTTACAGCAATAGATAAATTTTCCAAACTAGCGAAAGCTCAAATCATAAAATCAAAAGCAATAGAAGACATTAGAACCCCACTACGCCACATAGTGTTTTATTTTGGTGTACCAAAATTTATAGTATTGGACAATAAGAAATCTTTGAACTCCGAATCAATACGATTTATGTTAGTAGACCAATTAGGAATAGAAATCTATACGACACCCCAAGAGTAACAAGAGTACAGTTAACGGACAGATAGAACGATTGAGGAACTTCTAGATAGAGCCGTTAACGAGTATAATTACTCAATTCATTCGGTAACGAAGAAAAGACCACTGGAAGTTTTCTTCGGCAGAAGAGTCACCACAGACCCGACAAAGTACGAACAGGCAAGACTAGGCAACATAGAACAACTAAGACGTAAACAATCCGATGACTTAGTGGACTATAATAGCAGGAAAAAACCTATTGGAACTTACGATGTAGAAGAAGAAATATTCGTAAAAATAAATACAAGATTAGGTTCGAAACTGTCCGATCGATTTAAAAAGGAAACAGTAAAAGAAGATAAAAACATTACAATACTAACAGAATCAGGACATACAGTACACAAAAGCCATATTAAATCCTAAGTTGAATTTCAGGATGTTGATATGCTTAGCCAACGGGACTATGATAATAACTAACTACTGTGACAATTTACAGAGGAATCGTGAAAATTCGTTCCAACGACACTAAAATCCTACACATCATTAACTTGGAACAAATTCAGGACGCTCTCAATATCCTACAAATGCACACAGAGAACGACCTTAAATACAACAACTTATATCACACCATACAGCACGAAATAGCCCAAACATTTGTAATTTTCAAAACCATTTCTACATTCCACTCAAGAAAAAGTAGGGCAATTGATATTCTGGGTACTGCTTGGAAATTTGTCGCAGATCATAACGACTTAATTCTTGTAACAGATAGTGTAGACAAGCTAACCATTAACAACAACAAACAAATTATAATCAATGGACAATTGAAGACAGGTTAAATAAGGTGACTAAAATTTCCAACGACCTTACAAACTCAATTAAAAGGATTAACTTTTGAGCGACGAATTGGCCATTAGTTTTCAAAACCAGGTTCGTCTTATTAAAGAAGAAGTAGTCAATATAAAATACGCCATTCAATGGGCGAAACTAAACATGATCAATACATTTTTATTAAGCGAAAAAGAAATTAACGTAATAAATAATCAACGTAACGTAAATGACCACATGCCGCCGTTAACTACTGAAGAGATGCTAGAATTCTCAGATGTTTCCATTTTGCACAATGGAACTACACTCATTTACCT
Source organism: Drosophila putrida (assembly GCA_037043535.1). Taxonomy (NCBI): domain Eukaryota; kingdom Metazoa; phylum Arthropoda; class Insecta; order Diptera; family Drosophilidae; genus Drosophila; species Drosophila putrida. The sequence goes on from JBAMBI010000460.1 coordinate 231,834, forward strand.
TATCAAGATACCGAATGTAGAACCAACAACTTTTCAAAATTATATGATAAAACCGATAATAAAATCCAATAGCATCGTTAATCTTCCGGTTAACGAAATTTTTGAAAACAAGAATAAAAATTTAATGTTTGGCATTAGAGATCAGTGTAAGAATTTTTATAACATTAAAATTTGTAATAGAAATAAGCTAGAAGACCTAAGTGAGGATAGTTGTTTACCTAAGTTACTTAAGGGAGAGCAAGCAACGTGTGGATTTACCAATGCCGACCATATACCCAATCTGGAGGAGATCGACGATGGCATCATCCTAGTAAACAACTTCAATGGCACCGTAACTGGAAAAGACAACGCAAAGAAGATACAAGGAACGTTCCTAATCAGCTTCTGGAACGAGACAATCTCAATCAACGGCAAGGAGTACAGCAATACGGAGATGACAATAGCTGAACTGGGAACACCACTTATTCAGCTGGCTCCGGTGGAAATTGAACGCTTGAGAATTTTATCATTGGAAGCGCTGGAAGGGCTCCACCTGGACAACACAGAGAAACTGCAAAAGCTAAAAACACACTCAACTATAAACAGGATCGCACTCTTCGCTGCAATGGCATCCCTAGCCATTTTAACAATTACCCTTCACTGGTGCAGGAAGAGGACAATAAGCATACAACTGGGAAACATCCATTCAGAGATTGCCCGGGTAGCACCAATAAATCTGCAGCTCGGGAACATCAATCCAGAGCTCCCCAAGGTAGCACAAAGAAATCTACAACTCGGGAACATCGATCCAGAGGTTACCAAGTTAACGACAAGTATCACATACCACCCATCAAGCATGCAGTTCAACAACATACCATTCTTCTGATTACACTTGGGGACAAGTGTAAATTTGAGGGGGAAGAGTTAAGAACAAAAATATTAAAAGTCTTCAAAACTGCAATTGCAACAACATCCGGCAGTCAGGTGCAGTAGTCCCAATATTGCTAAGCTGAGCGTCTGGATAACTTCCCGCACGCGCAACCCATAACCAAACTTCCCGCACGAGCACTCCAAATGTCAGAATTCCAGGAACATTGGGCAACAGTCAGGTGCTCCAGAAACATCGCTGCAACAGCCGCGGCTGACGCCGTTGCCTCTGCCAACGTCGCCGTCGACACACACAGCTCTCATTAGGGTTTCTTTATCTTAGTTTAATTAGTCTAAAAATTTTAATCAAACCATTAAGTCCAATTGGACAAATAAAGCTTAAACTTTTTTATATCTAAAATAATAAAAGGATTTAACTTGTATGTTCTTGATATGGGCGACAAGCTGAGTCGATATAGCTACGTTTAACTTTCCGTATGTCTGTCTGTCTGTCTGTCTGTCTGTCTGTCTGTCTGTCTGTCACCTAGATCCCAGAGACTATAAGAGCTAGAGACACCAAAATTGGCTTGTAGATTCATCTATATCTCAAGTTGATCAAGTTTGTTCTAGCTTTTTGCCACGCCCCCTCCGCCCACGGAAATCGAAATACAAAATTTCGAAGTCAAATTACAAGAGCGCCTTTAATGTTAGCGTCTTGATTCTTTGTACATATAATTTACACCATGGTCCGAACCTATCCTGAAAATTTCATTCAAATCGGATGGTAAACGCGGATGCTATTCAATTAACAATGTTACGTGCAATATGAAGAAGAAGAGACGCTAGCGCCCTCTGGGCTTATCATATGAACCATCTTCGTAGTGGCGCCATCAATTGAAATTTATTAAAATTAAAGCAATCTACAGTGAACGCTTTGCACTCAAAAAGTACAGGATGCTACGATGGAGCAAGCTCGACAGTAGGAGACCCTGTACTTTTTGAGTGCAAAGCGAACACTACAGATTGTTTCAGTTTCAAAAAATTCCCATAGATGGTCACTACGGAGATATCAGTTGATTTTGCCCGTAACATTGTTAGTTGAATAACTTCCGCATTTATCATCCGATTTGGATGAAATTTGCAGGATAGGTTAAGACCATAGTCTGTATTATAATACTAAGGCACTAGCAGTCAAAGGTGCTCCTGTAATTCAACTTGGAAATTTTGTATTTTAATTTGCGGGGGCGGAGGGGGGCGTGGCAAAATTCTAAATCAAACTCGTTCAATGCAAGATATAGATGCACCTACATGCCAAATTTGGTGTCTCTAGCTATTATAGTCTCTGAGATCTAGGAACTCAAAAAAGGGACAGACAGACAGACAGACAAACGGACAGACGGACATGGCTATATCGACTCGGCTGTTGATGCTGATCAAGAATATATATACTTTATGGGGTCTGCCACCACTCCTTCTGCCTGTTACGCACATTTTTTTTTTGCACAAACGTAATAGACCCATTTGTACTTTTTTAAAGTACAGGGTCTACAAATAATAATCCACTATATTAGTCATTAATATTTAATATTACCTAACTTATAAGGGTTGCTTTAAGCTAAAAGAAGACTCACAAAAATTTGGAAGCTCAGACACATATTTAAAGTTTTTAAGATGAAAAGAAAAAACTTAAGCAAAAAAGTATATCTGCTACGAAGACAAGAGCTACCTCGAGGAGACTACAAGAATCGTGAAAGTTCCATAATTATGGATGCAGGACACATGTTTGAGTAAGATTGTAGGTGTTTGTATGTATGTGCTTAAAAAGCTGCTGGTATTATTTGTTGAGTGCATTTCAAGGTTGATGCTTCATGCACCGGCTGCTGTTACTACTGTTGCATTCCGCCTTTTCCAAATGCCCGACAACACTTTCCACTTACCAAAACAAACTTTAAATGACATCACAGCAGGTGAAGCTGCATGCACACATTGTAGTACCCCAAACTGCTGACTAGCCGCATATGGATGTTCCGTTTAATAAGTAAAGCACAACAATTCTAAGTCTTGAGGCGTGGCGGCTACGCATGCGTATCAGGTATACAGATACTTTGCCAAAGCCACACCCGTTCAAGCAACCGTTTTGAATTATGAAATGTACAAAGCCTGTTAAATAAGTAAACAGTTGGTGCGTTGCAACATGCTTTCCGATGCATGTGGCACACTCGCACAAGTCACGTAGTCGTACCGTAGCTGACTTTTATGTTGCATAGCGCTTCAGCTAACTATCCAGCCGAATAAAAAGTTATAGACCACACCTGTCCTTCAGACATTAAAATAAACTCAATACTTGTACGTGCGTGGTACATTTAAGAGTACGTCCGTTAAGCGGCGGAAATTGTTTTTGTATTACGAAGCAAAGCCGGAAATATAAGATTTTAATTTAAATTCTGTCTAAGCCCTAAAGAGCAAATATGAAGGGCTAGCAAAGTTCAGTTACGTAGCCAGCTAATAAATATTTGAGAATAATTTTGATCAATCAACTTCAACGACTAAAAAATACACTAATTTATTGTGTTGACAAATACAGAGGTCGTTTGCGTCTCTTCTTCTTCCATTGGCCCGTAACATTGTTAGTTGAATAACTACCGCAGTTATCATCCGATTTGACTGAAATTTTAAGGAGAGGTTTGGACCATCTAATCAAACTTGATTATTGCAAATAAATATACTTTTTGGGGTCTGCCTATTGTGCAAGTATTTTGCATAAACTTAATGGACCGATTTTTACTTTTTTAAAGTATATAATCTAAAAATTTAAATTTAAAATTTAAATTTAAATTTCGGCACTAGTTCGTAGCTGGTGAAAAAGTACTTACTTGGAAACCACCTCTATTTAAAATTTAAATTTAAATTTCGGCACTAGTTCGTAGCTGGTGAAAAAGTACTTACTTGGAAACCACCTCTACTTACTTTACTAATCCCAAGCAATGCGTTTCTTCATTTCGTATTTTCTACGAAATGTACCCAAATAGGGTAAGGAGCCACCACATTGTTTACCGCGGAACTAGTGAAATGAGTTCCCATATTAGGGTTGCTAAAAGGGTACTTACATTGGTACCCATGATAGGGGTACTTATGTAGGTACTCATGATAGGGGTGCACTAAGAAAAAAATCAAGTACTTTCGATCTCGAATCAAGAATTTCCGGTGTTTTACCAATTACTTATATTAAATTTTAATTTATTTTCATTTCCCCTTTATTTGTTATAGCAATAGTCGGAAACTCTATCCAGTGCGCTACAATACCTATATATCGAGCCCTTCCCGCAAAAATAACGGAAGCGACAAATAGCAAATTTTTCATGGGAGGGTTTTTTCTGCTTATGTGTGCATAGGCTACCATACAAATTGGCATAGTATAAAGTTCATTTTCTGTGAATCTATAAGGATTTAAGCTATAATATTTTAACAGATGATGCGTTTTCAAAAAGTCAATTTCAAAAAATGTCGCTTACGTTATTTTTGCGAGAAGGGCTCGATATGCTTTCGTGAGCATTCACTCAGATCATTCAATTAAGTACCCATGTAGGTACTAGCCGAAAAGTTAGCCTTGTGGTTCGACGTTCGCTTACTATAGGGTCACTCTTGTTAGTTGGGTCAAGTGGGAAGTAGCGGGGTAGGTAGTTCCAGCATGGCCAATCAAACGAAAAATAACACTTTGGGGGTTTATATCCTTGGTCATTATACCCCTTATAAGGCGAGAAAAATACTATATTTGGACGAAAAGTGTCCAGATTAATCGGCTAAGGAAATTAATTTTAGGATAAGAGGCAGATATAACGGTCATACAAATGAATTTGGCGGGAAGTATCAAGATGACAGGAATAGATAATCAAATTTAAGAAAAGGGAAATCCGGACATTGCAAAAAAAATATTAGTTTTGTCAGGGAAAGGTTAGACTTATTAGAAATAACATTATATTTGACCAAATCGAACGGCTTCAATAATATGGCTAGGATAAAAGCCAGATATAACGGTCATACAAATGAATTTGGCGGGAAAGTGTCAAGATGGCAGGGACAGATAATTAAATTTAACAGGAAGGAAATTCGGACATTGCAAAAAAAAATATTAGTTTTGTCAGGGAAAGGTTAGATTTAGCAGAAATAACACTATATTTGACTAAATCGAACGGCTTCAATCATATGGCTGCCAATTGATTATGAACAATCAAAATATGAACAATTGAATGCATATCAACCTTTGTTTCTGTGGATAAGTATCTTAATCAAACACGCAAATCCTACGACGGTTATACGGTTTAGTTGACCGGTTTGAACCAAATTTAGTAGTGATGTATGAAACTATAACAAACAAACATTCTACGAGTTTAGTTGAGATATCTTGAGAAATAAAGAAGTAAAATACAACAATACAATTGTTGAGTTCTAACTGATCTTTAGCAGCTATATGATATATTAATCCGATAAGGCGGCTCCAACCTATGAAGTGCATGGAGCAAAAGTAAGGACCTGTACCAAGTTTCATCAAGATAGCTTAAAAACTAAGAGATTTGTTTGCATAGAAATGGACAGACAGGCGTAGAGACGGACATGGCTATATCGTCTCTTATATGGGCCTGCTTCTAATTATAATACCCTCTGCAAGGGTATTCAAATAAATTAAGCTTCAATGGAGCAAGCTCGACAGTAGGAGACCATGTACTTCTGGATATGAGCAAAAAGTATAAAAAAGCGAATAGTGGTAAAAAAAAAAGTAGTGTACGGCTAACAGTGTAAAGCAAATACACCACAAATTTTGTATGTTGTTGCGGTAGCGTTTCTTCTTTCGTTTGCCCGACGCTGTGTAAAATTGTTTGTTCAATAAATTTTGAGTATATTCGGACAGATTCAGACTATAGTGAATCTATATACATATACAAAAATCTTTGTCCTCACTGTTTCACTGACTGACTGACGATTTTTGATTTATTGATGTTGTGACATTCATAATAAATTTTCAACTTATAGCAGTGTTCCTCGGTCTTGCTGCTATAATCCAATTGCAGCGAAAACTTAAAATTTTTTTTCTCTATATTATATTAGGTACTTCTATTTTAAGTCCAATTACAGGGAAAAATTAAATTGTCATTTTCCGCTCTCTTATAAGAAATAATATAAAGTCTGGCTATAGCTGTGAGAAGTGTTCCCTATTATCACTCTACATTTCGCCTCCAGATTTCAGCGAGTATAACGAGCCGAGGGTTGGCGATCAAAGCGAGAAGGGGGCCAGCTCGCTAGTATCATATATACTTACACTCAAGGCGCTTATATTAAAATTTATTCGATTTTTTTTTTTTTGGTTTATGTGGCACATATAGGGTTTTGGTACATATAATAAACACTATAGTCAGAATCTCTCTTTCAATTCATTTCATTTCGATCGGACAACCAACGCGAAATTATTCAACAAACAATTTTGCACAGTTTCGTGCAAAAGGAAGAATGTAAGCTTTTGACTATTATTATATTATATTATTATTTTAATTATTCACACACGCACAATCAGAATAATTTTATAAGATCGTAATGAAAATTGCGTTTTATATAAACTTATATTGTAGCAAATCGCATGAGCGAAGAAAGAGAGAACAAGTGCAAAATACGAGCAAAAGAGAAATAAATCAATGCATGTGTGTATTGCATGCAATTATATATGAAATAGATACCAATACATGTACGATTGTGTGTATGTATGTAAATATGTGCGTGAAAAGAATGAATTGGAAAACCAACCAAAGCGCCCTTTGTTGTTGTAAAAATATTGGCGCAATAAACATCTTTATATCTTCCGGGTTTATTATCCGATCTTGATCAAATTTTCATAATGCATCTATATTCATTCAAGTATTGTTCGTGCCGAAGCTTAAGACTCTAGCTTGATAATAACCAGTGTTGTTGATTTTTGATATTTGTGGGAGAAGGGGGCGGGGCCAAAATTTGAAATAAACTTAATCTGCTTACAAGTATAAAAAATCTTCATACTAATTACAAATTTATAAATTTGGTGTTTCTAGGTCTTACCAACTCTGACAGACAGACGGGCATGGCTATATCGACTCAGCTTGTCGCCCTGATCAAGAATATATCTACTTTAAGGGGTCTGCCGCGCCTTCTTCTGCCAGTTACATACTTTAACTTTTTTAACAAACTTAATATACCCACAGGGTGTAAAAATAAAGGCAAATACGCCGTAGTCCTCCCCTCTCTCTATAGTTGCCGTACATTAAATTACAGAAGCCCATTCGCGTTTTAAATGCCGAAGGAAATGCAATAAACGCCAACTAAAAGCCACGCCAAAAAAAACAGCAAATAACAAAAAAAAAAAGAAAACCCGGAAAGGAAGCATACCAAGCATTACAGGGCAAAGTAAATACGCCGAAAATAAAGGAACACTAAAAGTATTAAAATAAAAATGCATTAAAATGCCTGCTTCAACAGCAAAGTAAATTTTTACAACTTTTTCCCAGCTTTTCTTCTCCCCTAGAAATTGTTATTATTGTAAAGTCCAGTTGAGTATGCAATCTACAATTATATACCCATAATAATACAAATTTATAATATAGTATTGGTAATATTATTATACATACTTTTATTGGCAAATCGCTAACATAAATCACCAACAACTGTACTGTTATTCAAAATGGGTGCACGTACTTGTAAAACGATTCGTTTTATAATTTATAGTAATGCTTGATTTGGGTACTCGTTGCAAGTACTTGTATCCAGTATTCGTTGTGCACCCTACACTAACTATGCAACGCTTTTTGCCTTTCGCTGGCCAATGAGCCGGAAATGCACAACGGTTAACTGCGGTCAATGTGCTTTTAATGCGTTCTTTGACTTAAAGTCAAAGTGCAGCAAAATCTATTGGAATATCTATATCCCAAGTCAGCCCAATTATGCACATAGATAAATACATATTGATATCCCCATAATAATCTCTTAATGCGAGCAGCAAATCACTTTTGAAGTTTTTACACAAAAATAGCTTACAAATTCCGTCTACAGCTATATTTAAAGTAGAGCTGGGACTTTACGCTTTTTCTTCAAATAGATTCTATGTATTAACATCATTAAATATAAAAATGCATTAAGTTACGGGGGAGCCAGCTCGACAGTAGGAGACAATGTGCTTTTAAAGTGCAAATCGATCACTACAGATTGTATCAATTTCAAAAAATGTTCATAGATGGCACCACTACGAAGATATCAGTTGATTTTGCCCATTTCATTGTTAGTTAAATAACTTTCACGTTTATCATCTGATTTGGATGAAATTAACAGGATAGGTTCGGACCATAGTCTGTATTATACATACTAAAAATCATACTAAAAATTCGACATCGATATTTTGTATTTCAATTCCCGGAGGCGGAGGGGGTCGAGGCAAAAATCTAAAACAAACTTGTTTAATGCAAGATATAGATGAACATACATGCCAAATTTGGTGTCTCTAGCTCTTATAGTCTCTGAGATCTAGGACTCAAAAAAGGAACAGACAAAGAGAGACCGACTCGGCTGTTGATGCTGATCAAGAATATATATACTTTATGGGGTCTGCCACGCCTCCTTCTGCCTGTTACGCACATTTTTTTGCACAAACGTAATAGACCCATTTGTACTTTTTTAAAGTACAGGGTCTTAACAAAACAGGTCTATGTAATAATATTGTCACGACAATATTTTGAAAACCACATGCGCCGGAATCTTTTTGCCCACTACAGTATTGGAAAGTAATCTTTCTGCACATATCATACTTTAAAATAATGAATCCTTTTATGTATTACAAGAAAACGAAGCCAATGGTGCCTCTGTAATTAAAATTCTATGTATTCCAGCCTCTTCAACGTCTTCGGAAAGAAGTGGAACTGGAAACTTAATTACTGAAAAAAGGTCATGTTTAAAACCAGAAGTTGTTGACAAATTATGTTTTTGCAACAAGAACCTATGGCTAAACTAAATTTCGTCAAAGTCTAGTCTTTAGTTTGTCGTCATTGAATTTGAATATCGTTTGTCTTTTATTTTTAATTACATGTATGTTGTTACTTAATTTTTGTTTTTTAGTTATAAATAATGAACTGAATCCACTTGAAGTGTACCGAATAAAATATAAGCCACTTAAAGACTTTTAAAACAAATCGATTTTAAATAGATTTTTTTTAAAAATCGATTGGAATTGATTTGAAAAAAAATCGTTAAGTCCCAGCACAGTTGTGCACGTTGGTGCTCCATCTAGCCGCTTTAGTTGAGTACAATCCTTTATCATATGCCTAAAACGACGACAATTGTAGCAACGTGTCTCGTTCGAGGTTTGGCGTTGTCCTGTCACGTTGCTCACAGCTTGTTTTTCTTGTGATGCCTGATTGGTACGACCATTCGCAAACATAAGTAGTAACTGGGAGAGCCTTCTCGTATATTATCATATGGTCACGCAACTAACTTAAGAATTTGCAATAGAACATAGCTGCTATCATGCCTGTCTGATCTTGCAACCCTTACACGATGAACTTGACGACATCGGAGGTAGCCATCTCTGCTTGTGCGGCTATCGCATTCATGACAACAAAATATTGCAATGCACCTTAGCGATTTTGCGAGCTTCCAACTATTTGCAGACATCCCACGTTGTTACCTTCTTCTCAAACACCTTTAGCAATTCGCATCGCAAGTCTCTTTATGTCAATGGGGCTACATGAGCAAAGTATATCTTCACGGATCCAGTCTACAACTGCTTAGCCAATATCTAACGCTTAGCCGCTGAGACGTCATACAATGTCATTATGCCCTCGAAGTCACGTACCCACTGGATGATCTCATAGCTGTCGTCACCAGAGAATGAACGCAAAAAACGTTCCTTTGGTAAATTACGCAAGTCCACAACTTCTTTTTCAGCTTGAACATTACCTATCTGAAACTCAGCCCCTATCTTTCTCATTTCCAGCAAGTTCATCGTTTTAGTGATTTGCTATATTTCATGGTCCTCCAATAATTGCAATTGTGGTGAAATAGCTTCAGCAACCGCATTTAAGCGTGGGGATACACATTATGTTGTGAAGTCAACGTGGTTGTCCCCTTCTCTCTTACGTGCATTTAGCCCTTCATCAGTTGGCGCCACATCTCTTACTGCTGTCTACATATTTTCTGCTGCTCCGTCAATAGACAAATTGTGTTTAATTTCTACCAGCTCCTGAATCAGCTCTATTACAGCAGCCCTTTCTATTTGGAACCCATCATAGACTGCAGCGCTGCTCGCAATTGGAAAGCAGGAAAATCAACTCTTCTTTTGATTTTTTAGAATCTCAATGTATCTCATTGCCGACTACAAACTTATAATTATTTAGCGTACTCCACATCTGATATGTAAAATATCAAAAGACGGTATTTAATTTTTAACACTTTATTGATCTTTACGTGGGCTAGCCTCTAGCCTAACCCTCCACGTGGGTGCAAGCTGGGCAATGGATACAGTATTGTTCCGTGCAGACGGATGATACATTGACTGTTGCCTGCCCAATGCAATGCAGTGTCTAGTCAAGGTGACGGTCTGCAGCCTTCTCGACTCCGGTCGGCGAGACTGCGGATCAAAACCATGGTTAGAGGTACTTTGCGATAAGTATAAAAGCGATAAGGGAAGGTGACCCTAAATAACATAAGCCTCCATGCAGGGTCTAAAGGATCAGACAGGGACTGGGATGTCAGTTCGAACGTCGCGACGCGTCGGTGGAAGGCGTGACTGCTTCCATCGGCAGGCACGGTGAGGGACAGCCCTCCTTGCCCACATGCACATAGAAGCTGCGGAAGAAGCTTGAGTACAATGTGAGACGGTTATGGAGGCTAACTAACAGCACCCAGGCTGCCTCGCAAAGTACAAGAGTGCACGAGAAGGGCCCGGTTGAGCAGAGATCCCAGACATCAGCCAACTCTACTTCGGACAGGAATGCCACACCTCCTTCACCGATATGGTGGAAATTCTGGGGTCCAACCTTTGGCACCGAAAAAACCAGCCGCATCGACCACACTCTCCCAAAAGAAGGGGACGGTTGGAAGGAGGAGGAGAACGAGCCCCGCCCCCGAAGACTTTTGAGAGCAAGCGGATGTCCAGAAGGGATTCTGGCTAGCTTAAGCTCGAAGCCTGAACTTCACAGTCATTATAGGCAGAACCGGCCCGGAAGGGAAGATCTCTGTAAATAACTGGCACATCCTGAAGAAGTCGATAAACCAGGCGCTACATGATGCCATGTGCCAACCAGTGAATTCGTTCCTGGCCAAGCTCGATGGGTCATGTGGTATAAGGGAGCCAAAGACGTGGCCTATGACAACGAGGAATCCTTGTGATTCCTCACTAATTCGGGGTTTTTGGTGAACTTTGGCCTGGTGCAAGGATAGACGTCGTTCCCACGGATCATTTCCCTGAGCGCTGTATCAATAAGGTTTGGAACGGAGCCAACCTATACCTGGCATAGGCCTATCTACCTTATGAAGAAAAAGATCCACCCTAGGGGAACGTCAGATGCGATGCCAATGCTCACCACACCTTGTGGGGAAGTAGGGACATCAATGAGAGAGGGGAGTCACTGCTCGAGTTAGTACTGTTTACGGGTCTAAATGTGTGTAATAGGGGCAATCACCCCACATTCCGCAACAAGAGTCGAGCAGAGGTAATTGACGTAACCCTAGGCGACCTCCAAAGTCAAACCGCAACAAGTGTCGAACGCCAGAGTTGGGTCAGATTAGGAAGGAAACGAGAAGACTGTATAACAGGGCAAAGGTTAGAAACTGTCAGGTAGACTGGGAAGCCTTCCACCTCAGCTTCCAAAATTTTTAGAGGAAATGTAGAAAGGCCAAGAGTGACTCGTGGGCTGATTTCTGTGAAGATCTCACCAGTACCAGTAAAGCGTGCAGACTTCGAAGATTACTGGCAAAATATCCGGCCAAACCAGCTCTACTGTGTGACCTGAACGGCAATTTTGCAAAAGACAGCCAGGAGTACCTTCAACTCCTCATGAACACTCACTTCCCAGGATGCCTGAATGCTGAGGTACATGAGAGGAGTTCACTATGTCTACCAACAGGGAGATCGGAAGAGAGATGGATATGGAGAGCAGGGCCATCATAAACGAAATATTTAATTAAGAGAATGGGCTATGAGGCCATTCCAAGCGGTGAGCGAACACCTCTTGCCATGGCTCCTACAAATCTTCAAGGGTGCCTTATAAAAGGTTACGTCCCAAAGTGTTGGAGAGAAGTGAGAGTGGCCTTCTCTTCCAAAGCAGGAAAGATAAACCACTGCGCACCAAAGGACTATAAACCCCTTAGTCTTTCATCGTTTTTACTTAAAACGCTGGAGCGACTCTTGGATCTGTACCTCAGTACAAAGTTTACACCCAAAGCATTTAGCGGAGCTCAACACGCCTATCTCAAAGGCAGATCAGTTGAGACCACTTTGCACGAAGCGGTAAGAACAATGGAGGGTAGTCTGCAGAGAAAGGAATTTGCGTTGGCGGCATTTCTCGACATAGAGAGTGCCTTCAACAACGTCAGGATCGAGTCAATAACGGCAGCACTTGTCAAAATTAACTCACATCCGAAGATCACACAATGGCTTAGCAACATGCTTGGCTGCAGAATGATCAACGTTCAACTCTGCGCCTGATCAAGGGTACAGAGTCATTGCCTATGCGGATGAACTGGTCTTACTAATAACAGGCAAGTTTTTGCCAACAATTAGTGATCTTATGAACAACGCACTGACCCTAAACCTGCGATGGACAGAGCAGAACGGTCTTGGGGCTAACCCACAGAAGATCGATCATGTTCTGTTCACTAAGCAATATAAGACTCCCAACTCTTGGTGGAACACAGCTCAAACTCTCGAAAGAGGCAAAGTATCTTGAAGTAATTCTTGACTCTAAACTTTCTTGGAAGAGAAACTCGGAGTAGAGGATGAAAAAGGCTCTACAAGTCTCCTTTATATGTAAGAAGACGTTTGGGAAAAGATGGGGGCTGCAGCCACTGCGGTCGTCAGGCCCATTCTTACCTACGGGGCGCTGGTATTGTGGGAGGTGACTCGCACCAACTCCCATCTGCAAAACCTCCGAAAGGTTAAAGAATCACGTGGGTGTAACAGGATGTGTTCGTTCTACCCCCCAAGCAGCACTAGATGTTATGCTTGATCTAGACCCGGTGCTGCCAGGCTACACGCGCTGGGACTCCTTAAGCCAAGTGCCACAGGCCACAGTGCCATTCTACTCTTGGTAGGGATCATAGCTGGGGCCGGGAAAAGTGACTATTGTCTCCCGGAACTCAAATGGGAAGACAGGTTCATAAGTGTCCTCCCGGACAGTGTGGCAGCAAGAAACACCACTGAAACGGAACGTGCTGTCACTCTATACAGATGATTTTTCTATTTTTATTTCTCCAAACTTTTCTTCATTTGCTTGAGAAAGCTCTCCTGGACATGTTTCGCAGCTGCATTACGCTCAGAGCCAAGACGCGTTCGCCTTTCATTGGCCTCAGTGGCAAGCCGCACCATCTATGTATTCATTGCTTGGTGATTCAATGGTTGGTGTTTAAATACTTCTGTATTTGAATTTTATTAAATTGTTTCCTACCGCTACAAGTACATAGATACTGCTTATTTATTGCACTAGTCACAAGTAATTGCTTATGTTCACATTGACTTTAAGTTTTGACTCTAATACAACACACTAAAATAAAATATGATACTAAAATAAGATCCCTCCAGTTCTTTGCATACCTGAAACAGACTTGAAACATTGGTGACGTTTTACTGCCCATGCCTGAATCGTAATTGTAATCACGGGCTTTTTAGACATGGGATCACATGACCATCGCTTCCACCCTCGTTTACCGCTAAGGTCTGAATTCATGGCCTAAAAAGTATGCTTAATCAGGTCTGAATTCAGGTCAAAATTCATATCTGAATTCACGCCAGAATTTCAATCTGAATTCAGATCTAAATTCAGACCAAAATAACATTACATTTTAAAATATTCAATAATTTTTTTAATTTACAAATCGGGCTCTTTATTCAAAGGATATACGTTTTTGTTGTTGCTTGTTGAATCAGCCTTTCAGATTCGATTTTTTTAGGGCCTAAAGCCTTCCGCAACTGTTTTTCCGGAGGGTCGGTATTAATTCTGGCAGTATATATATTCTTGATCAGCATCAATAGCCGAGTCGATATAGCCATGTCCGTCTGTCCGTCCGTCAGTCCGTTTGTCCCTTTTTGTGTCACCTAGATCTCGGAAACTTTAAGAACTAGAGACACCAAATTTGGCATGTAGGTTCATCTAAGATTATAAGATACACTATTTTTCCCAAAAATAAGAGGAAAGTTCCAAACAAATAGATTAAAAATAGATCAAAGTTGGGTAGGTGTTAAATTTATTCTGAACCTGAAACAATCTGTAGTGATCGCTTTGCACTCAAATAGTAGAGGGTCTCCTACTGTCAAGCTTGCTCCACCGTAGCTTAATGCATTTTTTCTAATTCATAAGTGACTTTACTTATATATTCCGTAAATGAGTTTGGTTTTGAAAAGTTTGGAAAGACAGGGCTTTTTTCTATCGACCCGTATTAAAATTGGCGACAATAGCACAGGCGAGCTTTGAAAAAGCGGAGACCGTCTATATTAATGTCAATTGAAAGACTTCTTGGAATATTAACAACTGAATCAATTTTTTTCAATTGGTATGAATTCCAATATTTAAATAACTACCTGTTCCCATTCTAGAATTGTCTGTCTTCTGACTATCTGTAAATTTATTCCTCTTTTAAAATTTTTATCAAAGCTATCGCACAATTTCTTCTAGGCCTATACTTAATGAGCCATTCTTTAAGCTTATCGCTCAAAGTTAATCTATGCTTACAAAATCTAAATCTGTCCTATGTAAATTATCTACGTCTATCACCATGCCATTACTTATGCGCCAATATTAGCTTCATTTTGAATATCTCGCTTTTCACTTATGTATGTATATCCGTTGCGCTGTCTTCTAAATTAAAAGTGCTTCTCTTTCGTTTTATATTAACCTACTTAACTGTTGGCAGTTATATGCTATATTAATCCGACTTAAACCAAATTTGATAAGGATGTATGAAACTGTGTCAAACACACAATGTGTTAGTTTGGTTGAGATATCTTAAGAAACAATAAAGTTTTTAAAGGTTGATTTCAAACCGATCGTTCCTATGGCAGCTGTATGATATTGCGATCCGATCCGGCCGGCTCCGACATACATATGTACTGCGTACAGCAAAAAGACGGACCTGTACCAAGTTTCAGCAAGATAGCTTCAAAACTGAGAGACTAGTTTGCATAGAAACAGACGGACAGACGGACATGGCTATATCGACTCAGCTCGTTGCTCTGATCAATAATATATATACTCTCTGGGGTCTGTGAGACCTGCTTTAATGCGTTGCAGATTTCGTGTAATGAGCTCAAAAGTCTTCAAAGAAGTAAAGCAAAATGCTCAAAGTCGCTAATGATGGTTATGTACGCGCGCTTACTGCAGTTAGTGTTCATTCTACTTACGAAAATCTGCGTGTTCCAATTTCAAGAATCAACTGTACATATTTACTATTCGCGCTTTACACTTATTACTTTTGTTTTCGTTCTGATGACATTAGAAAAAACGCAATACGCTTTTATTTCACTTTCCGAAAATCCTTAGCAGCCTCTGAACTAAAGGATAACGAAGGAGAAGATAATGATTACGAAGTAGGAGAGAAAGGAGAAACGACATTAGAAAAGTTCATCCAAGAAAACATAATAGATTTAATTGATAATGGTGGAAGCATTGAAGACGAGCTATTTAAGAACTCAGTGATCGATGGCATAGAAGATGGATTGCGAAATAGTTTAAATGGAATAGTTAAATGAATAGTTTAAAATGGAGAAGTCGAATAAATTTAAAAGTTGACACAGCATGGAAAAACACAGTTGTCGGATATGAAACTAAAGAACCAATTGACTATTTTACTGTGTTTTTTGATGATAAAATAATTGAAAAGATATGCCTAGAAACCAATTGCTATGCTCTGCAAAACAAGAGTATTGAACTTAAGTGTGATGCAAGTGAGATGAAAAGATATATTGGCACTCAACTATACCTAGGAGCCGTAAAGATTCCAACTATGAGAATGCCATGGACAAAGAATTTCAAACTGCCAGCAATTTCTTATTGAATTAAATTGCTTCGTATCTTATCACACATAATCAAAATAATATAGATAACAAAAATTGAAGTATTATTTTTTGTACTGACAACTATTTTTTAGATCATAGTATACTAAACAAATGAATTGTTTTGTTTCCTTTCCTACCTATGTAATCAAAATAATGAAAATATTCACGAAGTTATATGAATAAAAAATAAAATATTGTTATATGTACCAACAACTTTTTTCTATACCACGACTGCCCAATGTTGCCTATAGTACCTTGAAATTAACTTTGATTGAAATTTATGACCATATTAACAAGTGTATGAAATTTTTAGATTAATAAAGTAATGTTCCCACCATCCATTTGTTTGCGGATGTACTTATTATTGCAAATGTACAACTTATTCTTTTGCGAAAACCTGACTGCATCTCATTCAAAAATTTCTTGGATGTAAAAAAGTTTAACATTTGCGCTGCTATGACTCGCTTTAGGGCTTTTGATAGAAATGGTAGAATGGCAATTGGTCTATATTCATTTTTAGCCTTGGGAATTGGAATAATTTTCGCCGTCTTCCAAGAATTTTAAGGTATATTTTCAATTAGGTAATAGGTAGTAATTTCTTTAAAGTAGTGAGGTAAAGAAAACATGGAAACATCGATTGATCGATTTTGACATAAGCGATTTTCGAGGTTTTTAACACGATCTAATTTTAGCCGATTTAATGAAAAATTGGCTACAAAATACACACTAGAGGTTGGAAAACATCGAATGTTGATGTTGGCCAACATCGATGTTACCGATGTTTTGAAGTGAAAGCATCGAAGTGTTTCAAATAAAATTTATAACAAAATAACAAGTTTTTATACCCTGAGGGGGTATATTAAGTTTGTTAAAAAAATAAAAGTATGTAACAGGCAGAAGGAGGCGTGGCAGACCCCATAACGTATATATATTCTTGATCAGGGCGAGAAGCTGAGTCGATATAGCCATGTCCGTCTGTCCGTTTGTCTGTCCGTGTAAGTAACAAGATCTCAGAGATGGTAAGACCTAGGAACACCAAATTTGGTATGAAGACTTCTTATACTTGCACGCAGATCAAGTTTTTTTTAAATTTTGGATGCCACGCCCCCTTCGCCCACAAAGTGAAAAAAACAGGATAGCACTGGCAATTAATAAGCTAGAGATTTGAGCTTCGGCAGGAACAATACTTGGACTGAAATGGATGCATCGTGAAAATTTGATCAAGATCGGATAATAAACACGGAAGATATCCGCAATTATTTAATTCTTTAGTTTAATGTGTTGTTGTTGTGAGTTTTCGCCCTCTATCTTATTTGCTTATTCGTTGAAGCATTTACATATACATACATACATATGCATGAAAGCGCGCGCTGTGTTAGAGTGAGTTTTCGCCCTCTCTCTTTCAAGTAGAGTGATAGAGCTGCCACCTTGATAGATGGGACATCATGGTTCGAGTCCCAGTAAAATCATGCTTAAATTCTTAATTTTTTTTTTAATTTTTGTTATACATTTAAAAATTGTTTTTTAAGTTTTCATTTAGTTATTTTGAAAATAACGTGCTCATTGTTGCTAAGACTTTTAAATACAAAACAGACAGCACAAATACAAAACACAAATATAATTATTAGAAAATTTGAGTGACGCTCTCTGCTACCTCAGGGTATTCTACTGTCGGGCTCTCCCGACTGAATGATATATTTATTCTTTAAGAATTTACAAAAGAGATCATTTTCGAGATCTCAGTTTTGTAACAAAATAAAAGGCAGTATCAATTAGTATTAGGTATTTAGGAGATCATAGTTTTGATTTAAAACTATTTTCGGGTTTAGAGCACATCGGCGATCTGAAAAGATTTGCTTTGCTTAATATTATTTGTAATGCACGCGACGCGTCGTTGTAGGCGCGCTCATATACTTCGGTACTATCAATTCTAAAACTTTTTTGTCAGTATTCTATAAAAACAAAATAATTAATTTTAGCAAGTGTAGTTAATAGTAAGTGTACTACCTTCCAATAAATCGGGATCCACATTCTCATCGGCATTTGGTTCTAGGAAATTCTGCCATAGCATGATGATTGATTCAGCTCTATTGGAGGTTGGCTTGGCTGCTATTTTGTCCTTTAAAAAATTCAAATCGCGTACGCATTGGTGGTTCAGGTCGTGTAGGAGACTTTTGTGAGGCTTTAAGGACAAACACTCGGATAACTCGTCTTCCAAAGTTTTTGCAGCTTCGTCGGCATTAAAAGTATGAAAGAAACCAAACTTTTTGAAGCGACCATCCATTCAAGTTAAGTACTTAGGCCATGCGCACACTGGCGGCTGAAAGCGGAACTTACAGCTGAGCTTATAAGCTCGAAAAACAAAAGTACTGTTTGCATTAAAGCGCGCACACTGACAGCTGAGTTGAGCTGATAACCTTAAAGCTCAGCTCCGCTCATTTTGATCGATCAAGCATGTTTGATTTTTCAGCAGCTTAGAAGCTTATTTAATTGTAAAGTAAAATGGATTGTAAAACTTTAATAAGTGAAGTTGTTCAAAATCCACCCGTGTGGGATAAAAAATATAAAAATTATTCAAATAGAAAAATTACAGAAAATATCTGTAACTCTATCACTACATCTTTAAATGCATTGCGTGACGTCCATACACATGTAAAATATTAAGAAAAATCGAAAACTAAAAACACTCTTTACAAGGTGCAGTTATTTGAGCAAATAATTTTCAGTTTTCGATTTTTCTTTGCAGCATAGATAGGCTACAGTTATTTATGTACATACATAATATATTTCGAATGCAATAAGCGGAAGAATTTTATTTAAATATTCGATAGCAATTTTTATTTTTCTTATGTTAAATTAATAATTTAAAATTTAAACTTTCAAAAAGCATTAAAAATCAAAATGGTAACTATTCTAAAGCGAAGTAATTTGTTGTTTACTTATATCGCACCACACTATGTCACATTAATAACTGTAAATTAAAGTAATTAAAAATTAATTCTCTTATTTCCTTAGCTTCATTTTCTGACTTGTTATTCGTTCTAGGTCTACCAATACTATCATTTGTTTCCTTTTGATCTTCGTCATGTGTGTTTATGTATAATTAGTGATATGTTTGGCATCAATGATTAAGTTGTGCAGCAGACACATGTTTTTATAAATAAAATTGCCGTATTCGGCCTAACATCGATTTCTCTCTTTAATAAGCGACATTTTTCTGTCAAAATACTAAAAGTGCACTTGACACATCGCCTTGCCGATGAGAGTCTCTCATTAAAAATTTCGGTTTATTAATTAATGACCCCTGGTCAATGGGTAGGCTTCATCACCAACGAAAACGTGGGGTGTTTTGATACTAGTAAATAGCACATTCCTTGGCTTTATACTTTTATACTTATTTAATGGAGCTAGTAAAAAAAGGAGTTCACTAGTATAATTAATTTAAATTAAGCCTACTTAAATAATTTAAAATTATAATAAAACCCCTTACATTTAAATATATAATATACATTAAACAACAATTAATATTAATAAATAAATCAATTGATTTCATTTAAAATTTGGTATACCTTATTGTTACAAACAGCGTCTCATTGAGTATGATTGGCTTCCTAAAATTGGTTTCCGGTTTCTCAATTTTTTCTTTTATTTCATTTAGTATATAATCAAATTTTTCGATTTTCATTCATTATAAGCTTGCTTAAAAGCTCAGCGGTAAGTTCCGCTTTCAGTCGCCAGTGTGCGCGTGGCCTTACACTTTTGTCTCCTGCCCTTAGAAAAAGTAAACAGTTGTTGCGTTTAACAGAATAAATCAGTCATCTATCATCTATCACAAATCAAAAATTTGTGATTGTCTTCTGGTGAACGATTTTGATAGAATTTTAGGCATCGATGTAAAAATTCAAATATATTAATGCACTTTTTCATGATATTTTAAGTCTAAATAGGTAGAAACTCTTCTAGTCCTTTTATACAATACCACGCCCTTTGCCATCATCTCAACTTAAAATCTAGTGTTTTTTGCCTTAAAATTACATTATCGATAACAAAACATCACAATCATAAAACTTTTGCATCATGATCGTACATCACTGGCGTTCACCATAAAAATCATAAAATTTCATCGATTTTTATACCCTTGCAGAGGGTATTTTAATTTGTCACGAAATGTGCAACACATTGAAGGAGGCCTCACAGACCCCATAAAGTATATATATTCTTGATCAGGGCAACAAGCTGAGTCGATATAGCCATGCCCGTCTGTCTGTCCGTCGTTTCTATGCAAACTAGTCTCTCAGTTTTGAAGCTATCTTGATGAAACTTGGTACAGGTCCGTCTTTCTGCTGCACGCAGTACATATAGCTGGCGGTTCGAAGTAGCACGAAAAACTATTTTATGTCCTAAGATATCTTAACCAAAATCACAGATTGTGTATTTGGTATAGTTTCAAACAGCATCACCAAATTTGGTACAAATCGGATTACAATATCATGTAGCTGTTATATAAACTATCGGTTCGAAATCAACATTTACCAAATTTTGTAAAAAATCGGAAGGGTATCCAATTATGACGCGCCAAAGTTAGCTTTCCCTATATTTTATTTTTGTTTCTATTGACAGCCCTTTCTCGATTTCCACAATAATTACCAAAAATCGATTAAAATGAATAGTCCTATCGAAATTTAATTGCATTTTGGTTGAATACTACTTTTTTCTCACCCCTAGCTCCTATAAGAAATGTATGGGGTGAAACGCAGCATTTGTGATGACAGGGCATAATGTAATGTAATGTGTTATGTGTTAAAGTGATCTCTTTTCAGTGTACTATATGCATATGAAAAATCGATCAATCGATGTCGAAATTTTCGATGTTTCGATCAATCAATATTTGCACGGGTGATTTTCAGAATGCGATCTTTAAATCGGTGTTCAATTTGGACTTACATCACTACCTTTAAGCAAATTAATTGATGACACGGAAAGATTCAATTAAAGTGTACATTGTACAAGGCTTGTACATTTATAAACTAAACACTACTTATTTATCCGCTAGTGTACTTATTCCTTGTATCCTATTGTCATAAATAAGTAATTAATTCGTTATATATGTGTATACCCTGTGGGAATATTAAGTTTGTTAAAAAAAGTATGTACCTGGCAGACCCCACAAAGTAGATATATTCTTGATCAGTGCGACAAGCTATCTCGATATAGCCATATCCGTCTGTCCGTGTAAGTAACAAGACCTCAGAGATAGGGTAAAGGTTAATTTTCAAAGTCACTCTCCAAAATTAATGATTTTGTAGCTAGTTTCGCAACTCTAATAGTAGCAGACAACACTAATTTTTCGTTGCTTTGCATTTGTAGTTATATTCCTTAAAATTAGTGATTTTAACAATAAACAACAACTAAAACTATACCAACAACAATAATAACAACAACAATAATATTGACAACAACAACAAAATATCCAACAAACACAACAACAAAAACCGACAACATATCAAGTGCCCAGCGAAAGCCGTTTACGCCTGAAAAAAATTAAACTTTAAAATTAATTTAAAAAAAAAACTAGAAGAGACCGACAAATTAATCATAAATCGGGTTCTATTCGGGAAAAAATTTCATTAATTTTGGAGAGTGACTCCAGAAAATTAACCTTTACCGTGAATATATATGCATCGTGAAAATTTAATTAATTTAATTCAATGTGCTTTTGTGTTGTGAGTTTTCGGCCTCTCTCCCTCTCTCTTATTCAATTCTTCAATTTAATGTGTTGTTGTGTTGTTGTCGCTCACTTTATTTTCTAATTGGTATGTGCACATACATACATATATATTTATGCAAGTAAGCGCGCGCTGTGTAGAGTGAGTTTTCGCCCTCTCTCCCTCTCTTTCAAGTTATCTCTTTATCATCTTGAAAAAAAAGTGCTCATTGTTGCTAATACTTTTAAATACAAAACACAAGTATAATTAAAAGAATATTTGAGTAGCGTTCTGTACTACCACAGGGTATTCTACTGTCGGGCTCTCCCGACTGAATGATATATTTTGAATGATTATTATTCTGCAATTGCACAGTGTACATAAAATGTTACTTAGACTCACACGCAAGCTGCTTTTATATGAATGTGTTTTCCCAAGAGCAACTAAATAAGCATTGAAACGCTTTGCAACTGAATTAGTCTTTGGCAATTCAATTTTGTGGAAGGTTTCAAATAAAATATTAAGAACGAAAATAAAAACTATATCAAAGGTGAATACATTTTTGATTGAATTCATAAAAAATAAATATAATAATTTATGTAAAAAGTACTTTACTCTAATAGTGTACAATTTTGAAATTCTACAATTATAAAGAACGCTTTAGGAATTATAAAAGAACTTTAAAAAAAATTATTAGAGTTTGTTTAATTTTCAACTTTAATCTGCAAATTGCATTTAAGTAGCTGTCTTCTATTTTATGATTAAGAATTCAGTAAGCTACAGTGGAGCAAGCTTAACGGAAAGAGATCCTGTACTTATGAAATCGAGCCATAGGTGGAGAGAAAACAACCCATTTTCTGAAAGTCGCCAATTAGAAAAACTTCTGAGTGCAAATATCTTCGTTGATTAACATAAGCACAGAGGGTATATTAAGTTTGTTAAAAAAAAAATTTTAACAGGCAGAAGGAGGCGTGGCAGGCCCCATAAAGTGTATATATTCTTGATCAGAGAGATGGTAAGACCTAGGAACACCAAATTTGTTATGAGGTTATATTTACACGCAGATTAAGTTTGCCCCTTTGCCCACAAATCGAAAAAAAATGATATTAGGCCATGTTACAGTTACAGAATTGAGACTTGACATGTGTAATGGTTAGAAGAGACCGGGATAAAGATATTTATTACGCCAATTTGATTACAACAACAAAATGCAAGCAACCGGCAAGCCTTACAGTGTAAGGCATATACGCACATATTTACATACATAGGCACAATTGTACATATACTGGTATCTATTTCATATATGAATGCGCGCAAAACACACATGCATTGATTCTTTTCTCTATTGCTCTCATTTTGCACTTGTTCTCTTTCTTCGCTCTCGAATGATATACTATACAGTATGTTAATTAATTGTTTGCAAAATGAAAATAGGCCTTACCTCAACATTTTATTAATAATGGCACTTCTTTTCAACAATTTATTTTATATGTGTATACATATTATAGTGTATTGCTTATGGGATACACAAAAATAATAACAATTAAATTGATAAAAATTAAAAAACCTATTTAAGTCAAATTTTAAGCTTTCAAGAAAATGTTTTCAATGCGTAAAATTTAAATCGGATTTCTATATCATATAGCTGTCATAGGAACTATCGGCTCGGAATCAACATTTAGTATGAAAATCTTTTTTGCTTCTTAAGATATCTCAACCAAACTCAGACATTGTGTGTTTGATACAGTATTATACATCCTTATTAAATTTAGCTAGAATCGGATTACTATATCATATAGCTGTCATATGAACAATCGGTTCGAAATCAGCAAATTTTGTAAAAAATTGGACGGCTTATGCAGAGTTCTGCATCGGTATACAAACTTTGGCGCGCCAAAGTTAGCTTGCGCTATATTTTACCTTAACCATGTTTTTTCTAAAAAATTTTCAAATAATTGAACTTTGTCTGACAGTTTAAGCCCAACAAGACTTATTTTTATGTCAAAGCATGCCTGTGCTGGCTTTGTGTAAATCAGAAAAAATTCAGTCGAGCACCGGACTTCCTCAGAAACATATCAAAATAACTTATTCGAAGCGTTTGTTGCATAATATTTGAGTGCTTGAAGGAATACTTTATTTGTTGAATGTTTCGATTCTATGAGCTCTTCTTGCTGTATCTGAAAAAAATGTCCAGCTACGAATCGTCGCCGACTTGGTGCCTCTGCGATAAATTGCCCCGATCAATTCTTCACTTCGCGCCACCTCCAGAGATTTGGTGCGAGGTCTGTGGCCGAAGACGTCGTCCGCGTGCTTATTTCAGTTCGTCCAGCGATGAAGAGGAGCGTTTAGCGGAGCAACGACAAATAGTGCTTGCGCGTCGGGGTTTGATGCGTGTCAAGGTGACCACTTTAAACGCCAAGAAGCCAAAGCAAACACGCAAGATCAACTGCTTCAAGTGCGGTGGTCAAGCTAAACCGGCAACAAACTTGGTTTACGTACATCAACAGGGTAAGATCAAGAGCAACAAGAAACTGTACATGAGCCGTTTTTGTCAATTACGCAAGTCACAACGTCTGCTGGGTAAAAACCGAGATGGTGACTACATAGGGAAGCCAGAGGAACCCCTGGATATTGCGTCAGCTCCCACTGCACCACCGCCACCACCATCTCCACCACCAGGCTGCGCAGAGTCTCTCTGGGAGCAGCCCAACAAGGATATGCCCAATTTAGTAGCTCTTGCCCACGAGGTCTTCAATCGTCCACTACATTTGCGCAAGCGGCAAACCAGTTTCTATGACAATCTCTTTGTCAGCGGCTTAGTACCGCTTGAAAACCCCATCACAGATAGTGCGGGCGGTGCCATCTCTAAGCGTCACCGTTTACTTGGACGCCCATTCTGTTCCCGTTACAGTCGCCCCTTACCGCCGCTGTCCCACGTGCTCTCCGAATTGTTAGCGAAGCAGATTGTGCGTGCCAAGGGCGGTGGTTTGTCACAAAAGGTGGATGAGGCCAAGGACAGAAATGTAGCCAGTCAATTCCCACCTTTTGATAGTTACGAAGGACCCTCGGAGGATGCACTTGTTGTGGAGAGTGCTCGACAAATGCTGCTCCAGCCAAAGGCGCTGCACATTAAAAAACGTACGGATTTGCCAACCACTCGACTGTCCAGCTTTGAACCGGAACCAAGCAGCGATTGCTCCTCGTTCCCGCCAGTCGATATGCCAATGGCGCAGCCTGTTGAGCGTTCCCGCCACAGCTACAATATGGGACCTCCTTTGCGCCATTCAGGTCTTTCAGATACCAGCGCCTCAAGCAGCAGCACTGGTAGCAGCAGCCATAAGAGTGTCAGCTCCACGTTGCCCGGGGTGCAGCAACCGGTTTGCAGTCGTGGACGAGAGGAGCCTCTATATGAAGAGAATCCACACGACCCCATAAATGAAAAGATGCTCTGGTTAATGGAACAAAAGTCAACCGCTGATGGTGATCCCGCTGAGGTTGACAAATTGGAATCCAATCAAATTAAAGACAGTCACACTGAATCTGTCAAAGTTATCTTGCAGTTTATAGAAAGACTGCACATTGAGGGCAGCAACAACGATGATACTCTTTCAACTTCAATGAAAAAGGACATGAAAGATGAGCTTAATACAAGTGTAGGCACTCCTTTGAAAGAATTACAACACTCCAATGACATGTCAAACGAATTGCCTTTAAACTTTTTAAATAAATCAGCAGGAAATGCAAAGTATGTCAATGGTTTCCCCAATGGCAACAACGGCAAGCGGCAAAGATTAGTCATGACAAATAAAGGGCGTACCACAAGGTCCATCATCAGTAGATTTTTCACAACGAAATGCTCCAATGAAAGATATTTTAAAACTGATTCAAACCGTTCTGCTGAAGAACTGAAGCCACTGAGAATACCAAATCTGCACTACAGCTCAATACAACAACATCATAGAAGGGAGGAGCTTCACAGCTGTGGGGATAATGTATCAATAGATCCAATATTGAAAGCTAAGACTTCTTATTCTAGCTGTCAAAAATGTGGCCTTTTTCGGGTAACTACTCCTAAAACTAAAAAGTACTGTAGATTTCATTTAGAAAGTTCTTCGAATTCTTTCCACACCCCAAAAACAAATAAAAAAATTTTGAACTCTACCAAAATTACTAAAAATACGCATGATAATCTAATGACCAAGCAGAATAGAAGGGAATCCTTGGAATCTAAAAAGTTACAGTCTCTTAAAACAAAGAAACAAATTTTGACAGAAGCTTTTAAAAGATGTCAATGTATTGAGAATATGAAGTGCCCCAAAAATAGTCATAGAAGAGACAAAGAATCCATTGTAGAGCGTCCCAGAAGATCTGAACATATTCAGAGTTTTAAAGCTCCCAAAACGATTCAAAGAAATTTCATTAATGAAATCAATGAATACGCAACAAGTTCACTAATAATAAAATCTGAAAAACATGAGCTAATCCCTGGGCCCTCACGAAGAGATATTCAACTTAAGGAATTGTGGGAGAATCTAAGACAGCGTCAACCAAAATTTCCAGCCTCTTCCCATATGGTGAAGATTCTTGAAACACTTAGTTTTCAGAGCAGCGAGACTATCCAACCCAAAATAGTTTCCTCGGCTAACAAAATAAGACAGCTGATGAATTATATGCTTAAGCCGATGAGCTTAAACAAACCCTTTAGCCGCCTCGACTTCCGAACACCAGATGTACGAAAAGTCAAGTCGAATAAAACGCAAGCCAATAAATACGAGCTATTTGAGCATTCAGCACAATCAAAATCAGCTAAGCAATCTGAAGAGTCCTTGGTTTCAGACAGCAAAAAATCTATTTCAAAACAACATCCGGTGTGGCCAGCTCATCCGTTTAGACATAGAAAACCAAAGCTATACTATAAAGTCGACAATAAATACATGAAAGATTGTAATATGCAAACGAAACAGATGTGCCATGAGGAGAACGATCGATGGTTAGCTAATAAACTGGTGCAAAGCAAAATCCATGAAATGTTGAAAAAACCTATTAAACTCTTAAGTTTAAATGAAGGTAAGGCACACAAAACGCAATAAGTTTTGAAGGTTATATGTAATTTAAGAAAACCAAAATTAAAAACAGTTGTAAATTAAGTCTGACGAATGGACACTAGAGCCGAACTCTTATCTTCTCGTTAAGGCCTACTTTACATAAATATTACTTTACCATAAATAAAGGATTTAGCCTTTTTCGATTTCTCATCTTGCCGTTATCAAAATATTTAAGGTTTGTAATAAGTTAGCATCTCTGTGCCCAGGAATGGGCAAAGGTTGCTAGTAAATAAAAATTGTTGGCGCAACATTTGAATTTGTTATATTTCTTGTGATCTTAAGAAATAAACCAATGCCAGTTTGCTGGATTTCTGTATCGTTAGTAACCCCTATCAGATACTGAATAGGAAACGGTCAATTATACACACATGCATTTATGTGAACCGATACAATTTACTTTTTAAATTCATTTTATAGCGTTGCTATAAGCATCGAGTTAAACACTGGAATTTTAGCTGAGTAGATTAGGAACTTAAAAAAAGGTTAACCCGCCCTATAAGTTATGGAGAGACAAGAAAGACAAATTTCTCTCCAAAAAAGTTTATCAAGTCGCTAAGGCGAAATGGCAAGATGAGAAATCGGCCCTAAGTTTATTTAAAAATATAGCGCAAGCTAACTTTGGGGCGCAAAAGTTTGGATACCCTTGCAGTGCCCTGTAAGAGCCGACAGACAATTTTTAGATGTCGCTATATGATATAGTAGTCCGATTTGCACTAATTTGGTCAGGCTGTTTAAAACTATACCAAACATACAACGTATGAGTTCGGTTAAGATATGTTAAGAAAGAAAGAAATTTTTCATACTAAATGTTAATTTCGAACAGATGGTTGTTTCTATAGCAGCTATATGATATAAGTAGTGATCCAGCCAGTTCCACATATGTACTGTATACTTGTGGGGTCTGCCATGCATCCTTGTTACATACTTTTTTTTTGAACAAACTTAATATTTATACCCACCAGGGTATAAATTGAATAAGATCACATAAGTGTAGTATTATCTTACTTAAGAAAATAAGCACAGTTCAAATATTGAAGTAGAACTTTGATTTATTTCCAGAGCATGTGTATTGCAAAGAATCCCCATAAAGCCGTTTATCTGTGTTATCGAAATCCTGCAGCTGCCTCGCTAAGTACCTGTGTCAGCGTATCTTTTTGGCTGGTCTATTGGACAGCGCAATGTCTAATTTTTGTAAGTCTTGTAAATATATATACAATTCTTAAAACTATATGTCTTATTTATAGTTATCCGGCCTAGCTATTATTTTTGGTATGTTGATTCCTCGGCATGCGTGGCACTTTCTGAATTTTTGTATGGATCAATATTATTTCGAGCATCAGTTTAAGGATGAGTTATAAGCTGAATGTATATTTTGTAAATTAAATCAATTATATATTTTTTGTAATATGAACGAGCGTATGTTTTAAGCTATATGTATATTTTGTAAATTAAATCAATTATATATTTTTTTTAATATAAACGAGCGTGTTTTTTAAGATTTCTCAGATCAGAATTGCCTAGCTTTATTTATTATATTTTAATTAAATATTTAAATGTTTACACTACTAATTTCAATGTTCTTTTACTTACATTTAAAGTAAATGATCGATCGGTCATTAAATATATTGTATAAGTAAATTTTTGTATATTGTATAAACATAATCATGCACATCATAAACATTATTATCAGTTGCAATCGTTGGCTGCACTATCAAACTATAATAACAATAATTTAAAATTACAAACTCTGAGCTGCATGCAATTCCCTATAAAATTGATAAAATTGTTTATATCTTTGTAAAATTGAAACAATTTCAGAGCTTGTTCAATGTTAGTAAAGCAAACAGAGACATAGCAAAAACGAAAAGTCATCTGTCGGAAATGCTTCCGGCCATATTATATGTAATAAATAATATTAATTAGGTCAATATTATTGGTAGAATCATGCACAATATCAGAAAAATAAATAAAAATCAGTTTTAGATTAATTTCCTTTGTTTTACGTGCAGAAAAGCCGACTTTGCCTCGTTTCTGTTTTGGAATTAACACGAATTATTGTTGATCTATCTTATTAATTATCTAGAATTGGATGTGGTTCTTTTAAATACATTAAGCATAGATTGTTTTTTTTTTCATTTATTTTTTTCCCCATTCAATTGCCCGAAACGTTTTGCACTTCACTTGAACAAATTATTTCATAATCTTTGCTAGAGCTCTCCGAGTCCGATTCCGAATTACGGTGTGTGCTGCAAAAGAGAAAGTAATCTTTTGTAAGTAGATCTATAACTATAATCTGTCTGTTATTTAAAAAGAAAGCATTCTCATCAAATCAAAACGAAAATAATAAAATTTATAATCCAAATCTAAATGCCGAAATGTGTGTGGGTGTGTGTTTGGTTGTGACAAATTAAACTTAAAAAACTTACTTGGTTAATTTGTGGATTGTATTAGTCTTGATATTTAACATCCACACTTTACGAAGTTGCTCGAAAGCTCAAGGAACTCAGAACAGACTGCAAACAGAGCTGCTTGAATGAGTTTCAATGGCAAATGGCATTTATATGATACAGAGAATTAATGAAAATGGATAAATTTTGAGTAAGCCTAGTCCATATTGCTTCAAATCGAATTCACAATTTAAAAACACAATTATACAAGACGACCAACTTTTAACTAGCAAGACACAAGGTTGCTGAATGTTTTTATTTATACTTAGAAATATTCAATATATTATAAATTCAATTTTCATTTCTTTCTATCTTTGTTGAAACTTCTAACAAATTTATAGAAAGCTCTATTAAGCTTAAAATGTATAAAGGAATTATGAATTATTATCTTATCGTATGAATTACAAGAATTAAATTCAAATATCCAAAGAAATTCCAATGATAAATTTGTTTCCACGCAAAATTTAGTTCGTATTTATAAAGAAAAAAATTACTGCTTTAGACATAATTCTTATGAATTTCTTCGTGTTTGAGGGTCAACTGCCATTTGAGTGAATTGTGAATTGGAATTACATGCTTTGAATGAAATGAACGTAACTAAATGATTTACAAACAATAACACAAAATAAAAAATGTAACAAGAGAATATGAAAAATAAAACTTAATGCGTATTAAAATCATACAATATAATTTATTAAGGAACGGAAATTCACACAGTTAACAACTAAAGTTAATAGGACTGGACTTGCATATAAGCAAAACGGAAACAAAAGATTGTAAATTAAAATCTTGAGCAAATTAATTGAAAAACTTTAATTGATACGACCAGCTTACCCAGCTTTAGTATCCTTGTCTTGTGCCGTTGTATCTATCTGCGATGAGATTTTCTGTTCACCATCGCCAGCCACATCCCCATCATTATCGTCATCTTCCTCGTATTCATCGGCGCCAACTTTGCGACGCTTGCGTACCTCCATGTCAGCATCATGTTCTTTAATTTGCTCAATTTTTTCTGGTTCGAGCGGCAATGCATCTCCATCAACATCGCCATCGATATCTCCATCACCATCCGCATCAACAGCCGTATCCTCCTCAGCATCACTGTCTTTGTCCTTTTTCTTTGATTTTGATTTGGATTTCTTGTTGGACTTAGACGATGTGGACGCATCGTTAACGTAATTGCTCTGTGGAACGAAGTTGTATAAACAGGAATTTAACTCTGAAATGATGACTGTACTTACCTCATACAGAGGCCAGAAGGATGCAAAGAAGCCAACATCTTCAGTCAGATTTGGAAAGATCCAGAAATGCATCTTGCCGGCGGTTAGTGCCCACACAATGGTAAATATAATTAAACGCACCACAGTCAGGGCTAGTATGAAGACCAGGAACCCAGCTGCGGTTATGGATAAATAATAGACGCCCTTGCGCAGCAGCGGTGGCCACAACGGATACATGCAAATGCCAACAGCACCGAGAAGCAGTAGAAAACCAATGATCCAATAGTGTAATGGTATAGGATCATAGATCCACACATACGCCTCCGACCCGTCAACAAAAATTTGCTCCGGATGCATGTCCAGGCGGATTTTGCGTTTTTTTCTCCTTCTTATCGGTGATCACGGCCTGCACACTACTTCCATCGCCTTCCGGATCAGTATCTTTTTTCTCCGATGATGATGAAGTCTTTGCACTGGATTTTCCTCCAGCTGTTTCTGGTTTCTCCTTTTCCTTATCCTGCGCTTTGCTCGATTCCGACTTCTTTTCGTTTTTTCCACGCAGCTCATCCAACGTAACGGGCACCTTTTTGGCGCGATGAAAAAACTTATGTTCCAACATTGTGTCCAAAAATTCCACAGCCTGTTCACGTGTGGTAAACAACGGATTATCGCCCTCGGCAAATTTCGATTTCATCAGCGCGTCGATGGCCTTGCTCGAGGTAAAATACTCGACAATGTGGCTCAGGAACTTCGTTTTCTTTGTCTTCACGTTCTTTTTTAGCCATTTCGCCACGTTCTTTTCAACTTTCGACGGCTTCTCCACCTTTTGTTGACCGGGCTCGGAGTATTCCTGTAATAAAAAAGCAAATTGATTAATAGATTACTTGAATAAGCATATAATTTAACTGATTGTAAGGTTGACATCCATGGCAAAAAGTTGTTAAATTGTGATAATAATTGCTATTTTTTTAAGTCATTGTATTAAAACAGGCCATTCTCAGGTTTTCATTCACCCAACGAATTTAGGCCACGACATCAATTTGTATTTCGTCACACTGTTCATCAGTTTAACATACTAAGTTATATTATGTATATGCATATTTTTGATAAAATTACCAAACCGTCGTCGAAGATTTCCTGTTCCTCTTCCTCCCCATCCCCAAGCTGCTCCCTGTCCGAGAATTGCTCGTCCTCACTCATATTTTTTTAAATTATTTTTAAGTCAAATTGTTAACACGGAAGATACTTGTGCTATTGAGTTTTTATTTTCCTCGAGTCGTGACGTGTTGCAATCGCTTAACAAGTCTAGAAAGTATTAAATCTGAGCTGAAAACTGGCAACTAGCTGGTCAAACGAGTGGTGATCCGCACACAGCTCACGATCATTACACACATCAATCTGTACATACATATCTACGCTCTTTTTTGTGGTACAAACTTTCCCCAACAACAATATAGAGAGCAAAGTCAACAGCACAGAGCCACGTACAAAAGCAACAACAACACGATACAAACCAAAACTGCTGATAAGTGGGTGCATCAGAGAGCAGCCAAGCGAAAGAGAGAAAAATCATCGCACGTTTTTTTCCACATTAAGACTTGGACACAAAGTCTGAGTATAACATGTGAGGGAGCACAACAAAACAACTACAGAACTGCTGATGCTCTTGATCATCAAACGTGCCTACTATTTCTCACCGCTCGATTACAACAGCAGTGTTGCCAGATTTGCCATATTATTACAAGACCTCACAGCTGATTGTTTGTGTGCACAGTAATTACGGTGAGTGCAGGAAGGGGTTAGTTGAGCCTCTTGTACAAATAAAGCTGTGTAAATTACCTGCAGAAAAGTTTACATTTGTAGCGACTAATAGGGTGGTGTGGCATGGAGAAGATTTACAAGTTAAAAGACGGATTGCAGGCAGGGGGCACAAAGTGTACAAATCCAACGCATATTCTTACACATGTGTGTGTTTTCAAAACATCACAACATTTGTATATACATACATAATCCTATAAATATGTATATGCCGCATGGTTGAATTGAACGTGTGCCATCAAAAACATTGATATTTAGTTATTATATACACTTCACAACCATATCAACTTAGTGTTTTCATCGATTCAGCGAGCTTTAAGTCTCTTAAAAACATCAAAACGAAAACAAACAGAATGAGCATGTCGATTGGACTGTGGAACACACACATGCATTCTTAAGCGCACTCATCACGCAAGACTTCCATTGTTTTTGCGTCGTTTGCTACCTGCTTAAAATTTACTTTGATCACAGACTTACATCCTTCCGGCGACGTGCTCGTTTCTTTTCCGACATTGCTGCACAAGCTATGCGTAATTGAAAAAATTTAATTAATTGACTTTAAATATTTTAGTATATCTGCCACACACGCACGACTAACTAGCGCACGCGAAGAGGAAGAGTATTACTTTATAACAGAGTATTTATGTTTCGCAAAACAGACGAAAGATGGCGCCACACTACAGAGACAATTTTGAATTGTATGGCAGCCTTGGTTACCACGAAATGCTCCTTTTCAAATACGTTAATTTAAAAATATAAATATATGTTGCCTCTTATTTTCATAATTTTTTTTTAAGTTTAAAATTTTGAACCTATTACTTTTTTTTTTGGATGCAGGAGGCAAAGCCCAAGTTGCAAATATGCTTTGCAGTAAGCAAAGTAATAAAAATTTCTCATTATAAATGCTGTGCCCTAGAGCTGTAAAAACATCGATGGTGATTTCGATACTACCGATGTTGTCAGAACTGTCCGCTGCATCGATGTTTTTTTCCAAGCATCGATGATTCAGTGCATGGTGACGTTTAATGCCCGCTTTCCACGAGCACTGTCATTCGCGTCATTCGGTGTCATTTAATTTTCTCTGATTTGGGTCCTTCCACGACAATTTGACACGTCATTCGGCGATTTGTCATTCGCTCAATATGAATCTGCTGTCCATTTTGTGAACATGCGTTGTTTTGGTTAAAATAAAGTGTTTATCGTGTTTATAAAATAAAACAATAGCGAATAGTGACAGAGAAGTGCAATTTGATAGGCCGATCGCAGCGAATGATCATTCGAGCCTTATGTGAATTTGTACAGACTGAATTCGTCATTCGGACCAAATGACAAAATTGTAGCGAATGACGGCTCCTGGATAGCGCCTATAATACTGTGCTTACATTGGGCCGCATCATTGGATTTTTCCGTTAAACGGAACATGCGGCAAGGACGCATGTGGATAGAAGAAGACAAGGATGTTGCCGCATGTTTTATGATGCGGCGTATCATTAACAAGTGTTGCCATATTCTGTCAAAAGACAAAATTCAAAGTCTTAAAAGCATTGTAGAAAGTGCACTGCAAATACCAATTGCACCATATACAAAATTTACCAGCTTAGAAATTATAATTGTCTCTATCTCAATAAATAAATCTGACATTGGCAGACGAACAGCTGACTTAATGCGACAATTGATGCGGGTTCAATGTAAGCAGCTCGCATCATTTTTCCGCACCTTAACAATATTTATGCGTTTCAGCCACATCGACCGAATCAGAGCGGTCTTTCAGCAAAGCTGGGGAGATTGTTAATCAAAAACGTGCGGCATTTTCATGCGGCTGTTAACATTTTAATTTTTTCCGAAAAAGTCGATGGTTGAACCATTGATTTAGATCTCCTATTATTTACAATTATATATTGAAATGTGAATTAAATGAAATCTGAAGACATTTTTTGTGTTTAATTAGATTTAATTTTGATTTAATGAAGAAAACACTTTTGTTTTATGTTGTCTATTTAAGCTTCTAATATATTAACTAAATCTAAAAGAACGATGATGTTCAATGAGATCTGATGACAAAATTTTTAGAATAATAACGTTAACAATACAAACATAAACCACTAAGCATAACTGTTTCATTTTTAAAAAGCAATCACACTTTTTCAATGTTTTTGCGATACATCGATGCTCCCACTATCGATGCTTTTGCAGTCGTACTGTCAGGCGCCGCACTGAAGCTAAATGCGCAATATTATGAAATTAAAAAAGTGATGCTTTGTCAAAACATTGATGAATCGATAAGCATCGGCATGAGCCAAAACATCGCCCAAAAATTGTCGACGCTCGATGCATCGATGGTTGTTTACATCACTATTTCGGATATTTTGCGTAAGCTCTCCCGAAACTGAAAAATCCCAGCTAGGGGAAATTCACTATAAGCCTCTGGGTTGATTTCGTAAAAGCTTCTAAAGTTTCAAAATTTTCCAAAAATGTTCTGAACAGCACGACGCACTTTGATTGGAACAGCTGTAAACAGCTAATCAAATATTAAGCAAATCAAAATCAAAGCAATTTCAAGAATAGGTAAAGGTTAATTATGCGGACTAAGTTTATACAAAATTAATGAATATACCCCGATGATTATGATGAATTTACCCCCAGGGTATAAAAACCAACAACAACAACACAGCAAGTACCCAGCGCAAGCCGTTTAGCCTGAAAAAAACATAAACTTTAGAAATAATTTAAAAAAAAACTAGAAGAGATCGAAACATAATTTTTATACCCTGGGGGTATATTAAGTTTGTTAAAAAAAAAGTATGTAACAGGCAGAAGGAGGCGTGGCAGACTGTCTGTCCGTCCGTGTGTACAAAGAGATCTCAAAGATGGTAAGACCTAGGACCATATTTCGTCTGAAGACTTCTTATATTTGCATGCAGATCAAGTTTATTTCAAATTTTGGATACCACGCCCCCTTCGCCAACAAGGTAAGAAATACGATAGCACTGGCAATTAACAAGCTAGAGATTTGAGCTTCGGCAGGAACAATACTTGTACTTATATGGATGCATCGCGACAATTTGATCAAGATCAGATGATAAACACGGAAGATATCCGCAATTATTTAATTCTTTAATTTAATGTGTTGTTGCTGTGAGTTTTCGGACCCTCTCTTTCTCTCTTTCAAGTTATCAAGTGGTAGAGGTGCCACGTAGTCAGACGGGAAATCTGAAATTCTATAATTTTTTTTTTTGAATTTTTGTTATCCATTTAAAAAATTTTTTTTTGTTTAGATGAAAATTTGTGTGGCGTTCTCTACTACCGCAGGGTATGCTACTGTTGGGATCTCCCAACTGAATGATATATTTTTTTATTTGCGATACTCAAGCTGCAAGTATTCATCAACAAGTGCCTTAGAATCATATGTTCAGTATTCTGGCCCAACAGAATATCGAACAGTGATCTATGGCACTTTCCGAACGAAGTCCCGATTCAACAGCAGCTAACGAAGAAGAAATGGAGTTGGATTGGACACGCGCTACGGAAGCCCCACGGCAGTACCACCAGGATGGCACTTGAATGGAATCCCCAGGGAAGCAGGAGAGTTGAGCGACCCAAGTGCACCTAGCAGCGAACAACAAGAATCGAGCTCACCCGGCACAACATCAGCTGGGACATGGCGAAGCAGACTGCGCAAAACAGAGTCCGGTGGAGAAATCTTGTAGAGGCCCAAAGCCCCCAAGAGTAAAAGGGGGGGGGGGTGAAAGCAGGCAGAAGGAGGCGTGGAAGACCCCATAAAGTATATATATTCTTGATCAGGGCGACAAGCTGAGTCGATATAGCCATGTCCGTCTATCGGTCTGTATGAACGAAAGGATCTCAGAGATGGTAAGACCTATAAGAACCAAATTTGGTGTGAAGAGTTTTTCGTATTTGCACGCAGATCAAGTTTACTTCAAATTTTGGATGCCACGCCCCCTTTACCCGCAATATGAGAAAAACCATAACTCTGGAAATTATCAAGCTAGAGACTTGAGCTTTGGCACGAACAATACTTGAATGAAAGAAAGAATTGTGAATTTGATCAAGATCGGATAATAAACACGGGAGATATCCGCAATTATTTAATTCTTTAATTTAATGTGTTGTTGTTGTTGTTGTGAGTTTTCGCCCTCTCTAATTCTTTCTTTTAAGTAATCAAGTGGTAGAGGTGCCTCGTAGTCAAACGGGAGACCTGGGCTCGAATCCTAGTAAAAGCATGCTTAAATTTTTTAATTTTTTTTTTTAATGGTATACATTTAAAAAAAATTTTTTTGTTTAGAGGCGTTCTCTACTACCCCAGGGTATGCTACTGTTGGGATCTCCCGACTGAATGATATATTTTTTCACCTAAATTCATCATAAATCGGGGTCTATTCGGAAACAAAATTTTATTGATTTTGGAGACTTAGTCCGCATAATTAACCTGTTTTAACTGAAACAGCTGTTAAAATAATTTGGCTATCTTCTGTACCAGCCAGAATATATTTGCTGCTAAATGACACTTTCGTTCACATTGCAAGCAATGTTGAAAATTTAGCTATTTTCCCGCTAGATCTAGTGGTTTGCTATTGGCAAATGCAGGATAACTTGTAAAATCGCGACTAGAGGGAATTATAGCTATTTTTCAAGCAAAATTGGCGTAATTTTTTCATTTTATTAACATCTGGTAGCTCATGAATTTTTATGCTTTACGATGCCACACTTAAATACTTTGTAGTATTTTTTCCATTTGTATGGCAAAAAAACATCGATATGTCAAAAGAGCATTAAATGTTATCGTTTTTAACTATCAAATCAGTTGAATCGAGTTTTATACCATCACTAACGAGTCTTTTTTATTCAATTTATAAAACGGTCGCGACTCGCGAATGCAAGGTGAATAAGCCTAAAATTTACAAACAACAACCGCGCCATGCCTGGTTGCAAGACCCCACCTTTAATGATTAGCTGGCTGTAGATGCAGCCGATGATGGAAAATGTTTTTTCAAATATTGCAAATCAAGCATTAACGCAAAACTTTGCGATTTGCACGCCCATGCCAAGACCGCCAAACAAAAGGCTTGGTCATCTGCTTTTACACAGAAAAACAAATTACCGTTTGTTTCATCGCTTTCGGTCAAAACTTGTCAACAAGAGGCGGCATTGTGCTTATTTATTGCCACTCATTCATCTGTCAGCCCAATCGACCATTTGGGATTATTCTGCGAAAGCAAATTTCAGGACGGCAGTGGTATGAAGCTGCATAGATCGAAGTGCACGAGCATTATTAAAAATGTTTTGGCTCCAAACTTCAAAACGCTATTACGAGAGGACATCGGTGAAACCAAGAACAGCTTGTTACTTGATGAAAGCACCGATATACTTGTCAACAAGACTCTCGGTAAGTTATAATGCTAATCATTGTAGAACAAAATTAATTTTAATTACATTCTGTATGTTTCAAAGCGGAGCAATATGGTCTCAACGTTTTTATCACTAGTCCCGATAGATAAAGGCGACTCCAAAAGAATTGTAATCAGCCTCTGCTAGGATCTAAGCAGCTTCTAATGAAGTCTTACCAACTTGATTGGAATCGGCACGGACAACGCAAGTGTAATGGTTGGTTCAAAAAAAAGTGTGTACACGGAGTTAAGGAAAATGTTACCATCCTTAACTTTAACAAAATGTGTATGCCATTCGCTGCAATTGTAAGCATTTTTTACCAGAGGCCTTTGAGTATATTGTTTACGAAACATATGATTGGTTTGCGAAAAGTAAAAAAAAAATGCGCATTTTATCCCTGCCATGGTCTAACGCAGAGGTGGAAAGGGTGTTTAGCCAAATGAATATTGTAAAAACAAAACTGCGAAATGGTCATTGAAACATTAAACACCATTTTGCACATAAGGTATTTTATCTGTTCAACTCATATATTTTTAATTTTACGCCGAGAAAATAAATGCTGTCACCGCTATGAAGTACCAGCAGTATGTCTAAAAAAGATAGGGACTAGTCAGTCTTATATAGGTTTACCTGCAGAAGAGGATATTTTAGATGAAATTGACTTTTCAAAAATACTTATTTAAATTAATAAAAAAAAACGTTTCACTTTCTTTCTACGACTATTTGATAATAGGGCTTTCGCAGTCATTTGGATGTCGCTGAATTTGGCCTTTTCATGACCAGACGGGCATTTGTAAATTACATATTGTCACAAATCAGCTGGTTTTAGGGATGATTGTTTTGGTTGGGAAGTATTCATCGATCCAAATTTGGTATCTCGTAAAAATGTACTAAAATTTCAACGGGGAATGAGGCGAAAGCTATCGTTTGACTTGAATGACGCTTTCGGACTTTGTATGGGAAAGAAGTCGTCATCTACTCCAAACGCTTAAAATGGCGGCGCATATATATTTTAAAAAGTAAATATAGCGCAAGTTAACTTTGGCGCGCCAAAGTTTGGATACCGTTGCAGAACTCTACATAAGCCATTTGTTAGATGTTGTCCTATGGCAGCTATAGTATATAGTTATCCGATTTGAACCAAATTTGGTAAGGATGTATAAAACTGTGTCAAACATACAATGTGTGAGTTTGGTTGAGATAACTTAAGAAGGAAAAATGTTTTTCATACTATGTTGATTCCGAACCGATCGATCCTATGGCAGCTATATGATATAGTGAACCGATCTGGCCGGTTCCGACATATGCACTTTGACGGCAAAAAGACGGACCTGTACCAAGTTTTATCAAAATAGCTTCTAAGCTCAGAGACTAGTTTGCTTAGAAACAGATGGACATGGGTATATCGACTCAGCTCGTCGCCCTGATCAAGAATATATATACTTTATTGGGTCTGTGAGGCCTCCTTCAATGCGTTGCACATTTCGTGACAAAATTTATAATACCCTCTGCAAGGGTATAAAAAAAGGCATAAGCTACAGTTTTTTTATCAGTGGATAAACACAGAAGTCGCTAGAGTCATCCAAGGACGTTTGGACAGGTTCGGACCATAGTGTGTATTGTATGTACATTTTGTACTTTTTTAAAGCAATAGGTCTAAATATAAAGAATTTTAATTAACCCGACTCGCCCGGTATCGAGTTCGTGCTTAATCATGCCGACAGCTAATCGGCAAATCGGTACTTGGCTGCGATGAGTGCTCGGTTCCTAAGGCAGAGAAATAAAAGAAAAGATATAGCGCCAAAGTTTGGATACCCTTGCGAAGCTCTGCATAAGCCGTCCATTTTTTACAAAATTTGTTAGATTTGATTTAGAACCGATCGTTTCTAAGGCAGCTGTATAATATAGTTGTCAAAATTGAACCAAATTTGGTCAGACTGTTTGAAACTATACCAAATAGACAATCTGTGAGTTTGGTTAAGATATCTTAAGAAACAAACAAGTTTTTCATACTAAATGTTGATTTCGACACTATCGTTTCTATGGCAGCGATATGATATAGTGATCCGATCCGGCCGGTTCCGACATATGTAATGCGTGCTGCAAAAAGGCGGGCCTGTACCAAGTTTCATCAAGATAGCTTCAAAACTGAGAGACTAGTTTGCATAGAAACAGACAGACAGACGGACATGGCTATATCGACTCAGGTCATCGCCCTGAGCAAGAGTATATATGGGGTCTGTGAGGCCTCCTGCGTTACAAGCTTCGAGACAAAATTATAATATTCTCTGCAAGGGTATAAAAATGCACTGCTAAACACTTGTTGTTTCGCTTTAACATCTATAAATAAAAGCTAGCACGCTGGGCAGTTTGTATGGATATCGTCTATACTTAAGCCCCAACATCTTTTAATGGAAGTCCTAAATCAAAAAGTTTTTTCTTGAATTTTTCATTTTATTTTGACGTGCTCTAGAGAGAATCCAACTTTAGGTGGTTCCCCAAAGCTCTTATACAACTTCGAAATACGTTTTCATCAATTTAAAACTTAATTTTAATTTGATTTGAATATTATTAGGTAATACCTAAAGAAACAAAAATTAAAATACTCATTGCTCTCATACGTTTTTCTCCGGTTATTTGGTCATTCAATTCGCTCTCTCTTTTTTGAATGCGTCGTTTTTGGTTCGCGGATAGCACACTCATTCATTCAATTCATTGGAAGACGCAACCGAATTCGTTCAATTCAGTTTAGCATGAGTGTCTCATTTGCGTTTTGAATGCAGCCCTCTATTAGGTATTAAAAATGCATTAAGCTACGGTGGAGCAAACTCGACAGTACAGACCCTGTACTTTTTAAGTGCAAAGCGATTACTACAGATTGTTTCAGTTTTAAAAAATTTTCATAGATGGCGCTATTACGAAGATATCAATTGATTTTGCCCGTAACATTGTTAGTTAAATAACTTCCGCGTTTGTCATCCGATTTGGATGAAATTTGAAGGATAGGTTCGGACTATAGTCTGTATTACACATACTAAAAAAGGTTCTTTTGTAATTCGACTTACAATTTTGCTTTTCAATTTCCGTGGGCGGAGGGGGGCGTGGCAAAAAGCTAAAACTGACTCGTTCAATGCAAGATATAGATGTTGATACATGCCAAATTAAGTGTCTCTAGCTCTTATAGTCTTTGAGATCTAGGAACTCAAAAAAGCGACAAACAGACAGACGGACATGGCTATATCGACTAGGTTGTTGATGCTGATCAAGAAGATATGTATATAATTTATGGGGTCTGCCACGCCTCTTTCTGCCTGTTACGCACATTTTTTTGCACAAACGTAATAGACCCATTTGTACTTTTTTTAAGTACAGGGTCTAAAAAAAGGGACAGATGGCAGAGGGACACATATATCGACTCGGCTGTTAATGCTAATTAAGAATACTCGTGCATAATACCTGATGGGTTGTGTCACGACTTCTGTCAGTTACGCACATTTTTTTACAAACTTAATAGACCTTTCTGTTCTTTATTATAGTAGAGTCTAAAAAAAGCAATGCTGAAACATGAATTAATTATATGTACATAATTTACACATTTATTGTTACTTTCATTATAAATTACCTCTGAGAATAATGCTTACGAAAATAAAATGAATTAAGTTGGTTGCAGTGGCACAATATATAAACATGGGCACTAAATCTTTGATATTTATGGAAAGCTTGCGATCCTCATATGCGGAATGACGAGACGATGGACCAATATAACAGGCAATAATACAGTAAGTAACCATAATTTTGCTAACAAAAACACAAGATCTCTGGGCACGCGAGAGACTGTCGTAATTCTTGCTATCACGCCATTTTCCTGTGAGAGGATGCCACAAGCCCCAATTAATCCACAGCCTCTCGAATTCGGCAGAGAAACGTTCACGCCACTTTCCAACTACACGATAATCTCCAGTTTTAAGGACCATTGATGAACTGAGGACGAGAAACTTTTGTCGCACCCAGCGATTGACTATAAACACCTGGGTCAACTGCTTTTGGACATCTAAGAGCTCAATGCGACGCAAGTACCAGCTAGGGTAGCGTCCAGCATTGTTGTGAGCGACGGCAACGCGGGTTGGGATCCGTATGTCACGTGTACGTATCAGGAGCACGTATGTGGAGTTACGAGTCAGTTGCGGTTTTTCCGGATCTTGCATGAGCGTAAATTGCAGTTCCGAACGTTGTGTCGTTTGGAAGATTAACCGAACCGTGGCTGTTGTTTGGGCATTGATGCGTCCGCCAGTTTTTAAAAATATCAAGAGATCATGTACGTCTCGGGAGCATTCGTGCTCCAATCCGCTCATGTCACAGACAACCGTCTTGCCAGGTCGATTATTGCACCAGATGACGAGCACCAGTAACCAAACGAAGGTCAGCAAGAAAATCACAATATAAATCGAAAGCAAAACCATATTCATACGAACATGACCCAGCTCCAAAGGGATAACTATGGCAGGAATGTGATACACGTAGCTGGTATAGGTACCCAGAACCGTGCAGGTACAGTGGATGGTGCCCTTCTTCTGATAATCCAGCACGGGAACACAATGATCATGAGACCAATGCTGCGATTTCTCTGACAAACTGTATGTCCAATAATCGCAGCTGCGCTCCTGGAATACAAATGAAAACATTGCTGGACCATCCGTCACCGGAGTATCCGCACTCTCAGCGTAACCCGCTGCGCCGTTGATCTGTATTGCCATATAGACACGTTTCAACATCTTGCAATTATTTCGTATTACCATTGTTTTATTGCTTGATCTGGCGGGTACCAGACATTTGGCCTTGTTTACGAGAGCTTTCCATGATTTCGGCGGCTGGCCCATATAGAGAAGCACTTGCAGTTCATGTGTTGATTCCTTAAAGCTCACCGTTATCATCGCGTGCCCCTCTACATTGATGCGATACAATCGGACCCATTGCATGTACTCCAAACTGTCAGTCTCCAAACAATTAATATATCGACCGCCATCCGAGATCGCATATTCATCCTCGTCATCATCCAAAATGGGTCTTGTCACTCTTTTTCTCCCTACTCGTAGTACGAGTAATCGAAAAACAATGTGATAAATAAAATATGATCTATTATCAAAAATATATTGATGCATACCGTCAAAGATAAGATCATCTTCTTCCTCCTCGTAAATGCTACGTGCGATCCTAGAACTGTTATTTTTATCTTTTCCTAGATCTACATTTCTTAAATTAATCAGCTTAGGTATTTCCATAAGGCGAGAGTAAACACCTGAAATATTTCATTATTAGTATCCAAAGGCTCATTTTTTCAATGTCTTTATAAGGTTTCAAATAACTATCCTAATGGTAAGCTGATATAAAATGCATTGAACATGATGTTAAATGTCAAAGATATGTATCAAATCAAGCTTATACGGACATTGAAAAAATAGGGCTTATTATTATAATACGTAAAGAAATAAGTACTTTAAATTTCTAAAGTTCTTTTTAATTAAATTATTTGGCAAGACATATCCTTATATAAAAAATGCTTTGTCCTAACTGATTCACTGAGTCATTATCGTAGAGATGAAATGGGAATACCTACGGAACTGAAATTCTCGCTCAGTATAGCTGAGATATATGTAATTATCGTGCAAAAAGACGGCGTTATGTGAAATTCTAACTGGAAGAGATGCAAATTGTCGGTCAAATGTCGAAATATATGAATTATGCGTAGTATGTCTTTTTCCGTTTTTGTGCTCCTATGTTTTTGCTACATCTTGAAAACCTTTATATACATATGTAGTTGCCAGAGGCACACTCACATTAAGTCACATTAAGTATGAAGAACTTTGTTGTTTTCTTAGCTTTATCAATCAAATTCTCAGATTGGTTTTATCTCGTCATTTAAAATCTGAATTTTTTCCCCCAAAAAGGCTAATTACAGACACCAAACTTGCTATATAGGTTCATCTATATCTGCTCAGATCACCAAATCTCAAATTTTGGATGCAAAACACACATACACACTTTTCTATTGCTCTCATTTTGCACTAGTTCACTCTTTCTTCGCTCTCTACTGATGCTCGCGTTCTCATTCTGCCACGAGCTAATACACTGGCGTAGCAATTTTAATTAACCTATTGATCATCATTGGCTACGCCTCTGCAGATTTTTCAAGTTTCCCACGTATCTTGGTAACACTTTAGTTTGTTGCGAGAGTTTCGAATGCGCTGGCGTGTTATTTGAACTGTATCGATTTGCTACAATATAAATTAATATAAAACGTAATTTTCATTACGATTATATAAAATCTTATAATCGGAAGCACGATCGAGCGGCGCACTGTACCTCAACAGGGTATTTTACTGTCGGGCCCTCAAGACTGAATAATATATTAATACCTTGCAGAGGGAATTATAATTTTGTCACGAAGTTTGTAACGCATTGAAGAAGGCCTTACAGACCCCATGAGTATATATAATTTTGACCAGCGCGACGAGCTGAGTCGATATAGCCATGTCCGTCTGTCTATCTGTCTGTTTCTAGCCAAACTAGTCTCTCAGTTTTAAAGCTATCTTGATGCAACTTGGTACAGACCCTATAGCTGCCATAGGAACAATCGCTTCGAAATTAACATTTGGTATGAAAAACTTTTTCTCAACATATCTTAACTAGACTTACATATGGTGTGTTTGGTACAGTTTTATAATTCCTT
Organism: Drosophila putrida; assembly: GCA_037043535.1. NCBI lineage: Eukaryota > Metazoa > Arthropoda > Insecta > Diptera > Drosophilidae > Drosophila > Drosophila putrida. The sequence goes on from JBAMBI010000460.1 coordinate 276,382, forward strand.
ACCAAGTTTGGTTCAAATCGGAGTACTATATTATATGGCTGCTATAGGAACGATCGTTCGAAATCAATCAACATGGTATGAAAAACTTTTTTGTTTCTTAATATACCTTAACCAAACTCACATATTGTGTGCTTGGTACAGTTTTATACATCCTTACGAAATTTGGTGCAAATCGGACAACTATATCATATAGCTGTCATAGGAACGATCGGTTCGAAATCAACATTTAACAAGTTTTGTAAAAAATCTGAAGGCTTATATAGGGCACTGCAAGGGTATCCCAGCTTTGGCGCGCCAAAGTTAGCTTGCGATATATGTAGTATGTATAATATAGACTATGGTCCGAATCTATCCTGCAAATTTCATCCAAATCGAATGATAAGCGCGGAAGTTATTCAACTCACAATGTTAAGGGCAAAATCAACTGATATCTTCGTCGTGGCGCCATCTATGAAAATTTTTGGAAATTGAAACAATCTATAGTGATTGTATGCAATCAAAAAGTACAGGGTCTCCTACTGTCGATCTTGCTCCCCCGTAGCTTAATGTATTTTTATACTCTGGGGGTGTATTAAATTTGCTTAAAAAAAATGCAAGGCGCTAGCATCAAAGGTGCTCTTGTAATTCGACTTGGAAATTTTGTATTTTAATATGCGGGAGCGGAGGTGGGCGTGGCAAAAATCTAAAACAAACTCGTTCAATGCAAGATATAGATGTACATACATGCCAAATTTGGTGTTAATAGCTCTTATAGTCTCTGAGATCTAGGAACTCAAAAAATTTTTGATTTTTAGTACTTGTAATACGGACTATGGTCCGAACCTATTCTGCAAATTTCGTCCAAATCGGATCATAAACGCGAAAGTTATTCAACCAACAATGTTAGGGGCAAAATCAACTGATATCTTTGTAGTGGCGCCATCTATAGGAGTTTTTTTTAACTGAAACAATCTGTAGTGATCGCATTGCACTCAAAAAGTACAGGGTCTCCTACTATCGAGCTTGCTCCACCGTAGCTTACTTCATTTTTAATAAATATCGCTTACCACCACCAAACTTGGAAGACGGCTAAGCTACAACATAAATAACCTTGGGCCAATAAGTCGATTGGGATTGGGTGTGTAAAAGCAAGGCAAAACTTAGTTTAGTCATAGTGATCATTCCTTGTTTTTGACACATCCCCGACAAATAGGTGGAAACTGCAGCGATGCAGCGTACACTCTTTCCCGCGGTAAAGAACCTCCACGCGGTATCCCCCGGTAACGTACTCGCAGTACGGCTAACTCTGAGCGCCGACTGTATTCCGTCTAATCCTAAAAAGAAATAACTCCTGTCTACTACTCATCCTACTCTGAGACCTGGGCAAGGGTTTTTAAACTGCCTACCCGCAAGTCAGTGGCGTCATGCGACCGGTACCCGCTGACTTTAAAGGTTCGCAGCTGAGGGATAAATCCACCTGTGTTTGGACGAAGCCTTCCAGACGGCCGGGCAACCTCGGGTCGTATCCAGCCTTGCCGAGGTATGGGCCCCTCCCTCGGTCGGCCCCCTGTCTGGTCGAGCAATGTGAGCGATATGAATTTGTGCAATGAACATCACAACACCAGCCTCGGACGTACCGAGACTAGATAAAGTCAATACGAGCGTTATAGACAAGGAGGCACTACTCGGCTCCAGCCAGAAGAGCACACCACAAACCAACCCCACTATAGACCAAAGGGACATGGCGAATCCCAGAGCTGATGGTAAGTAGAGGACGGACTAACCGGGCCAGTCGAGCTTTATTTTAAGCAGTATTGCAAAGAATGAAGCAGAGGGTAAGGCTGACCCGGTAACGAAAAGCACGCAACTTACCAAATCTAAAGGTAACAGATCCCAGCATGAGGCTTATTATGCGCCTAAGAGGGCGAAAGTTGCGAGGAGAGGCCCTAGAGCTACCTCATTTGGGAAGGCCGAGGCACGGCTCTTCAGTGAGGTGGCTAAAGGACCAACCGATCATGACAAGCTGATCCGGACGCTGCGAGCCATGAACCCAGGTATCAAGACGGACGACATTATACAAGAGCCCTGGACTAGAGACATGACAGTCTTGAGTCCATCGGTACACGGCCACGACACCATATACAAAAACTTAGAAGGTAGGCCGAGAGCTTGTATAATAATCAAATATATCATTCAGTTGGGAGATCCCAACAGTAGCATACCCTGGGGAAGTAGAGAACGCCACACAAATTTTCTTCTAAACATAAAAAAATTTTTTTAAATGTGTAACAAAAATTTAAAAAAAAAATTAAAAAATTTAAGCATGCTTTTACTGGGATTCGAACCGAGGTCCCCGGTTTGACTACGGGCATCTCTATCACTTGATAACTGGAAAGAGAGAAAGAGAGAGGGCAAAACTCACAACAACAAAACATTAAACTAAAAAATTAAATAATTGCGGATATCTTCCGTGTTTATTATCCGATCTTGATCAAATTTTCACAATGCATCCCTTCTCATTCAAGTATTGTTCGTGCTCAAGTCTCTAGCTTGATAATTACCAGAGTTGTGGTTTTTCTCATATTGCGGGTAAAGGGGGCGTGGCATCCAAAATTTGAAATAAACTTGATCTGCGTGCAAATATAAGAAGTCTTCACACCAAATTTGGTGCTTCTAGGTCTTACCATCTCTGAGATCTCGTTGTTCATACGGACGGACAGACAGACATGGCTATATCGACTCAGCTTGTCGCCCTGATCAAGAATATGTATACTTTATGGGGTCTGCCACGCCTCCTTCTGCCTGTTACATACTTTTTTTTTGAACAAACTTAATATACCCCCCAGGGTATAAAAAACAATATAAGGCACTTTACTCCCCAGCCTAAGCAATGAAGATCTGACAGTTGTCAAGATCGACTTGGCCAAAGGAAAAGCGCTGGTAATCGCCTCCGCCTACATGCCGCCAGCAGCTGTGGAAAAGCTATTGGAGCAGGCGGAAAGTACCAAATCACTTGCATTAATGGTCGACACCAAGTTTTCAACACCAAGTTTCACAATACAACTTCTTACGGCAGCACTCGAAAATGGTTACTCGAAATGGAGAGTCCAAAATTGAATTCATATAATCTAATTAAAAAAGTAAAAAATTATACCTTTGATATTACTTTGACTAAGTCATATGCAGAGATAAGTTAACAATCACTTGTAGATCAAACTTTATATGTTATATCAACTTTGAGTTGTTTTTTTTTAAAAAGTAAAAAAAATTTAAAATCACTTTTTTCCTTCGTTTAATTAATTACGTTTAACATAAAATCATTTCTTTTCTTTTCCCTATTTTAAATCCTTTAAGGTCCCATGCCCACTTTTATTATTAGTCCAAACATTTCTTTAGGAATATTGAAATAATATTCATTCCAAATTTTAAACTGATAGCTTTAAAAATTCAACTGATACTGATTTAAGTCGCCATAAATTTGCAAAATCGTACTCTATGAGCTGGGTAGTGTGTGAGCATTTGCCGGCAAAAACGCGATGAATGTTGGCTTCTAAAGCGAAGAATGAGGCTTCCAAGGTAACTTACTCTCTAGCATCATTTCGAAAGAATTATGGCGCAATGACTCCACCAGCCCATAGAGCCCACCAAACAGTCAGTTTTTGTTGCTGTTATGGCGTCTCAAGGGTCTCATGTGGACTATCTTTACTCCAAATGCAGCAATTTTTGCATGTTGACGTAGCCATTCAACCAAAAATGAGCCTCATCACCAAACAACCAGAGAACGGCAAGGGTGTCCTTTTTGCCACCCTACTCACATACAATGAATTGTGTGTCGCGGTGCCACTCACCACCGGCTAAGCAAAGCAAAATTACATCCTCATCAAAAATTTTGTTATGTGCTGCGAGTGCCGGCAATGTCCCGCACTCGCTCATAAAATGTCCCGTTTGCCGATCTCACTCACACTCAAAACGAATGTATGAACAAGCAGGGAAAAAAAGGCAATGAGAAATAAATAGTAGTCCCTACGCGGCCTATAAGAAGTCCTGCGTTGTGTCTGTCGATTTCTGTGAGCAGTTAGTGTGCAGTGAAATAACGGTATATGACCCCTGCTTTAAATCACTCGGGTGTCTTGAAGACACACGATTTTGGAAAGTAGATGAAAAAAAGATTTAAAAAGTTAATTTCAAGAAAGTGACATATACGATAATTTCGTATATGCTATTTGGAAAACATTCGAGTAGTACAAAACAGGCAACAGTGGTCGGGAAGTGGTTAAAAACTTAGCTAGAGACCAAAAATTCATGCTTGAAGATCGTTATGTCAGCATAAGAGATTGTTGATATGTTTGATCATTGACTATAATATAGAATTTAGACAAAGATATAATTTTTAGAACATTAAAATAGTAAATATAAACATAAGAATTGTATTAGATATACATAAAGACGGAACTTTTAGAACTATCACAAAATCTGATGGATAAGAGTTTGTTACTCACCAGTGACATTAGGCCGCTCCAAGGCGGGCTTATATTTTCCCACGATGGTCCTGAAGATAATCTCGCTATGATACAGTTGACGCTCGGTCCTAAAATTGTCCTCATTGACATAAATGCGAACAGATAGTAGTACGGAGCTGGGCTGCTTCTCCTCGGGATACCACCAGTTGAGTTCACGTATTGTCGAAATTACCTTAAGGCAAATGTGTTTTGTATGCAAGGCCTTGACTTCCTGAAGAAGATCTGGCTTAAAGTGTACCAAATGCATGCTGTCGCTAGTCTCGATCAAGTAATGTCGACCGTACTCAATATCAAAGCATTGAATCTCCAGGGCAACAGCCTCCGATGTGATCTCATTGGGATCGGCCTGAAGGCCATGCTTGCGAGCCATATTCAAGTATTGATAAAGTCGTTCAGTTTGCCACATGGCAGTCAACCAGGTCATTGAACGATTATAGGCTTCCTTATCATCGTAGTCAGAGATTTCGTTCGCTAGTGTATCAATGAGATCCTGATTCAGTTGATTATTGTGAAGAGCATTTCGATACTTATCAAATATATTTTGAGGAGGACGTGGCATTTTCTTATTAAGGCGATGCATCATATCGTAAACTGTCACACAGGCAACAGTCACATTGATAAATGGTTGCTCAACCATTTCCATATTTATATCGTTTTTATAGATCACTTCAAAGATCTCGTTAAGTTTTGTCAACGAGTACGTCAGCAATTTGTGCTCGGTAACATCGATGGGTGTCAACTGCATGGCAAGTGTCCTAGTTAAATTTGCCTGATGTCCGAGAGCTTCCAAAGATTGTGGATAGACACTGTCAAAAGCGTGCATAAGAACCATACCACTGTCAACACGACGTATCCTCGTGGCCAATGATGCTATGACTTGAGTGAACCGACTAAATCTACCACGATCTGCCATCTCCACAACATTGTTCGGTTCCGTGTTGATAAACTCCCATAAAGCTTGCGAAGGTTCAACTGTAACATTTGCCAGCGGTGTCACGGTTACATCCAGCTCTGTCATTGCGCAGGTAAGTAAATTATCACAAATTAGCACCTTGATGGTCCGCACATTCAGTGGCAAATAGGATACACATGTGCAATTATAGCATCTGGAGAGGAGCACACGGTCCGCGTAAGAGAAAATCTCTATAGGTTCGCGCTTGGTCTTATAATTCTTGCAGCACACATTGAACTCTGTCGTTGCCTCAATCCCAACATTCGGATTCACCACACACTTGCCGCCAACAGGTGGAACTCTCTTTTTTAATGCCTTCTCCTCTCGCCCACCTCGTCCATCCTTAGTTCTTATGGTCAACATGATTTGTGCAACTGTTCCTTGTGTTCGGATAAACATCGTTAAGTTCTGTGTATTGAGGGTCAACTGTTCGCCCACATACCACGTATAATCAACATTCTCCTGGCCACAGTCGAAGCACTTGGCCACAAGTTGCACTTTACTAAACGGATTGTATTCATTGTTGGCACAGTTCGCTAGGCAAACAATGGCCACATGCAACACATTGTAATCTACAATGTTTACCACCTGGGTTGTTCGCGACGAGAGCTTCGGATTGTCATCGGACACCACCGACAATGTAAACTTATATTGACTGTCAAGACTAAGGAAATAGCTGGGTATAGAAAATTTTGCACCTAAAAAAAAAGAGTTAGATTGAATTGTTTAACAAAAATGCATTAAGCTAAGGTGGAGCAAGCTCGACAGTAGGAGACCCTGTACTTTTTGAGTGCAATGCGATAACTACAGATTGTTTCAGTTTCAACAAATTTCCATAAATGGCGCCACTACGAAGATATAAGTTGATTTTGACCGTAACATTATAAGTTGAACAACTTCCGCGTTTATCATCCGATTTAGATGAAATTTGCAGGATACGTTCGAAACATAGTCTGTATTGTACATACTAAAAATCAAGGCGCTAGCATCAAAGGTGCTCTTGTAATTCGAATTTGGAAATTTTGTATTTAAATTTGTGGGGGCGGAGGGGGGCGTGGCAAAAATCTAAAAAAAACTCGTTCAATGCAAGATATAGATATACATACATGCCAAATTTGGTGTCTCTAGCTCTTATAGTCTCTGAGATCTAGGAACTCAAAAAAGGGACAGACAGACAGACGGACATGGCTATATCAACTCGGCTGTTGATGCTGATCAAGAATATATATACTTTATGGGGTCTGCCACGCCTCCTTCTGCCTGTTACGCACATTTTTTTTGCACAAACGTAATAGACTTGTACATTTTTAAAGTACAGGGTCTAAAAACTACTTTCTTACAGTTACAGTTGGTAGTGCTGTACCAAGTAAAAGTAAAAGACAAAGATTAATCCTATCCTGGTATATTCCAAGGCGACTAACTAGGGGGTTTGTCTTTTCGCAATCGGTACAAATAAGTGAAAAGTAAGATTTTTAAAACCTTCAAAAATGAATGTGTACACAGTATGTACGTATATTGATTATGATAAACCGTTCTTAATTAAGAAAAATAAATAAATTGTTGAGCCTGTACTTCTTTAAAAATACAGTGGGTTCCATAAGTTTTGTAAAATTATTTGTGATCAAGAAAAGCGCCGAAATTATACGAAAAGCAAAAAGATACTTTTCGAAAAGTTGACCGGAGACGTTTAAGTAAAAACCCTTTGAATTTGATAGCTTCCAATTTCGGTTCTAATAACTCCAGGTCCGGTATTACATTGGAAACCGTTAATTTCGGAAAACGGTCTCGGCCGCGATATCAATGTAATAGCCCGAAATTTTACATTAAAACCTTTGGATATTAGAAGACTTGGTCCGGTTCTGCAAAAGGTCAAAAAGATCTTCTATGAAATAGAAAATTAGATAGGAATCTCTTAGAACGAGATAATTTGAAGAGGAAAATCTACAAGCTTTCCTTTAAGATAGCTAGCTTCATAGTATCATGCTATCATGCTATTTACTATATTACCTCTGTTAAGATTTGGACGACATTCTTGATTTTTATAGTCGTCTTCTGATAGACAATCCCATTTATATGTTTTAAATTGCTTGACCTGTCTAGATTTGGAGTAATCGCGACTAAGTGAACCATCTAGGAGTAAATCTTTGCTTACAATCGCATCGCGACTTGCGCCCCCAGCAATAATAGCCTGAACGCTTCCAGTGATTGCATGCACATAGCAACGGGCCGTAAACTGGGTGCCATTGTAAATACCTTCAGCACGGACCACATAGAGATTACGCCAGAGCTCGTGCTTGGTAGGATAACGCAGCCTGTAACGTTTTAAAACTAAAATCCGTTGTTGACCCGGAATTGAAAACAGCAATTCTATAAAGAAATTGAGTGTTTACGACATTAATTCCAATACTTATGGATAAGAACAGAACTCACCTGTCTCGGCCAGATTAAAAATTTTCCACGTTAAACTCACTTGCTTCTCTGGCTTGCCGCACGTCTTCCGGAAGAATGAACGCAGTATTGTGCTGCGTAACAATACAACTTTTTGTGGAGTTTTCGGATCCTTGCAGTGGCTCATCTTTAATAATGGCATACATTTCTTTGGCTGTGTCACATTAATGTCTACATCAATAACCTCCTCGATTCCTGGCTTTCTGGGCATCATCCCCTTCAATCTTAATATATTTGCTTCAATATCCCAGAAAGTCGCATTCACAAGCGCATAATAACCAACTTCGTACGTCACAGGTTCAACTGGAAATATTTCAAGTCGTTTCAACACTTCGCTGATGTTTAGAGTACCTAGAAATTCTGGAGGCATATTTTCCCTGATTCCTAATAGACGATAGGCCAACAAGTAGGTTTCCGTGCTGAGACGCAAACTGATTGGATATGCCGGAATTTTGGCGGCAGTCATTACTACCCTGGTCACTTTTCCATACTCGACATTTTTGTTGATGTAAACCCTTAGTTCGGCCTTTTCAAGCTCATTAGATCTGTAACTGCCATCTTCCTGAGCGTACCCCAGAATTGCACTTAACATCAATATCCGCCAGAACTGCCACATTTAGCGATCAATCAAATATTGAAGAGAAATCTTATTTATTAAAGTTCAATAGCAGAAACTCCAGTATTTTTGGACTCCGTTCGCCCGCAGACCCCTGTGTATATGGTTTTTGAAAAAGTATAACCAGGATAACTAGATCTATAAAATTATTCTCTTTTTTGACACAGTTCTTTTGGGAGTCTTATACATTTTTGATCAATAAAAATATTGTTTGGGATTATAGTTAAAGATTAAGGTTCTTTTTATTATTTGTTTGCTTTACAACAAAATACAGACTAAATAATAAGTAAAATATATTTATTTATTTGTTTATATATATATATATATATATATATATATATATATATATATATATATATATATATATATATATATATATATATATATATATATATATATATATATATTTAATTCTTATTATTATTAATATAAATCCCTCAAAACTCTCTAGGTTCTAAAAAGTTTAAACTAATTTCTTTTTGTAATTTTTTTTATTTCGTTTTAATTTTTATTTCTGTTCCAGTTTTGCGGGCATGTGTGTGAAAGTGAATTTTAAGATGAATTGGTTTAGATGAATTTGAAACATGAAAACCGGAAATTCTGCTTGTTATCGCAGTTCTTGCGTAGGGCAGATTTGCATAGTGCAAGTAATATGTAGTGTAAGTAAACTATCTATAATGCAAATTTATTAGCGTTTAATAATTTTGTTTTATTTTAAATTAAATTTAATTGTTAATAGCATAGGCGCCGCGCACGAAAAGAAAGGAGAAGAGGGGGAATTTCATGTACAATTCGAATAACTCAATAAAATAAAAACAGACATAATATATATGTTCTTGTCAATTGCAGTCAGTTGTTACGTAATTGTTTGCAAAATTTCAAATATATTTGTTAGCAAATTGATTCGCATGGAAAATTTATAAATATGTAAAATGAATATAATTTACTCTTATTGGAGAAGCAACATTGACATTACATCAAAAAAGAGGCAGCGCTGCAACAAATATAACAGACAAATTGACCTCAAATTGACACATACTTTCTATGTTTTTTTGGTGATCATTGCGGGATCGGGATAGATTTGGTAGGTTGAATTTTTGATTGATTCTTCATTGATCCTCGCGCAACGGTGTCAGCGGATATTGGGCCCCAAAGCAAGTCAGAATAAAACAATAATAATGGTTCAGATAAACATCAGAATTACATATCATAATGTAAGTCATAAAAGCGGTCCGCGCTTACACAGTTATTAGCAGCCCTCTTGTTCTCACGCATTTCTCACAAAGGGGTATTTCTGCCCCTTTCGAGAATACTCTTCAATTCACTAATCATCATTTTGTCTTCTCTCTTATCCATCTCGTTCGCCTTAAGCCAGTCGACCGTACACAGGTTCAAACGAGTACATTAAAGTTAGTCACTGCTAACGGACATGACTTTTTGCTTTAGACTTTGATCTGAATAGAATTTACTCTAGGTGTCTATGGGAAGAGTATAGAGCGGATCAAGTTGGCATAAAGAAATGAATGGAGTAGAAGTAGTATTGAAATTGCAATAGTACAAATATGCCCTAAACGCTTTTCAATGTGGGTATGGTCTGTCAGTATATATATATATATATATATATATATATATATATATATATATGAGTGTGTGTGGGGCTGTGCTGGTGTTTGGTGTGTATACGGTTTTTAAACTAAATGATAAAGTATAGTTTAAATGGTAGTCGTGTTAACTAAATGTTAAAATCTGGATCTTACAAATACAGCACTCGAATCATGCTCGCTGTAACCCAAACGCTTTGTATGTTTAAACACCTCATTTGTAATGCTCGTCACGGGCATCGATTGATCCAAATTCTCAGCCATGTTGAGCACAAGACGCAAATCCCGTTGCATATGACTTAATGGTTGTTGGGGGTTAAAATCACCCTTTGCCATTTCTGCAAAGGAAAAGAAACAAAATTTAAATATTATCTAATATGTATATTTTCTAAAATTTAAAATAAATTAGAGCCCAATTGTCATTCCAAACAAAACTTAAAAGTTGAAACTGGATAGTTACAAAAAACCTTTTTAAAGCTCTTCGTTATATACTCTTTGCTCAAAAAGATGTTTCTGTTCGAACTGTCAATATCTATCAGTCTTTCTGTCCAAATCTAACACATAGATTCAAAGCAGAATCAGTTTCAATTTTAACCTCCTGCCGCCCACTAATAGATAAACCATTTCCTAAATCATTTTAAAGGTAAGCTCTCATGTTATTCCACACACAATGAGTATATCGATTCCGGTGAGTTACTTTAAACGATCGAAATATCAACTATTCAAATATAAATATAAACTTCCTTGTTGTGTATTTGATTCCGTATGCGTATTACATATGTGCTGTAATTTGTGAATCTGAGCCCAAGCTTTGGAAATTGTTGGCAAATTGTTAACAATTTTCACCAAATTTTTCTGGAAATTATTAATGAGCGCAACAATATAAACCGCGTAATGCAAGCAAAACAAGACAGCTTTCGTTTTATCTACTTATTCATTTGCTACATGTGCAATTTCAAGCAATAATAAATATATAACAATTTTCATAAACTTTGTAATGGAAAAATGCTGTTTTGCTAACTTACCCTTGCCCTTAGCCAGCAGTAGTGGTGATTTCATAGAAGTTAAATCGAATATGTCGATGATATCGTTTAACGAAATGGAAAAACGATCAGCTGTAAGAAAATAAACGTACGTTTAAATAAATAACTTTATGTAATAAATTAGGGAATACGCACCCAAGGCTAGCGCCTCTGCCAGGCCAACCAGACTGACGCCCAGAATAGTTTGCAAAATGAGGTTCACTTTACAGGCGTTGCCAACATCTGCTAGATAATAACAATACATTAAATTTTAATATATATATATATATATATATATATATATATATATATATATATATATATATATATATGATGAAGAAAACTTAAACGATAATGAATTGCATTTTGAACTTACTGCCCAAAAAGAAAGTGTTTTTAGCAATCGTCTTGAAGCAGGAATGACACTCCTCAAAGACTGTGCGATCACCGCCGGCCAAAATGATAAGCATGCCATCGGCGGCCTCTTGTCGGGAACCATGGATCTGTGCCTCCAGATAGCGGCCATTACATTGCTTAATGCCCTCCCCAATGTCCAATGACGTGTCCGGATCAATAGTAGACATTTCCACATATGCCTTATTGCGTAAATCCTTTAGCTGCAGGACACCACAGTTGCCAAAGACAAGCTACAAAAGAAAACAAGGAAATAAATTTCAATACAATAAAATATACATATATGTTTAATAAACTGTGGTTAAAACTAGATACTTACATCTTTGGCGCCCTTAGGATCTGATACACAACAGAATATTATGTCTGCTGCTTCCACCACATCCATTGGTGTGTCCTTAACCTCCGCTCCAGCCTCCACAAAAGGCTGGCACTGCACACAAGAAAGACAGAAATAGAGTATTATTATATTTCAATTACGTAAAATGTAGATTTACCTTATCAATGGTGCGGTTCCAGACCACAACCTTGTGCCCCGTGTAAATCAAATCCTTGACAATGGTTGAGCCCATCATGCCAAGACCAAGAAAGCCAAATGTTTGATCCGATGGCGTAATGTCGCGATCTGCTAAAGTGTTGGATCGCGAATTCATGTCAATGGTCTGCGTTTCTGGCCGTGTAACAACTGGTCGGTCTAGCAGGGCTATTGCATTGGGTGTTCGCTTTGTTAGGGTGCCCAAAAAGGCATCTGTCTCGATGCGTGCTCGAGCTGCAAGCGATGACGAGCTAGCGCCATCAAAATCGATCGCACCGCTAGTTTCATAGTGCTCCGCATCCGCGTTGCCGGATGCAGTCCGTCGGCCACGTTTAGCACTTGTTGCACCAGTGGGTGTCTGTTGTGCAGAGATGCGCCTCTTTTGTGCTGCTGCTGATTTCGCAGATGCTGCTTTATTTGCTTGTTTGCTACTTACAGCAACAGCAGCACTGGATTTTGCTTTGGGTGTGCGTTTCGCTTGACTCTTGGCAGTTGGCGTCGTCGTCACAACTGGGGATGTTGCACTATCATTTGCATTATTATCGATTACAACAGGCTTCGCATCTGATTCATCTGGACTTCCAACAACATGCGGTACAACACCATTGTTGGCATCGGCAGCAGCATCTGGATTCTCATCGCTATCAAGACCATCACGAATTTTGTCAAAATCAGCCTCAGTGGCATGATTGCCCATGCCGCAGCTCTCATCAATTTGGCCATCGATCTCCACAGGATTGTCAACATATTTATCAATGTCGGCCATGGCGTGCCTAAAGGCGGCCGGCTTGCTCACTTTCGCCAGTTCATCCTTCCAAGGACCTTCGAATGGTTTAATGTTGTGCTCCTCGATCCATGCGCTGCATTTTAATCAAATAATCACAATTAGTTACAGTACTCTTTAGGTGCTCTCAAATTCTTACAAGTTCCGTGAACCAAAGAAAAAGACACATTTTGTATTGGCGCGTCTCTGTTGACTTAGGAGATCCAACGGGGGTTCCACAATCTGTAAATAATTAGTGTAAAAACAATTACAGCCTTATGTTGCAGAGGGAACAACAGTAAGCACATATGTAAACTGTCGATTTCACACACACACGCACTTGGCACAGCAAAGTTCAAAAGAAATTTCACTGTGCATTTTCTTATTTTATATTTGAAAGCTACCATATTTAAAGTTAACACAAAATAAAGCATAAAACAAGTGCTAAGTACTGATAGCAGCAACAGTATACACACACCAACACTCCATTTACAACAAATATTAAAGCCTGCAAAGTGCGTTATAGACGGCGACAGCAACAACGGCGTCGACAGCAGCGCGCGTCCGGCCTCTGCCGTTGGCTGCATAAAAAAAAGTACAGTCAAAAACAAACACGGCAGCGGCAGCGGCGTCGCCGTCGACAGAAGCATATATAGTTATTTTGGCTTACCATGCCCGGCCACGGTGTAAATCCCTTCATTTTGGCCCTGTAATGCAATAAGAATTAAATGTTTAACATTGTTTTAATCATTTATTAAGATTCAATCAACGACATAGTAGAAAATAGCGCGCGCGCGCGAAAAAAGCGCCAACGCAACGTTGTTGCGACAATAGCAGAAATTGTGTCGGCAGCGTCAGCTACGTACATACTATATCTAAACTTAATGTGATTTATACTTTATATGATGAATTTAAATATAAGTCAAATATTTTTACATTTTTTTTCTCATAATTTTCGCCCAACACAGCGCCAATTGAGGTTATGTGAAGTAGCATTTCATTCTTTTTTACTGTAGGCCGGAAATAATTCACAAACATTTAATTCGTTATCTATCAGTATTAGCTACTTTAGTTAGCATAAATTTATTTTTTATTTTTAATGAGCAGTGGAAATCTTACCAAATCAAATCCTTGGGCTTGTAGATAAATTTCTCTGTCGAGTCGCTCGATAGCGACAATTTTTTATTTTTCGACATGATGTTATCTAGGCGTATATTAAACTTGGTTATTTTGCTGCTGTTACTGTGGAGAACACACACAAGTAACTTATTGGTTTAATTGCTATAGCACAAACTTGTGGTTGGCAGCGTTAAATAAATTTTTTTAACTTTTCGTACGCTGCCTGATTATTTTATTTTTATCTTTGTGTGTGTGATGCGCTTTGTGTATGTCGATAATAGCTGGTATCGAAAACAAAAATGGCGTTCGACATGTGATGCATTTGTGTATCGATTATTTTGGTATTTTTCATTGAAAGCAAGTTGGCATTTCTCAAACAAGGTGGCAGATTCGTCTGTAGAATGTAAACATAATAGTCAACATCAAATCACATCAGTGTTACAGGCTACAGTAAACCGAAATAGATTCCGCTACCCCTAAATGTCGGAATGAAATCATAATGTTTTTACTGTCAAATCCCCAAGTTTGGTGAATTAAAATGATAGAGCTGCCAGAAAGTGACGGACATTTTGCAACACTGTTTGACAAAGAGCTGTTTGATTCTTAAGATGCGGGACTTAGCTTAAATTTTCATAATTGTGGCCATCAAAATGAAGTGAAATGTCGCAGAACAAAGAAAACAGAAACATTAAAAGTCGGATGGAGCTCTTCGATGAAGAAGACAAAACTCGCCTGTTTCAGCAGGTAGAGCAGTTGCCATCATTGAGGGTTTTAACCGATAAAACATAACAATCCCATAAAACCTGTATTTGTCGCTGCAAATGATCGTTTTAATTGGCGGTTCATTTTAACTGTTTTTTTAGTTACTTTCACTTTCTTTATATTTTGCTTTTACACACTGATATTATGCTTGAAAAAAAAACTCTTAAGAAAAATTTTTAAAATCAATATACATACATATTTAATCTTTGAGTCCGTATCCATCATAAAAAGCTAAAATTAGGCCGAGGACAATGAACCAAAGCTAAAAATTGCCGGCTTAGACGCCGCCGTCGCCGTCATACATCATACACCATGATGAGTTTACTAATATTAGTAAATTCATCTTGTTATACACGAGTATCATCCCGGAAAAGCAATTAAAATCGAGACACGGGACTCTACGAAAAAAATTCTCCATCGAGACTCGGGACTCTATGACATCAGGCACTCGATTGATTCCCGACTCAAACATGGACAGCTTCGACAGGCAAAGCAAAATTAAATGGTGGAATGTCTGATGATGCTGATGCAGTTTTACCCAGCTGCAGCTGCTATATTAAGTCAAAAGCCAAGATTGCGGAGATTCAAGAGTAAGCCCAGAAGCACGGCATATTGGACACTAATGGAACATCCCAAAAACGAAAATTTGTTTTTTGAAAGCCTCAGAATTTCAAAGAAATGTTTCTTTGAATTATGTCACCTTCTGCGTACACATATTCCAAAGCAATCACACTTTTTTTTACAATTCGAGATAGCAATCTGCATATAAAGGCTGGTAACCTGCGCAGAGTACCGGGTAGTAGGGGATGTGTTTGGAGTGCAAAAAAGCACAGTCCATAATTATTTTCATATGTAAATGCTGTTGTTGCGTTTTGATCTTCCATCCAGCTTGCTTAAGATGTTGTCCTCCTTAAGAAGTCCCAAGAGTTCATTTACTTCACTCTCAGTCCATAACGCTCTTTTATTTTCTAATTTCATTTTTCTATTTAATTAATTAAATGGGCTTTTACATTTCTCTTTTTGACTGATGCAGCTGATTTATTATTTTTAGTGTTGCCACACACTTAAAAAAACGATAAGTTGGTTGCGCCTCATTACACTTATTTTGGCTGAATTCATAGTCAACTTTCGTGTGTAGCTCAAATACATGTAATGCATTTTTTTCAAAGAAATACGTGAAATGTTTTTACGCTTTTTTCTCGATATAAACAGGGTGTAGGTGGATTTGATTCGATTTTTGAAAGAGGTGATCCGATTATGCTCGAACACGTTTATTACAGCTGTGATACAAATTTACACACACTCTTAAAAAATTTAAAGCAAAAGCAACATGCAGAAAAATGTTTGCGACTGCTGCTGTACAGTGTAACATAAAAACATATTTTTATACACTGGGGGTATATTAAGTTTGTAAAAAAAAGTATGTAACAGGCAGAAGAAGGCGTGGCAGACCCCATAAACTATATATATTCTTGATCAGGGCGACAATCTGAGTCGATGTAGCCATGTCCTTATGTAAGAACGAAAGGATCTCAGAGATGGCAAAATCTAGGGACACAAAATTTGGTATGAAAACTTCTTACACTTGCACGCAGATCAAGTTTATTTTAAATTTGGGATGCCATATTTAGACCCTGTACTTTAAAAAAGTACAAATGGGTCTATTACGTTTGTGCAAATGTGCGTAACAGGCAGAAGGAGGCGTGGCAGACCCCATAAAGTATATATATTCTTGATCAGCATCAACAACCGAGTCGATATAGCCATGTCCGTCTGTCTGTCCGTCTGTCTGTCTGTCCCTTTTTTGAGTTTCTAGATCTCAGAGACTATAAGAGCTAGAGACACCAAATTTGGCATGTAAGTACATCTATATCTTGCATTGAACGAGTTTGTTTTAGATTTTTGCAACGCCCCCCTCCGCCCCCGCAAATTAAAATACAAAATTTCCAAGTCGAATTACAAGAGCATCTTTGATGCTAGCCCCTTGATTTTCAGTACGTATAATACAGACTATGGTCTGAACTTATCCTGCAAATTTCATTCAAATCTGATGATAAATGCGGAAGGTTTTTAACTAACAATGTTACGGCGAAAATCAACTGATCGTAGTGGCGCCATCTATGGAAATTTTTTGCAACTGAAACAATCTGTAGTGATCGCTTTGCACTCAAAAAGTACAGGGTCTCCTACTGTCGAGCTTGCTCTACCGTAGCTTAATGCATTTTTGGGATGATATACGCAATTATTCAATTCTTTAATTCAATGTGTTTTTGTTGCTGTGAGTTTTAGCCCTTTCTCCCTCTCTCTCTTTTAAGTTATCTCTGTTGGATCTTCATACATGCATATTCATATTATACAAGAAGTGGGATAGTGTAGGTGGTAGAGGTGCCGAGTAGGCAGACGGGAGATCGCGGTTCGAATTTCAGTTATAGCGGGCTTAAATTCGTTACTTATTTATTTTTTAAATTTTTGCTAAATGTTTAAAATTTGTTTCTTATGTTTTTATTAAGTTAGTTTGAAAATAACGAGCGCATTGATGCTAAGACTTTTAAATACATAACAGACAGCACAAATACCAAACACAAAAATATAGCGCATGCTAAGTTTGGATACCCTTGCAGACCTCTATATAAGCCGTCTGGTTTTTTACAAAATTTGTTAGATGCTGATTTCGACCCGATCGTTCATATGACAGCTATAAGATATAGTAATCCGTTTGTACCAAATTTGGCCGGCTGTTTGAAACTATACCAAATACATACAATCTGTGAGTTTGGTCAAGATATCTTCAGAAACAGAAAAGTTTTTCATACTTAATGCTGATTTTGAACCAATCGTTCCCATGGCAGCTATAATATATAGTTGTCCGAATTGAACCAAATTTGGTAAGAATGCATGAAACTATGTTAAACACACGATTTTTGAGTTTGGTTAAGATATCTTAGGAAACAAAAAAGATTGTCATAGTAAATGTTGATTTCGACACGATCGTTTCTATGGCAGCTAAATTATATAGTGATCCAATCCGGCCGGTTCCGACATACGTAGGGCATGCAGCAAAACAGACATGTACCAAGTTTCATCAAGATAGCTTCAAAGCTGAGAGACTAGTTTGCATTGAACAGACAGACGGACATGGCTACCCTCTGCAAGGGTGGACACAGTGTGGAGATTTTCAAGTACGCGGTTGGGTTTCAGACAAGTCCTCAGTTTTGGCGGCTGTCTGTATGAATTTGCGAGTGCTTGTGCTAACATACATACTTATCGAGTACACAGTGGACATCTTCAGGAGCGCGGCTGTTTTACAGGCAAGTTCTCAGCTTTGGCGACCGAGATCCTAATCCGAGATCTAAGCAACGGGTCGGTTGGTGCATACTTTCAGGAGCTACAAATTCACCTGCCTACTTCCAGGATATATTTTCGTTCTAATAGTCAGTATATCTCTACAATACATAAATTCTTCTGCGGACTGATCGCTGGGACAGCCGTCTCGGATCATGGAGGAGGAAAGAAAGCGAGCTTTTGAGCGTTGCTCAACGTTGCCGCGGACACCGACATCCCTCCAGCTAGTCCCAGAGAGCCCAACAAACTCCACAAAAAAGACGGTAGATATGCCCCATCTACTCTAAAAGCCACATTATACCAAATGGGCGCTGTTCATGAAGAACTAACGGCATGGTTCAAACTTCAGGGGTATATCACAAAAGAAAGGAAGGACGAAATAATACAGCTGAGTTGTCTACAGAAACTAGCTGTTGAGCTTTGTGGGCAGGAAATGGTGAGCACTGGAGTGCAAACGATGCCGGCGGTTAATAGACCTAATATAGAGGCAGCAAAATCAAAGCAGGGCGTATCTTTCAAAACCGCGTTGGTGACCAGTGGCAGTGCCAATGACACACCCAAACGGCAGAGAGACCCAGCTTGGGAGCAGCGAAAAACGCCACCAAAAAAGAGCAAGAGCGAAAAAAAGACTCAACAGGCAGAAACTA
This sequence comes from Drosophila putrida, assembly GCA_037043535.1. NCBI lineage: Eukaryota > Metazoa > Arthropoda > Insecta > Diptera > Drosophilidae > Drosophila > Drosophila putrida. Next base: position 295,099 of record JBAMBI010000460.1, read on the forward strand.
CCCAGCAGGAAACGGACGCAAACACAAAATCAAGGACCCAAGCTATGTTCTCCAACTCTAGAGAAAAATGGACCATGGTCAATGGGCGACCAAAACAAAAAGAGCGTATTCGAGCTGATGCCATTGCGGTGTCGGGTGTGGGCACATGCTCCTACTCTGACATCTTGAAAATTTTCAAGAGCGATCCATCGCTAAAATACCTGAGCAACGATGTCCGCAGCATTAGTAAAGCAGCGAATGGTGATCTTCTGCTCAAGTTGGACAAAACCCACAACACAGATGAGATGAAAGATGCGGTAAGCAAGGCTTTGGGAAGCTGTGCAGTGGTGAAAAAACTAACGTCACAAGTGGAGACTCGTGACTTAGACGAGTTAGTTAATAAAGATGAAATTGTGGATGCAATCAAACTGGCCCTGGAGGACACATCGTTGACTTGCGAGGCAGTAAAGTCCTTGAGAGTATTAAAAGATGGCCAACAAGTGGCGAAAACAAGATGGCCAAAGGCGAAAATCCTGGTCAACATGCGAAAAATCCGAACTGGATGGGTTATTTGCCGTGTCCGAGAAAAATTGCAACAAAAGCGCTGCTACAGAACTTGCAACAAGCTACTTTATTGTAGGCTATGTAAACGTAATGGCGAAAGCCATCCTGACAACGCAGCGCAGCTTGCGATGTCTGGCGATGTAAAGCGGCACTATGGGCATGTGGAGTCCCATCAATTCTACTGGCGGAAGCCAAATAGTTTCAAGGCTTCGAGCGGGCAAAAGCGGTTGACATATGGGTCTACAGCTGCTACTTGACTCCTAGCCTGCAGCTGAGTGCTTTTATAGCTATCTTAGAACAACTCGTAGACGATGCCAGAGGTCGAAATGTCGTCATTGCTGGCGATCAATGGATAGGCTACGGAGTGGGGCAGCCCAGTGACAAATGCCAGGGGTCGAGCTCTTCTTGAAACGTTCGCATCGTCGGATCTAGTACTGCTAAGCACGGGCTCCCAAAACACTTTTAGCAGAGCTGGCACTGGGTCGATCGTCGATCTGACCTTTGCGAGTGTTTCAGTCGGCGCAACTTGGCAAATCTGCGACGGTTACAACGCAAGTGACCATGTTACTATTTTGGTAACAATTGGCGACACAGCATGGACAATAAGAAGCATAGCGCCACATCCAAAAGCATACCGTGTCGAGCAGTTTGATAGGCATGTTTTTTCTGCATTTTTTCAACCGGCGAGGACTGATGGTAACGCTGAAGACTGTGCATCACAGATGACAACCGTTCAAACCCAAGCTTGCGACAGGAGTGTGCCGAGAAGAAAGCTGCACAGGCGACATCACAAGCCAACGTTTTGGTGGAACCACCGCATCGCCAATGCCCGCCAAGTCTGTTTACAGACGAGAAGGCGCTATCAGCGTTCTCGGGGCACACCAGGATTCTACGGAAGACAAGCCGAATACAGAGCTGCCAGAAAGGAGTTAAAAAAGGAAATCCGAGCCAACAAAAGAGAATGCTTTCTTAAACTGTGCGCCTCTGCAGAACACAATCCCTGGGGAACGCCTACAAAATAGTAGTAAAGTCCATCTACGCCGGCAAACAACACGCACCTACAAATGCAACAGAGTTGAGGCTAATAACCGAGACACTTTTCCCGAGCGGAGCACCACAACTGACTGATGAGAGCCTTCTAGTAAGTCCGAGCACAGGTGTCCCGTCTACCATAAAAATGGTCACGGTGGACGAAATATTGGAGGTGGCAAGGAGTCTAAAAGTCAACAAGGCCCCTGACCCTGATAATATAGCAAATCGAGCCATAAAAATATATCATTCAGTTGGGAGATCCCAACAGTAGCATACCCTGGGGTAGTAGAGAACGCCACACAAATTTTCTTCTAAACATAAAAAAAATTTTAAACGTAAACCAAAAATTAAAAAAAAAAATGTAAGCATGCTTTTACTGGGATTCGATCCCAGGTCTCCCGTTTGACTACGTGGCCAAATTTGATAACTTGAAAGAGAGAGGGCCAAAACTCACAGCAACAACACATTAAATTTAAGAATAAAATAATTACGGATATCTTCCGTGTTTATTATCCGATCTTGATCAAATTTTCACAAGTCTCTAGCTTGATAATTACCAGAGTTAGGCATTGTGGGCGAAGGGGGCGTGGCATACAAAATTTGAAATAAACTTGATCTGCGTGCAAGTATAAGAAGTCTTCATACCAAATTTGGTGCTTCTAGGTCTTACCATCTCTGAGATCCTTTCGTTCATACGGACGGACAGACAGACGGACATGGCTATGTCGACTCAGCTTGTCGCCCTGATCAAGAATATATATACTTTATGTGGTCTGACACGCCTCCTTCGGCCTGTTACATACTTTTTTTTTGAACAAACTTAATATACCCCCCAGGGCATAAACAGCCCTTTCCCTACACCCCAGCGTTTTTGTAGATCTTTACAACACGTGTCTATTGGAAAGAACCTTTCCATCAATATGGAAGCTGCAGACGTTGGTGTTGCTGCTAAAGCCAGGAAAGCCACCAAATAAGCCATCGTCTTTCAGGCCAATCTGTCTGCTCAACACATTGGGAAAAGTTCTCGAAAAACTGATTTGCGCGAGACTGGAGGTAGTTATTGCAGAAGGAGGCGGACTTTCGCCGTGTCAATTTGGCTTCAGGAGAGCAAAATCGACCATTGACGCCATAAGTATGATAACAAATATAGCCACGCAAGCTATCCAAGGCACAAGATGGCAGGGAGGTACAAAGAAGTACTGCTTAGTCGTCACGCTAGATATAAGGAATGCCTTCAACTCTGCCAGATGGGAAAGAATACTCCATGCATTGACTTGTTACTCTGTCCCTGAATACCTTCTGGACATAGTCAGGAGCTACTTCAGAGGAAGGCAGCTGCAGTATTATACCGATGATGGCAAAAAAACACACCAGGTGACCGCCGGAGTTCCTCAAGGATCTGTATTGGGGCCTCTTCTTTGGAACGCCATGTATGACGGAGTTTAGCGGACAATACTTCCCTCAGGAACATCAATCGTGGGATTTGCTGATGACGTGGCTTTAGTTGTGGTTGGTAAGGAGTTACGTTGGACTGAGCAGACATGTAGCTCTTCCATAGACTGCGTCCAACGCTGGCTATCTTTTGCTGGGCAGCTAGCAGCCAATAAAACTGAAGCTGTCCTCATCAGCAGCCGGAAAAAGGTAGAGACTGCACACATAACAGTCGGCGGCATAACAATAAGCTCACAACGTTCCATAAAATGTCTTGGAGTTATGCTGGACACAAGGCTGTCATTTAGGGAGCACTTGGAGTTTATCCAAACTAAGGCTGCAGCATCCAATCGGGCACTCTCTCGAATTATGGTCAATACCCGCGGGCCCAAGCAGCAACGCCGATTACTGCTCATGAGCGTAGCCAAGGCCACAATCTTATACGCGGCACCCATTTGGTCCAAGGCATTGGCGGTACCAGCCTATAGTCGAGGGATATGATCAACATATCGGCTAAGCGCCATTCGTGTGTGCTGCGCGTTCCGCACTATCTCGATGACGCAGCGTTCGTAAGAATGGTACCGATTGACGAGCTGGCAAACGAAGCCGACACCATTTACAAGGCTGTAAAAGAAAACTCCACTAACGGGCCTGCTCTAAGCAACATACGCGCTGACACCAGACAGCGATGCATCAACCGCTGGCAAATCCGCTGGGATCGTTCTCCGAAGGGGCGCTGGACTCACCAACTGATCCCCAATCTCGCAGCCTGGATTAAAAGAAGACACGGTGAGGTAAACTTTTACATTACGCAAATCCTGTCAGACCACGGGTGCTTTCGAAAGTTCCTCAGAGGTTCGGCCACGAAAGTTCTGACGAGTGCCCTGCATGTGGGCGAGGTATAGTGGAGGATGCCCAGCATGTAATGTTCAGATGCCCCAGGTTTACACAACACAGGGTAAGGCTGGAGGAGGTAATGGGTGGCCCCATCACCGAGAGCAACTTCATTAGTCGAATGCTGGAATCGCCCATCAAATGGGAAGCAGCCAGCACTTTTGCAGCAGCGCTCATGACGGAGCTGAGGAGGGAGGAGCGCAACAGAAGGAGCTCATAAACCAGCTATAGACGACACCGATGGACCTACGAAGCAATGCCTTGAGGTCGTACCGTGGGCACCTGGTGTCTCCTATAGTTTTCTTGTTGTGTTGTATCATTTTAAGTTTAATAGTAAATAAATGGTATATAAAAAACCATCTGCAAGGGTACTTTGTGTGTGCACGAACGCATTACTTACAACGTTTATATGAACTATTTCACGTATTTCTAAATTCGCGAAATGAAAATCGCCCCCTGTTTATACGGCACACGACCATTTCGCGTAATAAGACAAACAGAGCTGCCAGACTTGAGAAAATTTGTAAAATTGCAAAGTCCGCTTGTAAAAGTGTCTACACCCGTAGCCTCTGACACAGGGCGCGTTCTTTCTCTTTTATTTTCTAATTCCATTTTTCTATTTAACTTTTGTGCTTTTTATGACTGACGCAGCTGATTTATTATTTTTAGTGTTGCCACACACTTCAAAAAAAAAAACGATAAGTTACCTGCGCCTCATTACACGCATATTGGCTGAATTCATAGTCAACTTTCGTGTGTAGCTCAAATACATGTAATAGTGTTTATACACGCATTTTTCAAAGAAATACATGAAATGCTTTCACGCTTTTCTCTCCGTATAAACAGGGTATATGGATGCGTCGAACGCAGTGTAAGCACTTTTCGGATTTGTTGCGTGACCTCTCACGCAACCAAAAAATAACCACTTTTACACTAGTTGCAGTATAAGTGACCGACAGTAAAGTTTGCCATTCACAACATTCGCTTCGTGCTCACACCAAAATCCCATAGCTTTTTGTTTTCCCACAATCTGTGACCAGATCACAGATCGGTTCTGACATATGTACTGCGTGCAGCAAAAAGACGGACCTGTACCAAGTTTCTATGAAAACTAGTCTCTCAGTTTTGAAGCTATCCTAATGAAACTTGGTACGTATATGTCTCCTTGCATACCAGACAAAAGACTCGCCTCTTTCACCAAAAATTATAAAAGATATTTTGTTCAAAGAAATCGCCCTCGTTTTCCACACATTTTGTCCATCTCTTCTTCTTCTTTCATTAGTATTTATTCATCGACCCATTTTCGTACATCCTCGAAGTCCCTGAAGTACTACTCCGACTTTTGCATATATCATCTATGCGAAGAAATGGCGCTGGGTCACTTTAACTAAAAGGGCCAGAAAAGTTACATGCTTTAGAATGGGGTTTTCATGTCTTTGAGTCCATTCTTGTAGTCGTTTTTTGTAATTTTTTGACAGTATTGTATTTACCTTAAAAGTGCTCTATTCACCACAACTGCCCTCTTTGGTGTTACACCAAATGACAACAGCATGTAAGCAAACGTCGTCGGAAGAGGTTACGTAGCGCATGTTGTCTCTCATTTCATTGTTTTCGACAGGAAAGCAAGCTTTTAATTATTTATTTGTATATTTAAAGTTAGTTTAGAATTATTTTGTTAATACATTACTTAATGCCTTATGTTTGCTATCAGTTAAAACAATACAAAACAAAGAGTAAAACGTAAAACGCTTGCTGTCTCTTTTCACTTTTTTTTGAAAGGTGAAAAACCTATTTCGCACTCAGTTTTTCGGAGACACCAAATTTGGCATGTAGGTTAATCTATATCTCCACCCCCAGAAATTGAAAAATTCAAAGTTTTAAATTACAATAGAACTTTTAATTCTAGCTTTGATTGATTGATTTTTGGTACATATAATAAACATTATGGTCCGAACCTGTCCTTAAAATTTCAAATCGGATGATTAACTCGGAAGTTATTCAACTAACAATGCTACGGGCGAAAGAAGAAGGTACGCTAGCGATCTCTATGTTTATCAACTGATATCTTCATTGCGCCATCTATTGAAGACCACTTTATAGTGAAAGATTTGCATTCAAAAATATAGGGCCTCCTACTGTCGACCTTGCTCCACCGTAGCTTACTGTAATATTCTTGTTGACGTTCCCGTTCAACCAAAAATGAGTCTCATCACCGAACAAAATTTTGCGATAAAAATCAGCATCGAGATCAATCTCATTTTCTGCCCATACATCAAAATTACGACGCATTGCATGGTCTCGCGGCTTTAATTCTTGAACAAGCTGGATCTTGAAAGTTCGTAAGCCAAGATCTTTGTGCAAAATCTTCCACAAGGTGGATAAGCTCGAATTGCTGTGCACGGTGGCAAATCGATGTATTCGAGTCCTTTTTTAACACTTTGCTCTACAGCGGCAATTGTTTCTCTGTATGTCTCTGCGGATGCGTATTAACCAAATTAATTGATCTTTTGGACGATTACATATGTCGACCATAAAATGGACGGAGCTTGCGGTAAACTTCGCGAGCTGAACTATTATTATACCCTTGCAGCGGGTATTATAGTACTGTCACCAAGTTTGTAACGCATTGAAGGAGGGCTCGCAGACCCCATAAAGTATATATATTCTTGATCAGAGCGACGAGCTGAGTCGATATATCCATGTCCGTCTGTCTGTCTGTCTGTTTCTATGCAAACTAGTCTCTCAGTTTTGAAGCTATCTTGATGAAACTTGGTACAGGTCCGTCTTTTTGCTGCACGCAGTACATATGTCGGAACCGGCCGGATCGGATCACTATATCATATAGCTGCCATAGGAACGATCGGGTTGAAATCAACTTTTAGTATGAAAAACTCAACCAAACTCACGAATTGTGTGTTTGGTACAGTTTTATAAATTTTTACCAGATTTGGGTCAAATCGGACTACTATATCATATAGCATGAAAATATAATATGAAAAACTTTTTTGCTTCTTTAGATATCTCAACCAAACTCACGAATTGTGTGTTTGGTACAGTTTCATACATCTTTACCAGATTTGGTTCAAATCGGACAACTATATGATATAGCTGTCATATGAACGATTGGGTTGAAATCAACCTTTAGTATGAAAAACTTTTTTTGCAAACAGATTGTATTTTTTGTATAGTCTTATACACCCTGACCAAATTCGGTGCAAATCGGTTCGAAATCAACATCTAACAGATTTTGTAAAAAATCGGACGGCTTATGCAAAGCTCTGCAAGGGTAACCAAACTTTGGCGCGACAAAGTTAGCTTGCGATATATTATTCGAAATAAATTTGCACGATTTTCAAGCGATGTTTTTTTGTCAACCTGATAAGATGACAAGCCAAACTAAACATAAATGACATTTGAGCTGATAGATTTAACAAAAAAAATTCAACTTTATCTCTACTCGAAAAACCAACCTCTAAAAAGAACTCCCTTTAGAATGGTCATATTAAACTTTAAGTATAAGGCATATTAAATACAATATTTGAATTACATACGAAATATATTTTATTTATATATGGAGCATATTTAAACTAACATATTTAAGATTTGGCTTCAAATCAAAAGTGGTTTTACTTTGATATTAACAAATTTCTGGGCAAACACTTCCTCAACAGTCTAGGCGAACTAGCACCATGTAGCCCGCGAAATATAGGCAAATTTACCCAGTCAACAAACTGGACCCCCCTGTAGAACATGTACGAGACCCACAAACTGGCAATTTTAGGGAGCGATCCATGGAATCACAGCGGGACCAAATGTGGCCTATGCGTGTCGATCGACAGCCATTACAACCTAACCTAACCTTTATATTAATATCAATATAAGTGTTTACATTTAACAATAGGCTATACCAAAAACGAAAACTAACGAGCAGAAAATATTTAAAAAAAAAATTTAAACAATTTGTCTCTCAAATGTTTACTTGCAAAGCGCAGCTGGGCGCTAGTCAAATATTTCAAAGCAAAAGCGCATTTCTGGCAATGGCACAAGATTATGTGTATATTGTATTTGTTTGAAATAGATTTTAAAGTTCAAGATGTTTATGATATTTTCTGAAATTAATAACAACTATTTGCTTTGTAACTTTTTTTCCTAATTTATCTTTTATCTAACATGTCTGTTTGTACCGTTTTTAATTTGTTTACCCTAAATTATAGTTGTGTTTCCCCCAAATTCCCCCATTGGTTTCGTTTCCAGTATACTTGTGTGACATTATTTTTGTAAAAACTAAAAAAACATGAAAATCAAAGTTACGTAGTTGGTTGTCGATTCGATAATGAACTTATCTTGCGGCTAGATGCTTTTTGTCTCCTCGATTATCTGGGCAGCATTCGTTGCTCGCTTGTCTGGCCTTGGCAAGCAACCCGAGTCGACTGCAGTAATGCCAACTTCGCCTTTTATACCCTGGGGTAAGTTTGTTCAAAAAAAAATTACGTAACAGGCAAAAGGAGGCGTGGCAGATCCCATAAAGTATATACATTCTTGATCAGGGCGACAAGCTGAGTCGATATAGCCATGTCCGCCTGTCTGTCCGTGTGAACAACGGGATCTCAGAGATGGTAAGACTAAGAACCACCAAATTTGGTATGAAGACTTCTTATACTTGCACGAAAATCAAGTTAATTTCAAATTTTGGATGCCACGCCCCCTTCGCCCACTCTAGTAATTATCAAGCTAGATACTTAAGCTTCGGCACGAACAATACTTGAATACTAATTAATTTGATCAAAATCGGATAATAAACACGGAAGAAATTCGCAATAATTTAATTCTTTAATTTACTGTGTTTTTCTTGTTGTGAGTTTTCGCCCTTTTTCATTTGCTTATTCGTTGAAGCATTTGCACATACATATATACATATTTAATTAATTTAATTTTTTTATACATTTTAAAAATTGTTTTTTTATGTTTTTATTTAGTAAGTTTGAAAATAACGTGCTCGTTGTTGCTAAGACTTTTCAATACAAAGCAGACAACACAAATACAATATAATTAATAGAAAATTTGAGTGGCGTTCTCTACTACCCCAGGGTATTCTACTGTCGGGCTCTCCCGACTGAATGATATATTTTTAAAAATGCATTAAGCTACGGGGGCGTGGCAAAAATCTAAAACAAACTCGTTCAATGCAAGATATAGATGTACCTACACGCCAAATTTGGTGCCAATAGCTCTCATAGTCTCTGAGATCTAGGAACTCAAAAAAGGGACAGACGGACAGACAGACATGGCTATATCGACTCGGCTGCTGATGCTGATCAAGAATATATATACTTTATGGGGTCTGCCACGCCTCCTTCTGCCTGTTACGCACATTTGCACAAACGTCTCTTTCAATGCGTTACACACTTCGTGACAAAATTGTGATACACTCTGCAAGGGTATAAAAAGAATAGCATATTTAGACACAGAACTGGAAAACAAAGGTGGAAAAATATATCATTCAGTCGGGAGAGCCCGACAGTAGAATACCCTGAGGTAGTAGAGAACGCCGCTCAAATTTTCTATTAATTATATTTGTGTTTCGTATTTGTGCTGTCTGTTTTGTATTTAAAAGTCTTAGCAACAATGAGCACGTTATTTTCAAAACAACTAAATAAAAACCTAAAAAAACAATTTTTAAATGTATAACAAAAATTAAAAAAAAAATTTAAGAATTTAAGCATGATTTTACTGGGACTCGAACCATGATGTCCCGTCTATCAAGGTGGCAGCTTTACCACTCTACTTGAAAGAGAGAGGGAGAGAGGGCGAAAATTCACTCTAACACAGCGCGCGCTTTCATTCATATGTATGTATGTATATGTAAATGCTTCAACGAATAAGCAAATAAGAGAGAGCGTAAACTTACAGCAACAACAACACATTAAATTAAAGAATTAAATAATTGCGGATATCTTCCGTGTTTATTATCCGATCTAGATCAAATTTTCACGATGCATCCATTTCAGTACAAGTATTGTTCCTGCCGAAGCTCAAATCTCTAGCTTGTTAATTGCCTGTGCTATCCATTTTTTTCACTTTGTGGGCGAAGGGGGCGTGGCTTCCAAAATTTAAAATAAACTTGATCTGTGTGCAAGTATAAGAAGTCTTCATACCACATTTGGTGTTCCTAGGTCTTACCATCTCTGAGATCTTGTTACTTACACGGACAGAATATATATACTTTATGGGGACTGCCACGCCTCCTTCTTCCTGTTACATACTTTTATTTTTTTAACAAACTTAATATACCCCCTCAGGGTATAAAAATTGGATATAAATGATATACAAAACGTCAGGACGAATAATGAATTTTAGCTCCAATCAATCAAAAACCCAAAAAATAAATACAGCAAAAAACAAAATAAATAAAGCTTATACATTAAGTGACGAAAGACAAAGACCAGAGATATATATAAAATTAAAAACCCTATTAACAAAAAACAGCTATCCCGAACAATTGATAGACAGACTAATTACAGAAGCAACAAACATAGCTAAGAAAAATGATAAGGTCAAAAACATCAACATAGAAGAAAAGCAGTACATCAACATACCATATGTGGAAAACATAACAGATAACAAAACAATAACAAATATTATACCACAAACACAATCAAAACTTATAATATCCCAATCGTATGACGCCCTGTGGTTATCTCAGGGAAAGTGCCGGGATTAGTCCCGACCACTCGAGGATTGTAGGGGGATTTTGTATGAAAATCCTTCGGGATTTTAACACGGAGAGTTCTTAGGGAAACCTCATGGTTTTGGGAATTCCATACCATTTTTCCACATGAATTCCCCGGAAATTCCCTACCATTTTTCCACATGAATTCCCCTGGAATTCCCGGTGTTTTCTTTGGTCATTATGTTTAATTTTTCCGGAAAATAGTTGGCATCACTGGTCGACTGGGACCCATTGCATACAATTGAAATGCAATCCCGAAAATCGAGGTTTGACACACCTATGTATTTAATGGTTAGTGATTTAACCATATAGGCATGTCACCGCGTCGAAAAACGAAATGATCTTAAATGATCAAAAATCTAAGCAAAATGCAAAAAAAAAACTTCAATTTTGATAATGTTAATTTTTGCACAAATGTCACGTTCGCGATCCTGGAATCTACCATTTGCAATGGGTGTAACTTATATAGTCCACAGACCGAGAGATATAGTATTCATTCAAAGACCGTAGTTTCAAAGCCGCTATCAACGCAATATGGTATAGTTACAGATCGTCGTCAGTATTCGTGTTTATTGTTTGCCGGAAGATTGCTTCTATTAATTACCTTTTTAATAAATTGTGACAGTATCATGTCTATCGTGACTGTTTCATGTCATGGACATTTTTTTAATAGCCTTACACTTTTCTGACAATTTAATCTAACAGAACGCACGCGCACATGCAACAATCAGTTGTTTTTATTTCTATGTGTACACTAAAAAAAAGGAACATTGCAATTCCATTTAAAGTTTTCGGCGAAGTAAACACTTGCCAGTTGATCACACATTTTAATGAATGGTGGAAAAAAATTTTCAGGGTACAGCAAACGAAAAGATGAAAATAAATTACATGTGGAATAGCGACGGCAAAACGCAAATGTCCGCGGAAAAGCGAACCGTGAAAAATTAATCTTCTTTGCAGGGAAAAATTGTTTTTGTTTTTTAAGCAAAGAGTTTTTAGGGCAAAGCAAAAACTGAAAAATTGTTGGTGTAATTTCCAATGTGCAAAATAACGTTACCAGTGTGCAAGCTCACACACTCCCCTTATGCTATTTATGTGCAATACAAAACAAATGTGCGTCGTGTGCATGGACGCTGCGCACCCTGCTTTAAAGGGAAGCTTTCACGCCCTAATTTTCATTTTATTTTGACACGTTTTAATAAACCGTAGAATCCCCACTTAATAAGCGATATCAATGATATGATGGCTATATAAAAACAGTTGCCAATTAATGTTCTTATGTTGCAGTACGAAATGACGTACGCACATCGCACATCAAGCGATAAAGCCACTGTAAATTTGGTTTTCTATTTAATGAACTGTTGGTATTGCCAAAATCTAATATCAATGTGCAATGCATCAATTGAGTGTTATTGTAGGACAGCATGCATATAAAATGTACATACGTACTGTATGTATGCCAAGAACACAATTAACAGATTTGCAAAATAAACAAGAAAAAAGTAGATTGCTTAACCCCTTTTTATTTTTTTAATGTCGCAACATTTGGTTCAACCCGTGCGGGCCGTTTGTTAAAATAAATATTGGACACTTGCAGGAGTATTGAAAATGCTACATTTTAGATTGTAATTGTAACTTAACTCCGTACGCTCAAGCAAACAAGTGGCTGTTTATCTTGAGAGTGTGATCTTTTCGCTTTTCACATTCGAAAACAATACGCATCCGATATTATTGAAAAAAGGGGTTCGGGCTGTCACTTAAGCCACAGCCCTAGCATCCAGTCCTTAATCAGAAAATAAATTAGTGTAGGAGCAGTCACTTGACAGCACTAACCCTAATCGTCATAAATATGAAACAATCAAATAAAATAAAAGAGAAACACCCATACAGGGATACGGTTAAATGGGATTACACATGTTAGTCGACGACCCAGTGCAATAAAACTTTGTTGCAAACATCCAAAGCCAAAAAAAAATTATCAAAAAAAAAATAGTATTAAAGAAACAGAAAATGTTGCACTCGAAAAAGGGTGAAAGTTTGAAGTTTCCACTGCAAATGACCCAATTTTTTGGGAGTGAATCAGATATTCGCGTTAAGTTTTGTAGCTAGCCGACATAGAATTAAAAAAGGGCGGGTGTGTGGCACATACTGCAATGTATTATAGTGACAAATACGTTGAAATAATTGAGCTAGGTAAAGAGATTTGCTTAAATTGTTGGTACTCGTATTACATCAATCCGTGTAAGGGGAGTTTTCTTGTGTGTTTACGTAGTTCAATTTATTTAAAGTGTGGAAGTCGAAATATCATAATTGCATTACATAAACATTCAATCGAAAGTATATGTATTCTTGACCAGCATCAACAGCCGAGTCGATATAGCCATGTCCGTCAGTCCGTCTGTCTATTTTTGCATTGAACGAGTATGTTTTAGATTATTGCCACGCCACCTCCGTCCACGCAATATAAAATACAAAATTTCCAAGTCGAATTACAAAAGCACTTTTAAAGCTAGCGACTTGATTTTTAGTATGTATAAAAAAGACTGGTCCGAACCTATCCTGTCCTATTCATCGAAATCGGATGATAAATGCGGAAGTTATTCAACCAACAATGTTACGGGCACAATCAACTGATATCTTCGTTGTGGCGCCATCTATGAAAAAATTTTTGAAACTGAAAATTCTGTACTGATCACTTTGCACTCAAAAAGTACAGGGTCTTGCTCCACCGTAGCTTAGTGCATTTTTTTAATGTCTTTATAAGGTCTCCGAAAGATAAACTGACGTAAAATATATAGATACTAGTGATGTAATAAAACATAGATTAATCGATATTTGCATAAACGATTTTCAAGGCTTTAACTCGATCTGTTTTTAGCCGATTTTTGATTTAAATGAATAGATTTTAATGAAAATCTTTGAACATCCTTAGCAAACGCTCAAAATATACACGCGGTATCAAAATTTCGTTTCAAAGAAAATTTAAAGCTTACAAATATGCTATAGTTAGTGTGGGTAATAATATTATAGCCCATAAGTGCATTATATTATTCAGTATTTGTATATAAATAATATAATTCTATTGACAGAAAATACGTCGACAGCAATGAACCGAAAGAATATTGTAAGATTGAACGTTTCTTTCAGCATTATGAGTATATGCGAAATCCGAGTAGACTACTTGTATATACATTACTCATTTACCAAATTTTCTTATGTACATTCATATACCCTATGATGAAGATGGCACACGCCTTATTTTTACATCCGACCCGACCTCAGCTTGAAATTGACAAAACCTTCCGAACCCATATGACACTTATTTCTTAAAGTCCGAACCTGCACGACCTAACTTGATCGGCATCAATTTCCGAAACATTATTATAAATAAAATAAATATATCAACTCTGTCTGCATTTATACTGAATAGCGCTGGTTACCTGCACAGGGTTTTTTTACTGTCGGACCCTCCAGACTGAAAGTATTTTTATACCCTAGCAATGTGTGTTATAATTTTGTCACGTTATGTGTAACGAGTTAAAGGATCTATTTTAGACCCTATGAAATATATATATTCTGTCTGTCTATTTCTATGCAAACTACTATCCCAGTTTTGAAGTCGGAATCAGGAGGATCGATAGGATCAATCAACTAGAAATTAATCTTAATTTGGTTTCATAATATATCTTAAGCAAGTGTGTTTGGTACAGTTCTACACAACCTGATTTGGTTCAATTCAGACAACTACATCATATAGCTGGCAAAAATCAACATTTAGTAAAAGAACCTTATTTCAGAGGTATCTCAACCAAACTCGTTACAGACAATGTTACCAAATTTCGATGAAATCGGACAACTATATGATAAACCTTTTATTTGAGAAAATTTTTATGCAAGTCTCTGCAAGGGTATACAATCTTTGGTGCGCCAAAGACAGCCTGCGTTATCTTTATATTTTTTTTTGCTTGTGTATGTGTTTCGTTCTATCCGGCGAGAAGAAAAAAATTCCAAACAGTCTATCACAGCAGCTCTTTTGGGTCGTATTGATCTGGAATTTTAATTGTTAATTTCGTAGAGAAGTAATGTTAATTGTACAATTCTTCCTATTACTGTTTTAAAAAAGTTTTGGTGTTTTAACATGCAATTCCTATTTTTTATTTATCAATTTTATCTAAGAATAGTTACAGTTCAAGTTTCACCACGAATGATTTTACTTTATTTGACGTAGAATTCTTAAACTTTCATAATCAACTACTTTAAAAAAAACAAAACAATATAAATACATTTTGTTTAAAATATTGTTATAATGATAGTTCTGTGAGTGCCACAAAGTAAGCTGCATAACATTTTAAAACTAAAAATACTTAAAGCGTATTGTGAATATGTATCTGCGAAAAAGCGAATTAGCTGATCGGGCATAATAACTTTTGCTTTATATAGTACATATGTATATGTATGTTCATAAATATCTTTACATGTACGAATGTTAAGTTGTATATTTGTGTTGTTTACTTTTATGTTTTGTGTGTCATCTGCTCTAACAGAGTCCACTGCAAAAATCACAGATTTTAATACATGTGCACGGATTTTTGTTTATGTCAGGGATCTGAGAAGTAACTGAAGCCGTCAGCCGAGATTAACCCATGACAATTAGTACCGCAACTGATCTCGTAAATTAATACTTTAAGCGACGCATAATTAGTACATCTAGTCATCAATATTCTTCCATTTGACCAAAGCTGTGTCAGAAAAACAAACAAACGGCAAGACAAACTAACATGGCTATGTCGACTCGTCTGTTGGTACGGATCAAGAATTTATATACTTTATGGGGTCAGTCACTGCTCCACTATCATGATGAAACTTGGTACAGATCTTTTTGCTGCACGCAGTACAATTGTCGGAACCGGTCGAATTGGATCACCTCTATATTATATGTCTGCTATAGGAACGACTTTTATCTAATTTACTGAAGGCTTCGCTCCTGTTAAATAAATAAATAAAACATTTTAGTATACTGAAAGCAGTACAAAACATTTCTTAAATATTCTCATAAAACATGAGCCACTTAATGGATTAGACTTGCCCAACGCTTGGTTGCTGACCGCCAATCTGTTCCCATAATAGTTAATTTCACGCCCAATTTTAATGAATCTGGGGCTAATTTTTCATCCTACATATGTCATCTAAGGCTTGAACCAACGCCACCAACTAGAAACGTTTAATTTTACCAAGGGCTCTACTAATTAGAAAAATAAAAGAAAAAATATAGCGCAAGCTAACTTTGGCGCGCCAAAGCTTGGATACCCTTGCAGAACTCTGATAGATGTTGATTTCGAACCGATCGTTCATATGACAGCTATATGATATAGTAATCCGATTTGCACCGAATTTGATCAGGCTGTTTGGAACTATGGTTAGTTGAGATAAGAAACAAAAAAGTTTTTCATACTAAATGTTAATTTTGAACCGATTGTTCCGATGACAGCTATATGATATAGTAATCCGCTTATACCGAATACACAATATGTGAGTTTGGTTAAGATATCTTAAGAAACAAAATCGTTTTTTATATTAAATGTTGATTTCAAACCGATCGTTCCCAATAGCTATATGCTATAGTTGTCCGATTTAAACCAAATTTGGTAAAAATGTACGAAACTGTGTCAAACACACAATGTGTGGACGGACAGACAGAAGGACATGCCTCATTGCATTGCATTGCACATTTCGCGGCAAAATTATAATACCCTTTTCAAGGGTATAAAAACAGCGACAATTTTTTTTACAGTTTTTCATTTAAAAGTTGGTTCACAATTCTCGCTACGTTTCATCGTTTTATCGTTCTGTTAAAACTTCTGAGACTTAACATACACTGTTGGCCTGTCATTTCAAGTAATCAAATTTAATTTAAATTACGTTTTTTTTTAACATTTATTTGAATTTCTAGGCTTTTTTATGGAAACCGAAATCATACCGGTATTTCGAAAGCAAAACCGATACAACAAAAATTTTAAAAGCCGTTAACCGAAAAAGAAAACCAGACCATAACCGTAACTGAAGCCTTTATTCGTATCAGTTTGATTTCCTGATTATAATCATATAATATATTTATTTTATTAGGTTATCATATTACTTAAATAAAATAAATGTTTATTAATTTTTTTAGTCATTAGTATTTAAGCAGTGACCTTCGGTTGAACGAAGGTTATTCCCTCACACCACATTTTCCTCAAATTTTACTATTCAAGGGTCATAATTTCATCATTTACTGATAAGGGATGGAGGCTTATTTCATCACGTCAAAATGAAATGACACGGTAACAGTGCTATGTAAAGTCTAAGAGTGCCATTTGAGTTTTAGCAGAACGATTGGCCCTTACGTTATGAAACGTAATGAGTAGTGTAAGCCAACTTTTAAATGAATAACTGAAAAAAAAAATTTCGCTGCTTTTTTTATGTGGAGTTTTTCATTATCTTGGCGTTTAACGTCGAGTGTAAATACTCCAATAAAAAAAACACTGCTGCTATTGCAAATCTACAATAGCAGCAAAATTGTTAGATTTGAAACAGTATTCATGCCACACTTACAACTTGCCACAAAAATGTCTCAGCCTCATTCAAACAAATGATAAATATTTAAGTAAGAAAGATAACGATGACATCGATGGCCTATTAATTAATTTAATTTAAATAAAAAGGGCGCTCAGCACCTGGCAACACTGCACAGTATATATAAGAGCTTGTAGGCAGCTCTGATCGATTGACATGAAAAACTTGTCAAATAAACTTTCCCGTCAATGTTGATTTTTTTCTCATATGTAATTATAAAAACTTTTCAACTTATGCTTGTAATTAATGTCTTAATTTTGTGCTTATTAATATTTTATTTCTACACTTTGCAGAATCTCCTTGGTCAATCTAAAAATGACATTCGCCGACGATAAAGCGCTAATGCAATGTAAGTAGAATTGATAGCCATAATAAATTACCTTAGGCTTATGCGCTTGATTAGGTACACATTTGATTGATCTTTCGTATCTAAATCAACCCTCTTATTTGCATATTTGTAGCTACCATTCAATTTGTAGCTTTTTTAAGTAAGATTTTTGTTGTGATAAATGAGTTTCTTTAAACGACACACCCTTCTAGGAAAGCATTGCATCTGTTTGAGCAGAACGTAATCCTACTAACCAATAAATACAATGAATTCATTGGTAAGTGGTATTACTTTAATTCGTACTTTGTTGTTAACGTTTAGAGCGTTCGCTCTATAGGATAACATAGTGAATCAGACATATAAATTTTGTTTTTTTAATATGTGATACACAATTTCTGCTCCGTACTTTATATCGTAAACTATAGCACACTGAAGTCGGTGCAGCAGTTGGTTAAGTGTTAGCTTGCCGCATTCAGGGAGTTGATACTTAAATAAAACCAGAATTTGAAGTGGGGGACGTTGAAAATCGCAACTAGTGCATCACAAACAAAAGGCAAATATGCCTTTTCTACGAGTAGACGCGCCAGTTGCGGCTTTTGGCACTTTTCTTTTGCTTTCGTTCTCCCGCAATGCTGCACTCAAAAGCCTTTTTTAAATTTTAAACTATCATGTTACTTAAAATCAGGGATTCAAACCGAAACGAATAAAGATTTCAGTTACGGTTAAGTTAGGGTTTTGGTTTGGTTTTTGGTTTTGGTCGGGATTTGGTATTTAAGCCTCAAAGCAATAACTAAATCCTTTAGTAGGGCTGGCAATCTTATTTTTACATAAGAAACAGTTTGGGTTTGAGATAATTCCGCTTGCCTTTAAAACTCATAAAGTTAAAGTAAATGATTTTTTTTTATTATGCCTAAAACGGCAGAAGGAGGCGTGGCAGACCCCATAAAGTATACATATTCTTGATCAGGGCGACAAGCTGAGTCCATATAGCCATGTCCGTCTGTCCGTTCGTATGAACGAAAGGATCTCAGATACTTACACGCAGATCAAGTTTATTTCGAATTTTGGATGCCACGCCCCATTCGCGTCTGAGATCTAGGAAGTCAAAAGAGGGACATACGGACGAATATGGCTGTATCGACTCGGCTGTTTATGCCTGTTTCGCACTTTTTTCACAAACTTAATGGACCCAGTTGAACTTTTTTAAGGGACTGGGTCTAATTAGTGCTGTCTGTTGTTATAGGAATTGCGAAACTAAATATAAAGTAGCTCAATTGCCAATGAAACTTTATCAATATATAACAAGATTTGTCGTAGCTAAAAATTGTTGACTGCGGCGCTGTTCCATCAATGTGCGTGAAACAAATTAACTTGCCATCAACGGGCGCGAAAAAATTGCAAATTGCATTTAGCGTTACAATACCGCGTCACAGTGTCGAGTCGCCTCGCTTGCCAATTACGCTATTTTACAGCTAGTTTACCTACTCAAATAATAAAAGACAGTATAAATATTTCCTTAAAATTAGTCATAATAACAATAAAACAACAACAAAAACAATAACAACAATAACAAAATCTACAGCGACAACAACAAAAACCAACAACAACACTTCAAATGCCCTGTGCAAGCCGTTTTTGTCTTCATAAAAATTAAACTTTAAAATTCATTTTAAAAAAACTAACAGAGCGTCGCGAAATTTTTATTCCCTGAGGGTATATAAAGTTTGTTCAAAAAAAAAAATGCAGTAAGCTACGGTGGAGCAAGCTCAACAGTAGGAGGCCCTGTACCTTTTTAGTGCAAAGCGTTCACTGTAGATTGCTTCAATTTCAGTAAATTTCAATAAATGGCGCCACTACGAAGATGGTTCATATGATAAGCACAGAGGGCGCTAACGTCTCTTCTTCTTCCTTTTGTAGTTAGTTGTTAGTTGAATAGCCATGTCCGTCTGTCCGTCCGTCTGTCTGTCTGTCCCTTTTTGTGTCACCTAGATCTCAGAGGCTATAAGAGCTAGAGACACCTAAATTGGCATGTAGATTCATCTATATCTCAAGTTGATCAAGTTTGTTTTCGATTTTTGCCACCGCCCCTCCGCCCCGAGAAATCGAAATACAAAATTTCGAAGTCAAATTACAAGAGCACCTTTAACGTTAGCATCTTGATTCTTTATACATATAATATACACTATGCTACCAACCATCCTGAAAATTTTATTCAAATCGGATGGTAAACGCGGAAGCAAACGCGGGGCAAAAGGAAGAAGAAGAGACGCTAACGCCCTCTGTGCTTATCATATGAACCATCTTCGTAGTGGCACCATCTATTGAAATTTATTGAAACTGAAGCAATCTACAGTGATCGCTTTGCACTCAAAAAGTACAGGGTCTACTACTGTCGAGCTTGCTCCACCGTAGCTTACTGCACTTTTCAAGTTATCTCTGTTTGTATCTTCATACATGCATATTTATATTATACAAGAAGTGGTTTCGTGGTTCGAATCCCAGTAATAGCGCGCTTAAATTCTTTACTTATTTATTTTTAAAATTTTTGGTTATACATTTAATATGTGTTTTTTAGGTTTTTGTTTATAAAAATAAAATAAATACAAATCAGACAGCACAAATACAAAACACAGATATAATTAGAAGAAAATTTGTGTGGCGTTCTCTACTACCACCGGGTATTCTAATATCGGGCTCTGCCGACTGAATGATATATTTTCACCTAAATTCATTTTTTGGAAGTGTTGTCCATCCATTAAACATTTATTTTGATTTATTGAGGAATACTGTACCAAAGCATTCTAAACCTTTATTTCATACAATTATAGGGCAACTCGAAGTGGAATTGGAAGATCCGGTCGGTGGTCGGGAGAAGGAGCTGCTGGACATAAAGCCACAGGAAGCCATTATTATTACGCATTATGTGAGTCCAACGAGGTTCCGATACATAACGTTAGAAGAGCTGCAATCAAATGGAAGAATGGTGAACCACATTGAGTCGCAGCTGGCAGAGCATTGCCATGTTGACAATTATTGGAAGAAGTATCAACATTCTCTGTATGTGATCGTACGCTATCGTCCGTTGAAGTCGAATAAGTATTTGCGTGGGCAAGTGTTATGTTTCAATAGAAATGGTTATCTTGTGGAGACGCTGGACTATGGCTTTACTATTCTTTGCA
Organism: Drosophila putrida; assembly: GCA_037043535.1. NCBI lineage: Eukaryota > Metazoa > Arthropoda > Insecta > Diptera > Drosophilidae > Drosophila > Drosophila putrida. The sequence continues at coordinate 315,848 of JBAMBI010000460.1, forward strand.
GTTGTCATGACTTGTGGCAACTGCCAAAACATCTGTGCAACCGTCACATAGAAATTAAGTATGGCGGCCTTGCCGGTGTGACCTCTTATAGAGGCGTTGATTGGTCCAAACGGGAGGTACAACTGCTTGACGAAAAGCTGAAAGAAGCGCTGCTGTTGATATTCCGTATTAGATATCACAACTATGGGCAGCTTTTGGTAAAATCGCCTCGCGAGGATGAACCACTGCTTAATGCCGCCAGCTATTTAATACAAAATAAATGTGCTCGATTTGATTTGAAATACATGACTGAAATAAATAATGAAGCTCGGTTCGATATAGATTCGGCTGATTTAAATGAAGCTGATAGGGAGCCCAGCAAGCGTGCCTCAACGGTCTTACGGCTTATGGAATTGCAGCGCATCAAGTCGCCGATTTCCGAGGACAAACAGCAGTTGAGGGTGGAGAAGATCTGCCATCAACTCAAAAGCTGGAAACGCAGTTCTACGCATCCCAGTAAGCAGCCGCAAAGGCTGGACTCTCTTTCTAGATTGTACACAACACCAAGAGTACTCGATTTTGCGAAACGTCTCAGCTTGGTTAAGGATCACGGCGAGAGCAGCGTGCAGACAGCCCTCATCAGTGGTTCATCGAGCACCTCAAGCAGCGGTAGCATTAAGAAAGAGATAGTCGATTTGGTAAATCCTGTGAGGAGCATAACGCAGCACTCCCTACAGTTCAAGAGGGAAGCTGTCGTGGAAGCTAAAAACAAAAAAATAATTAAAGACATGAACGATATGCCAAATTCTATCAAAGTGACACCTCAATTTGTCCAGTTGAAGAGGGACGCAGTCCTGGAGTCGGAGGATATGAAAATTTCCGAGGTTTCAACAGTTAAAGCGATGCCAGCATCGCTGGACAAAGAAAAACTGGATCGCATTTACGGCAAATACCTCACAGCGCTTACGACAGTGGAATCCTTGTCCAAGAAAAAATCTCAAACTAAATTCAAAACTAAAGTGGATCACAAGGAACAATTGTTGGTGGCGCACAGCAATATACCCGTGTTGCCTATCAATGGCACTCCACAGATGCTGTTTTGTGAGGAGGTATGGATGGACATGGGAAAGATAAACTGTCGGAAGCCATTGCACATGCAACGTTATACCTGGCCCCATCTGATGAAGGGTAATTCGTTGGTGTTGATCGATGGCATTGGTAGGGGTCGGTCCTGGTGTTATTTACCCATGCTGTGCTCCAAGGTTATGGATTTGATGCGGAGGCCTCCAACTCGGAATGAACAGGCATCCAACTTGGGTCCATTCGCTGTAATATTGGCGGACTCGATGGCAAATGCACGAATGCTGTCTAATCATTGTATCGACCTCATGAAATCATTCGATACGCAAATGATAAAGGTGGTAAGCACACATGATCATTCCATGATGGATGTACAACTCATGCTCTTAAACTCCTGTGGCATTTTGGTCACAACGGTCTCACACATGAAACAATTATTTGTAGTTAACAAACTCAATCTCATTGATCCGCATCGTTTGAATTGCCTAATCATAGATGATTATGATCGTATGCTGTCTACTGTTCCCGAATTGCTTAATGAATCGCTTCAATTGCTACAGAGCCTGACACGTGCACATCTTCAGCTTATCCTTATTGCTCAACAGTGGCATGGACGCGTATTTCTGCAATTGATTGAGCGCTTTAATCACAATCCTCTTCTGCTTTTCGGCGATTTATTAGTGGCAGCCATTTATGGCAATCTAAAAATAGATATGGCTCTAGGACTTTCTAGCAAAAAGATACAGCATCTGATAACTTATTTGGCCAAATCAGCTTTAAAAAGACGCACCGTTATCTATTGTAAAAATATGGAGGAGCTGGTTAATGTGCAATTAGCACTGACTGCAGCTGGTCATAAGTGCATCAGGCTAGACGATGTAGTCCATCAGGTAAGCAAGTAAACACCACTTCTCTAACATTATTTTATGGGATTTTTTAATTGAATGATAATTTAATTGAATGAAATCTGTTATAATTGCCTTGCGAATTGTCCTTTGTCTAGTAACCAAATTTGTAACCGCTGTCTATTAACCTCTGAATACATATCTATATTAGGCGGGAGCGAAGAACACTTTTTATACCCTTGCATAGGGTATTATAATTTTGTCACGGAGTTTCTAGCGCATTGAAGGAGGCTTGGCAGATCCCATAAAGTATATATATTCTTGATCAGGCTGACGAGCTGAGTTGATATCTCCATGTCCGTCTGTCTGTCCGCCTGATTTTATGAAAAACTAGTCTCTCAGTTTTGAAGCTATCTGGATCAAACTTGGTACAGATCCGTCTTTTTGCTGCACGCAGTACATATGTCGGTACTGGCCGGATCGGATCACTATACCATATAGCTGCAATAGGTACTATCGGTTAGAGATCAATCTTTAGTATAAAAACTTTTTGTATCTTAAGATATTTAAGCCAAACTGACAGATTGTGTGTTTAATGTAGTTTCTTACCTCCTCACCAAATTTGGTTCATCAGACTACTATATCATATAGATGCCATAGGAACGATGGGTTGAAAACAACATTTAGTGTGAAAAACTTTTTTGTTCTTCAAGATATCTCAACCAGATTCACACAAAGTTGATTAAGATCGGTGCAAAGAAAAACATTTGCCAGGTCCACGGCGTTGTGGGATTTTCCGAAGGCTTCAAGTTCCCAAACTATAAAGCTCTATTTTAAAATGTACATTCTTTATTTATTAAAATTTAGTTATGACTTCTTTCTTATTTACAATTTTTTCACAGCAAATCCATGAATTGTTGTTGGTATCGGATGAGCTTCAGCAGGTAACACAATTGCCCATTAGAAACTATGAACTCTTGGTGCACTACAGTTTACCGGCTACTTGGTCAAAGTTTTCTTATCGTTTCCATGCGGTCATCGATAATATTAGGAATTGTCTGGAGTCACAGGAGAAACAGCTGGAGATTTTATCCTATGTGATGCTCGACGAAGCCAGCAGCAATAAGTTGCCGCGATTGGCGCAGTTCCTGCAATCTCATGACGTTAAGCTAGATGACCGTATAGTTCAGATGGTGGATTCTTGTCGACGGATTACGGATCATAATCGTGCCTTCTGTTCCCAAATACTAAGCAGGGGTGAATGCGTACATAGGTCGTGCAACAAGCGACATTACACGATTAATTCTGATTTTCAGCGGCCCCATTGGGGTCTGTGGCAACCGCAGACAGAGGTGCGCTGCAAGCTCATCAAAGTCTACAATCCAGTGCACTTTGCTGTCATGGCTGAGATGTACAAATGCAGCGACGACGATTCCTGGAAGGCAACCCTTTGCCAATCCAATATGAGAAATCTCGCCACTTCTTTGAGCGTCCATATGAGCTTGGAAAAAAATCGTCGTCCTCAGGAAAAGTTGCACATCTCCGACATTTGTGTAGTTTCTCATGGTATGTGTTATCAACGTGTCCGGGTTGTAGACCTATCTGACCAGCGCCTTGTTAGCGTACAACAATTAGATGAGGGCACCGAACTGTTCAAGGTTAAGCCAGCTGAGTTATTCGAGTGTGATGCCAAGTTCAAGGAGTTGTGCCCTTTGGCTATGGACGTGCGATTGTACGGCTTGATGCCATCCAGCATTGGGGAGGGCAATTGGCTACCCGAGGCCACGAATTGGGTAAGGAAGGAACTGAGTGGGCTATGTGAAAATCAGCATCTGAAGCTAGTAGTAGAATTTTCAATGTTCGATACGATTTATGCGCGGGAAATAATTTTGATGCAAGAGTGTCCTGCAATGCGAACATGCGTCAAGGCATTGCAATTACAAATTGAATTAGTTTGTCGGCAGTATGGACAACGAGAGGAGCAGAGCGTCAAGAAACTACGTAAAATGTATCAAGAGTTTAAAAAGAACCAACAGCAAAGCACTTCTAAGAATGATATTCATATAAAAGATGTTCGACAAAAAAATGATGAAAAGAAACTGGACAAAGAGAGATCGAAGAGTGAATCCGTCGGTGAGTTTTTTCACGGGGAACATGCGTTTGTCACTCTGCAGGAAAAAGAAAAACTGAGGGATGAACTTTTTAAATCCGGACCGACGTTCTTTGGTGAAAAAAAAGAAAAACGCAATCTTAATAAACATCTTTATGAGATGTTCGGTGAGTTATCTGACCGAGAAGTTATCACTGAGGGACTGGAAACTCCACAATATGAAAAGCTAAGCCATATTTTGAAGGTAGAGCAAACGAAAAATACGTTGAACGAAGCTGGTGATGCAAAAAAAAATGTTGAATTAAAAGCTATTGCAGAAGAATCCGAACTTTCTCCCATGACTAAGCTCAAGAGCACAGACATTTTTTTGGACATGCTGCTAAGGGACCTGCATAGCTTTGAGCGGTCGATTGAGGACAGGGTAATGCAAGAGATTCTTTCCGATGATAATCCACCTGGGAGGACGACACCCCAGCGAAAGATAACTACAAAGCAACAGATTATTCCACATACGATGAGCAAGGCGCTTTACTGTGCTTCCATCGAATGGAATGCGGTGCGTCCGAAAGTCAGATGGCATCAAACCCTCACCCAGATCGTTTTAATCTTTGAACAGCAGGTGTCGCAGTATAAACTCATAATACATGGTAATGTTCTAATATATCAGGTCCTAGAGACAACACCCCCACAGCGTTGCATATTGAATTTACTTGACGAGGCTAAGATTTTTTCGGAGCAACAACATGGCTTTCAACTGCATGTTAAGCTAGCTAAGCAAAAGCTTATTCTTTATTGGCCCACCTTGCTCAGTTCTCTTAGTACCCAGCAACATTGTCATTGGCTGGTCTACGACGCGGAACGTGGCAACTCGCCGCAATCAGGAATAGGTGTAATCAATTGGATGCGCTACCTACGAGATTTGTGTCCCTCCAACTCCGCTGTGGACGAGGTGTGTAACTTCTCTTCCGACGATGATGTGTACATTCCGGATGAGGATTGATTCCTAACCTATAATCCATCGAATTCCTACAATAATCATGTTTTGGAGAACAAATCTCCTCATCTATAATTGAATATTTTACGAATCCTATTTACTTGAACTAGACATCCTTCCATTTGGAATTTCGCAAACGTCCTATTGCACGATCATTATTTCTTAGTAATGTGTAAACTTTTTAGCCACTAAGCTTGCGCTATTTCGGCATCACTATAAAATAATTGTAATAAAAAGTTATCTGAGATATGTTGAAAAAACAATTTGGTAGCTGTATGATATTTTCAAATTGGATTTTGACGTAAAGTTTACGTAAGAATTGCTGGGTATGAAAGATTTTTAAATGTATTTCGTACTTATGTTACAACCTCATAAAAATTTGGTCAATATCGTATTACTGTATCTTACAGCTTCTAGTTATGTAAACTATCGGAAGAAAATAGCCTTTACTATGCAGAGATCTGTTGTTTTCTCAGTTAAAATACTGAGCTACGTCACTTAGCTTCAAGCAATTCGCAACATTTTGCCTCCATATTGTGGGTCTAACAGCTAAAGCTGTGTTTTGCAGAACTTGTCACTGGCTGAAAGTATCAAGGGGCAAGTTTAAGAGACAAATTGCGTTGTTTTTACTGTTTTTTTGTGCCTGTACTGTTATAAGGGAAGCCATTTGCTTCAATTCTTGAGCGCCTCTTACAAAGTTTTGCATTTAGAAACGGGCGCTTCTCGTGCTTTCTATCTTGAAACGAACATTCGTGGTTTATTTAACGAGTACAGGGCTGATCCGATAATCTAGTATAATTTTTACTCATTTAATGTATTTATTTCTGTTCAGTAGATAATTATAGTTTTTTACTCTATTGTCGGCAGTAGATAATTATAGTTTTTATACCCTAAGGGGGTATATTAAGTTTGTTAAAAAAAAGTATGTAACAGGCAGAAGGAGGCGTGGCAGACCCCATAAAGTATATATATTCTTGATCAGGGCGAGAAGCTGAGTCGATATAGCCATGTCTGTCTGTCCTTCTGTCCGTCTGTCCGTGTAAGTAACAAGATCTCAGAGATGGTAAGACCTAGGAACACCAAATTTGGTATGAAGACTTCTTATACTTGCACGCAGATCAAGTTTATTTTAAATTTTGGAAGCCACGCCCCCTTCGCCAACAAAGTGAGAAAAAATTATAGCACTGGCAATTAACAAGCTAGAGATTTGAGCTTCGGCAGGAACAATACTTGTACTGAAATAGATGCATCGTGAAAATTTGATCAAGATCGGATAATAAACACGGAAGATATCCGCAATTATTTAATTCTTTAGTTTAATGTGTTGTTGTTGTGAGTTTTCGCCCTGTCTCTTATTTGCGTATTCGGTGAAGCATTTACGTATGCATACATACATATGAATGAAAGCGCGCGCTGTGTTGGAGTGAGTTTTCGCCCTCTCTCCCTCTCTCTTTCAAGTAGAGTGGTAAAGCTGCCACCTTGATAGACGGGACATCATGGTTCGAGTCCCAGTAAAATCATGTTTAAATTCTTAAATTTTTTTTTTAATTTTTGTTATACATTTAAAAATTGTTTTTTAAGTTTTTATTTAGTTGTTTTGAAAATAACGTTCTCATTGTTGCTAAGACTTTTAAATACAAAACAGACAGCACAAATACGAAGAACAAATATAATTAATAGAAAATTTGAGTGGCGTTCTCTACTACCTCAGGGTATTCTACTGTCGGGCGCTCCCGACTGAATGATATATTTTTAAAAATGCATTAAGCTACGGGGGCGTGGCAAAAATCTAAAACAAACTCGTTCAATGCAAGATATAGATTTACATACATGCCAAATTTGGTGTCTCTAGCTCTTATAGTCTCTGAGATCTAGGAACTCAAAAAAGGGACAGACGGACAGAGACAGACAGACGGACATGGCTAAATCGACTCGGCTGTTGATGCTGATCAAGAATTTATATACTTTATGGGGTCTGCCACGCCTCCTTCTGCCCGTTACGCACATTTGCACAAACGTAATAGACCCATTTGTACTTTTTTAAAGTACAGGGTCTAAAAAGCGCCATCAAAGACTCTCCAAGAAGATTACAATCAGTAAAGATCTTACAATTGATGCGGTAGTGTATTGTCGGATATGAATAAAAGAAATTGTTTTGGTTTGTAGAACAGTTCTTGTATTGTTTTTCCAATGCTATTGATATACTTAAACTTAGCGAAAAGCATTTCAATGATTACAAAGGTGTTTTTTATGTAAGATATATGCTATATAAGAGTATGTCGACTTTTAAGCTTATTTGCCTTACATTTACAAAAATGTTTTTAAGTATTCGTAAATTTACATATTCAAAGCTATATACACATTTGTTAATTTTTTAAAAGTCGTTTATTAAAACTTAATTAATGTGGATTTAAAAACTTATAATTGTGGAAAATAAATGAAATATTGAAAAAATAAAATAATGATTCAATCTAAATTTTTAATGAGAATATAACAGTTATTATCGGATATTTTCAATAAAAAATAAAAATGTGTTTTAATAAAGTCGCGGAGAATTATAACAAAACATATACACTCTACATGATTGGGAAGATTATATAGAATGTTATTTTATAGGTATACTTCATGACTTTGCATAAAATTTGACTTATGTTTATCGTTGTTCATATCGTTGCATGCTAGGTTTAAGTTCCTGTATTCGTATATTAATAATACAATGTGCCTATATCTATATGTCTATATCCGATCCAATTCTTCACTTTTCTAACTCTTATGTGTGTGATAGGCTCAACTAATTGCCAGGGATTTACTAAGAATTCCTTTGGATGGCCGAGATTACACTAAAATAAGCTGCTCTGCTTGGCTAGGCTACAAGTGTGCAAGGTCATGGTGCCCGCGGGGGGGAGTGCGAGTGCTGTTTGTAATGTTGTTGGTGGCGGCGTTGTTACGGGGCCCCACGAGAGCCGCTTTCAGTTTGGTCGCAATGGCAACATGCCATAATGTTGTTGATGTGCCTGTTGCTGTTGCAACATCATTTGTTGCTGCTGTTGTTGTTGCTGTTGCTGCTGTTGCTGTTGCTGTTGCTGCTGCTGCTGTTGTTGCTGTGTTGTTGTCGTGACCGTTGTGGGCACTTGAGATGTGGTGTAGGTAACTGCACAGGCTGCTGGCTGTGAGACAACAACAGGTGCGCTCACCTTCCGTTCCGATTGCGTACGAATTGGTTGTGGATGTGCCGCATTTGGTTGGGGGGGTGGCGCATACATGAGCATCGGAGGAGGTGGTGGTGAGGGCTCCACTGGATGACGTGCTGGCGGCGTGACGGCTGAGCCATGATAGGAGCCATACGAACTGTCGTCGGATTGGGCTGACTGGCCCCGATTACGTGGTCCCGTCAAACCATACAGTTGCTGCTGATCGCGACGCTCGAATTTGTGGTTGCCATCCAATGGTGTGGGATTGTTGCGTGATCCGTAGACTGGCTGGAAACCCTGTTGTTGCACCTGTATCTCCGTCACAAGCTGTGGCTGAGCCTGCAATTGTTGTTGTTGTTGTTGCATGGCAACAGGCGGCTGTTGCTGCTGCTGTTGCTGTTGCTGCTGCTGCTGTAGCGGTTGCTGTTGCCCTCGCATGGAACCGCGCATGCCATAAATGCTCTCAGTACGCTGTTGCATTTGATTCTGCACATTTTGATTTTGAAGATGTGACGATTGAGCTGCCGTGGCTGCCTGCTGTTGTTGTTGTTGTTGCTGCTGCTGTTGATGCTGTTGGTGTGTGCGCATGGGATACAAGCTCTGTGCCGGCACAAGTGGACCTGGACGTGGTACAATGTCGCGATTAATAGCCGTATTGCTCTTGGCATAAACAGACTGCGAACGATTCAAGTTGCTACGAGTTAAGGTGGGAGAGCGACAATAAAGGGATCGAGTGCCTCCATAAAGCGGCTCGTGCTGTTGCTCGTACTTAGATGAGAGCGGGGGCGCGGTATACAAATTCTGGCAATAGTTGCCGGCCCCAGCACTCGCCACGCCCATTTGGGCCATGTTGGCGGCAGCATGTTGTGCCGCCGCTGCAACACCGCCATTTGATTGTCCACCACGTGGATAAGTTCCTTGGGATTGTTGATACTTGTTTGGCTTCTCCATGTCCATGTCATAGTTCAATTCATCCTCGGAGTGTATTGAGCTCGAGTCGTTGTCAATGCTACCCTTGCTATGATGTACACTGCGACGTGAGCTAAAGATGTGTTCGTAAACCAGACCAGAAGCCATGCCTCCTACCAGAGGACCAAACCAATATACCCAATGGTTGTCCCATTTATTTAGCACAAACGATGGGCCCAAAGAGCGTGCTGGATTCAAATAGGGCATCTGCAATGAAACAAATTTAAAGTGGGATGTTAGAATTGAGAGAAAAAATCTTAAGAGTTTATGGATCTATGTATATGTACAATGCACATTGTACATATACTGTACATATATATCTATATCTCTTAATAAACATGTCTTCATTTTATTTGTATCAACAATCGAACTGTAAGGTACTTACTTTACAAAAGTTACTATAAAGCAATGTTCGACCAACTGTCTGTCCCTTTTCAAAACACCTACATGCGTCTTATACTCTGTTTATACGGAGTCCCATTGGAATTAATAATTAATTCACAAAATTGGTCGAAAGAAATTTGAATACAACTATAACGCGTTCTTCAAGATTTATTCAAAAACTTATTGATTTCTGCCAAAACGTCGTTCTTCTGTCGTTCAAATTAAATAAATATTAATATAAAAGTTAAGAAATAACTGTTATTAACTGTAATTTGTGTTACTTAAATAATTTTAGAGCGTTTAATGCTTTACAAACTTCAATTCTAATTTCTGAAAATTCGAATTTGAGCTTCTACTGTAGTCCTAATTTTTCTTGATTATTTCATTCCAAGCGGACAACAAACTAGGAAGTTATTTAACCCAAAAATCTCTACAGCGTCGGACAAAAGGGTTAAGAAGGGACGCTTGCTTGCGAGGTATCGACTATTCACCCATATTTGGTTTACAACCCTTCTTGTCATTTTTATTTATTAAAGGTGTTTCAAATAAAAGGTAGTTTTTATTATTTATTACTTGTTTATTAGTATTATTAAGAGAAGTTATATTAGTTGTAGCTGAGTTTTCTATTTATCTTACTTTAGAAGACACTAAAGTAAACCACAACAGAACGAATTTGCTTTTGAGTATCGCCAAAAAAATTATCTTCCTCACAATTCAATCGATCTCCTTTTTGGTATTCAGACTCAGGTAGTTTGGCATTATGGTAAACATTTCTGCTGCTGTCACGCTGCGATTTTTGGATAGTAAAAATGCGCAAAAGGCAGGTGCGTATTTCAGTATGAAGTCTCTCTGTCTCCAATTTTCAGATTCCTTAAGCATCAATATTAAATTCAACTTACCGAGACAAAGCAGCAGGCGCTATAAGCAGCTCCTATGGCGAACGACGAATTGCCCATGAACCTCTTAATGGCATCGGTGGATACGAAATAGCAGAGCACCACAACAAAAGTCAGTATGAATTCCACACCAAATCGTTCCCAGGCAGCGAGGGCCGCGCTGTGAGAGATGGCCGCCTGTAGATTTCCTTGATACCCAGGAACTGTGACACTAAAAATTAAAAACAATACAGGAAAAATTTCACTGATTACACTTCATTCACGAAATATATTTCAAGCTCGCTCAAAAACTTATTTTAAACCTCTTCGTAACCTACTTCCCTCCTCATAAACTTATATGCAAGGCTGTGGTGTAGCACATGAAATAATTTAAATTGCCAAAGTTTCAATTGCCTAGTGACAAAAGTTGTTGCCTATTTCTACGCCAAAGTTTTCTAGAGTCTTTATGATATATTCACAATTCAACTTTTATGATAATGAGTTCACTGGCATCGAAATGTTTTCAGCTCAACTTGGCTTTGCTTTATGTGATAACGGCATATGAACAAAAATTTAAGTTAACATAATTTTACTTCAACACAATTACAAGTATTTGTAAAATTGATAAAGATAAGTTCTATTTTGTGTATGCTTGCTTTTGTCTTTGATTTTGCTGTACTTAACACTGACTTATATATAACGTCAAATTTGATCGAGTAACTAAGACTTGGTTCCAAACTAATTAAGCAAAGAAGTGTTTACCATTCACCACTAGTTGCCTTTCACCACACACAAGAACAGGGTCTCCCTTGATTTTTGCTATATCCTTATAAGTATGTGTACTCTATAAACTATTATAAAAACTGATGACAAATATAGAAAAGAGTGAAAATAAACATGAGCTCGGCTGATGCTAAATACCCAACTTCACACCTTGTAAGGGGTTAAATATTTGCCAAGTTTTTTGTGAAAATGTTAGAAACTTGCTTACCGGAATATTGAATAACTGTGGAAAATCCGGAAATAAATGCTTTTAAAGAGCACTTAAAAGTACTTCAGCAAATAGTCGCATCACTCACTCAAACTTGAACTCAACAGGAAAGAGCCTTGAGTGACTGACTGTCGAGGACAAGGAAAAGACAGGAGGTCCTGGCCAAAAGGTGTAGAGCTGTAAGCGTTGCTAAGATAAACTATGTCGGGCAATATGAGTGTCGGCTTAGCTGCAATAAGCGCCAGCTTTTACTTCTGCAAATAGTTATGTCAATACACTATCTCTCCTACACGAAATGTCGGAAAACTCAATTGCTGAGAAGGGGAGGGGATGAAACGTCCAACACATATGCTACTTAATAGGGGTTTATATTCAATGCAAATAAAAAGCATCTTATGGAAAAGGTAATTCTGTTTTGATTGAAAGTGTATGTTAAGTGAGCTCTTTTTATTAAAAAAAGTTAAACCTAGAGATTGCACATATAATATTTAAAAGTAATTGCTAAGAATTTCTAAGGGAAAATACAATGTCCACAATTTTCAAAAGCTATTGTACTCTTGCCTGAATAATTAATAGAATTTACTGTTACTCTCAAGTTCAAATAAAATGAGATTGTTTGCTAAAAATAATATAAGTGCGTGTGTATCTGAATATTGTAGATTCACTTGAGAAATAATCAGAAAATTCAGAACATTTTTATATATAATAGTAGTTTTAGCCTTCATATACACAAATTTATATACCACAGTAAAAAAAAAAAAAAAATATATATATATATATATATATATATATAGTTCTGTTAAATTAACAATAAAAAAACACAAAATAATTTTAAGCCAATAATTAGTACATAGAAAAAAAAAATTTATATATATACATATATATATATATATTTATTTTTTTTCTATGTACTAATTATTGGCTTAAAATTATTTTGTGTTTTTTTATTGTTAATTTAACAGAACTACAATAACAACAAGCATGCACAGAGAGATTCACATTTAGTTACAGATACTTAGTAGCAGGAAATAGTAAAACGTTGGCGTAAGTTTGTGTGCATTAAGCTTCTTATTGTCAATTTATTATTCTTTTCTAACTAAAATTGTTTGCCCGATAAACAGAAAGTAAAATATAAAGGATGTGAAAAATAAGAGAAAAAAGAGTAGGAAAACTGAGAGAAAAACATATATTAAAAGCTTACATCAAATTGCAAACTAGAACTAAAGTTTTTCACATAGTGTGCATGTGCATGTGTGTTTGGGTTTTAAAAAGAAAACACATTTCCTCGGATATTTGTTGCCACCACATCCGCTTGGCAAGTGAGGTTATGTGTTATGTGTTTGTGCAACACGCTCAGTTGATTGTGGTCTGGGATTCAGGGATGCGTGTGAATAGCTCTGGCCAATTGCCATTGAGTTTCCTTTCAGTTGGTTTTTTTTATACGCTGTATAGGTATATTAATTTTCTTAAAATGTATGTAACAGACAGACGAAGAAGTTGCAGACCCCATAACATATATATTTTCCGGACTATCATTACTACTACAAAATCGAGCGTTGACTTTTGCAATGACTAACCAGTTGAAATTTGCCTTGAATTAACACCGACACTTCTATTCACACCTCCCATGTTTTTATAAAATTTTGACTGAAGTAAAAATATGTAAATAAACACAGTAAATATTCCGTCAGAAAAAATTATTTGTTAATTATACCACAAAGTAATTAATTGTAAGCTTTACTGTTCACATAGTTTGGAAATTCAATGTGCATTTAATGCAACAATTTTGTGAATGTGCCACATGCACATACGTTGCATGGATTGCATAGCAAAAGTTCCACTCGCGGTGACCGTGTTAAGCTCTGGACCAGCTGTGCACAGTTTAGTTTCCCTTTTCAGTTTTTTTTCTTTTTTGACGGGGGTCAAAAAGAGGAAGCGTAACAGGATGCCGTATTCAAGTAGCAAACCGATAAGGCAAAAAGTCTCTTCACGAAACCAAACAGATTTTTTAATTCAATTGCCCAGGAATGTGACACGAATTGATTTTCATTATCGATTTTTACTTTTTATTGCCCAGGAAGTGCCTTTCCCTCCTAGATATAATCAAAACAGTATAAGAGGAGTGCACAGCTTGATAAAGGCATAAGCTATCCATTTGAACATTGCCGCCAAGATAAGATCTGATTAGAGATGGTGTCACGAATATTCATTACAAACTACAATACGATAGTCTGGAGTTGTCATTTTAGAAATTTAAATAATACATATGTATATAGAAGAAAGTTACGAGTCACGAATTTAAGCAAACTTTCTTTTTTTCTTGGTTTGTGTAATAGAATTTTGCATTTAAACTTTTAACATCTCTATTAAAAAGTTATAACGAGCCCAAGCTGTTACTTCAACTGCTCCTGTTATACGATAGATGGATGTAAAAAGTAAAACACGATGTACAAATCGAATAAGATATAAATCGGTGATTCTTCCTTCAGTATACAAAGGACTCTGTATTTCGTTTCATAAAGAGTTTACACAACTTCTATACAACATATGAAGCACGACTCCCGATTCATTTCTTGTGCCTTGCGACGTTCTCAATCCCTTGTCTTCAGCACGTTTCTTGTTTGTGGAATTTAAAATTTTAATTTTGCCCCGAAAACCCTGTTTTTTTCATATTTAACGTATGTGTGTGTACGTTTATGTATGTATCTGTATCTGCTTTTAAAACTACTGTAATTTTGGGCGGCAGGTGTGTTGTGTGATGTGCCAGAGTTGAACTCGTTTATGCATTACCAGCTGCCCTTTCGGATTGACCAACCATAAAGAAGAGAAGTCGTATCTTCGCTACGCTGTCGACACGTGTTTGATTTCAAGTTTCCGACGACGCATCCTGCGCAGGCGCAACGACTCTCGATTCTCAATTCTTAAGTCGCCAACGATTTGAACAAAGGCCATTGGCAATGTTTCGTGCTTTCGGCATTCGTCTTTCGACCTCTACCTGATTTTTATCTGTTTTATTTATTTTCAAAGGCTGCTTTGGCATATTTTGGAACGTGCTTGGCGCACTTCAGCATAAAAAACTACCAGAATTAAATAAAAAAAAGTAAACTGAATCCTAATTGAGAATGCAAGAAGAATAACCTAAGCTAAAGATATTTTTAAATATCATATAGCCGGATATCGATACTTATATATGCTGCGGGACTCTCAAGACAATTAGGAATAATAGACGAACCAGCCCTTAAGTATGTTTTAGGTACAGCTTCGTGTCACATGTCTGGTTTTAAGGATAGTGACAGTTGATACGTGACTGCAGCGTGCGGAAAGTGGCCTGCGCAAATGCATATTCACTATCCCATCATCAGATAATTTTAATACGGATTTAAAACACGTTAGCAACATTTTCTTGAACCTTAACCCTTTATAGAAGATTTTTATTATGTTGGAAAAAATATGAAGAAAGTAAAATATAAACTCTTGAAAAATTTGAAGAAATAAAAACAATTTCATAAAAGGAATTTTATTAGATTATTTAGTTTCCTTAAGAATATTTGTAATTCAAGTAGAAACGGTTAAATATTATTCTTTAAAAGAAATAATATATATGGGTGATTAAAATTATGAATCTGAACTTATCATAAAAAATCCCGCAACGTTTTGTATTTGGCAAATAGACTTCTTTCATGCCATCCAAATTTACATAGCTTACTAGAATTTTGAAATCTCTCTCTCTCTATGATCAGTATGGCAATTCAATTTCTCTTATTTTCAGAGGTATTAAACGAAAGTAGAAATATAACATAATTTTTACTTTTGGAGGAACGAGTTTCCTGTCTCATTATATTCTTTGCAAATGAACTGAACCTGCATTCTTAGTAATCTGTTATAGAAACCACAAGTTCATGATTCAACTCAGTTAAATTTAATCGATTTTTAGGTTAAAGTCAACAATCTCAGCCTAAATTCCATCAATCAGGGTTTCGAACCGAAAACTTATAATCCATCTTAGCTACAAATTCGGCTACCAAATCTAAACCAATTAATCAACACACATACGAACAAACACAAAGATATTTTTTAGGAAACATATGTTTCAACTAAAACGATCTCTCTAAATGTGTTGGAGATCTGAGACCCTCTGCAAGGCAGCCAAAAAAATTAAGAAGATACGAACCTGATCGGAGCAGCAGCTGAAACATGTTTCATTTGCCAAGACTCTGGAAAGCAACGATGCCAACGCACTTAACAACAAAAAAAACGGGAAAAGAAATAAGAGAATAAAAGGAGCTAAGGAAAAAATAAAATCAACAGCCAAACAGATGTTGAACAGACTGAGTGCCACAGGGGCAAGCTGCACAGGCGCATTAACTTTCCTCACAACATCGAAAGGAGTTCAAAATTGGAGCGTAGATATATTTCTTCCTTTTTTGTTGTCTTTTTGTGTGTTTTCTTCTTCCCCTTTCTACACAAGCGAATACAAAGAGAGGTTGATGATATTCCACACGCATATCCTGCGTAAGATTTTGTGCTCGTATCTAGGCATAAAAGACGCTGACAGGACAGAAATGATTTGGCTATGCGTATCCTCAAACAATTATGTGTCTGCATCTCTTTGTGTATGCGTGTGTGTGTGTATCTGGGCACAACATCGACATGGGAATCCGGTCCCGACAGCAACACATTTTTGTAAAAATGGGAAAATCACGTCGCCAACCGGCAGATGTTTTCTCTAGTAGATAAAGTACTAGCTACCTGCCTCCTATGCAGGTGCTTAGGTATTTATATAAGTATTTGGATGTGTATAGAGTATACGACATTTACCTGCATATCCTATTTATACACACATTTCTCTAGTGTTGTCCTTTTTTGCACATGAAATATGCCATTTCCTGTAAACAGTATATGGTAAAGTGTTTTCATGTCCTCTGTGTACAGTCACCTCAAAAGATGCGACTGATTTTATGAGTGACATTGAGCAGCTTCTTTGATTTAAATTAAAACTGCTTAGTACCTAATTCCAGCGACCAGCAGAGATAAATGCAAATTGCTTTTGATCAAATATACTTTACACATTGTTTGCTGTTACTTCTAAATCTAAATGAATGCCACTCTCAATTGAACTCGCAAATGGGAGTTTTATTTTGAATTCAAAGTCAGCTTATAGATAGAAGTCTGCATTTTACCAATGCAGAAATACTTGGAAGCTGAATGCAGATTACAATTCGACTCGAATGTTGCTAAAATTCTGAGAAGCATAGTCAGCTACAATGTCATCGAATGTCGCATAAAAAGATTTTGCTATTGATTTAAAGCAAAACATAGAGTTAGTACATATAAAAGCTTTATATGTGTGCGTATTAATTACTTTATAAAAATTAAATTTTTTCATCATTAAGTTACATATTACAGAATAAGCTACATCATTTTATTAAAGCTTCACCTAAACAATATTCTATTAACAATTAACTAAACATTTTTATAAAGGAATGGAACATTGTAGCATTATGGTGTAACATAACTTGATAAAATTAGTTTATATCATTTAAACATTTTATGTGAACGGCAAGATGTACCACCAACTTTGTAAAACGGTAAACCTTAGTGGCACACTTATATAATTAGTGGAAGTGCATTCTCCTTGATACATATGCATAAGCTGAACAAGTCAAAATAATTTAAATTGTTTATTACACGATTCAGCTCCACTAATTTGTATGTAAACCAATAAAACCTTTTATATGCTATTACATCATTATATCTAAAACTTACCCGTAGAGGAGAGCGGCGCCTGCGATGCCTCCGCCGCACTGGGCGGTCATATACATGGCAGCTCTAATTGGGGATATGTTTCGTATCACACAACAGGCCAATGTAACGGCAGGATTGATGTGAGCGCCTGTTAAATATAAATAAATATATAAATATATATAAATAAGTGGATTAAATATCAAACATTTGTGTTTGATGTTTACATCAACTACAAGCCGAATGCATAGCTTGAGGTCTTAAGCAGTCAAAGCTTTGTAAAAAGTGATTAGTTGAAAGCAGAATTTTATAGTGAGAAAGGAAAGGAAAGGTGGGAAATGATGGGAAAGAAGCTTAAGAAAACTTTTCCTAATAAAAGTAAAACTAAGCAAAGTAAAGCATTTACATTACATTTATTTTAGTGTTAAATATTATAAAAACCAGATTTAATTAAACAATATAGCTTCTTATATTATTTAAAAAAATAGTCTGAAAATAATAAGAGAGATCTTCTTGTAAATAAACGACTCCAATATTTTTTATAAACGCTCTTAAAGTCCGTTAAATAACATTTTGACACTTTCGGGAAAAACACATTCAAGATTGTCGATTGGGGCAGAGGAAAGAGAGAATAGGCTGTACAGATAACATCATAACTTAATGCTCAACCAATTGGCTGTGAAAAAGTAAAGAAAATAATGTGAAAGAAACTTAGAGGGAAATCAAGAACACATGTTTTCAAGCATGGAACCCCCAACTCAAGCCGAACTTAAGAGATATGCTGTTTTTGTGGAAACATTTAATTGCCTCGAACGTCAACGCAGATGAACAAACAACATAAGGAAATTGTACAGAACACAGAAAGGGCGACAGGAGACGGAGGAAGAGAGGACGGAGTGGTAAGAGTCGACGGCACTACAAGTGCGCCCGCAGAGATAACAGAAGGAGTTGTTGAAAGTGCAGAGGGTAGTGCAGAAGGGGAGCTGGTGGAGAGGAACGCCTCATGGTAGTGGGTGACAACCGCAGTGCGTTGGCTTTTTGAAAATTAAAAAAAGGAAAAAAGAAGAAAAAAATTGTAATGGAAATATGTGAAATGGGGCACCGTACCTATTGTTGCTGTTGCGTTTTCAGTGGCAGCGAAATTCCCACGCTCCATTCGCCCCAAACAACGAAAACAACAGCAAGAAGTAAAAAAAACATTCAACACTTCTCGCCTGTTTGTTTATTTTTTTGTTTTTTGTTTTTTATTTGTGCCTTTTGGACTTACCCGATATATGCAGAAAGCACTGCGTTAACGTTGCCATTGCCAGTCCAGAGGCGAGAGCCGTTGCCAGGAGCACGGATGAGACACTGGCACCGACACCGGCGCCCGCAGCTGCACCACAAACGATGAACACATATAGGAAGGAGGCCAAGCACTCGCTTATGATGGATCTGCAAAATGGAGATAGGTACAATATAAGAGTGAGATACAGATTCAACTTCAGTTGGGGCATGTCATTTCATATGATTAAAGTAAATATATTCCAGAAATTATGTTACACTACAAATTGCACACAATGGCAGAGCTGTTTCTCTTGCTCCCCGTCTCCTCCTACAGCTGCATTTGCAATGTCAATTAAGGAGACAGTACCCAAACCAAACCCAAACCCCAAGCTGCCGGGGGAAGCAGCTGCTGCTGCTGTGACGATTGCCGGAGGTCGTCGTCGTCGTTGTCGCGTTGCCGGACATCGACACAGCAAGCTTAAAGCATACAAACGCCTCCTACTCCCTACATCCCCATAAGCTCCTCCTCGCTCTGCGACAAGTAAAAATCAAACAAACTGGAATGCGAGCTGAAACTTTGGTTGCACCACTTTTGTTAATTTTCATAAAATTTCTTGATTTCACATTTTAAATTCTCAGTTCTCAATTGGAAAACACTATCTTGCAAAATATACATACAAATGCTATTTTTAATATACTGGAAACAAATACAAAATGTGTAGGAAAATAAAAAGTTTTAAAAATGGAACTTTAAGCTAAAAACTTAATTGCAGTTTTTTTAACAATTTGTGAAACAATTTTTGAAACTGTGAAACGATTTATAAAAGGTCACATAAAGTTATTAATTTAAAAATTTTACCCTAAAAAAATAGCTATAAGGTAAGGAAATTGTAAGAGCGGAATTTAAAAACAGCTAAACTGTATATGGTCTTAAAAAAGATCAGTATCAGCGGAAGTACACGCTTATTTAAAATATAAATAAATTAAAATGTTAATAATTACATATATCGTATACTGTATACAAAGATATAATTGTTTGATGTTTTTTATATTTGTATATTAAAATATATCATTCAGTCGGGGATCCCGACAGTAGAATACCCTGAGGTAGTAGAGAACGTCACTCAAATTTTATATTAATTATATTTGTGTTTTGTATTTGTGCTGTCTGTTTTGTACTTAAAAGTCTGAGCAACAATGAGCACGTTATTTTCAAAATAACTAAATAAAAACATAAAAAAAAAACAATTCTAAATGTATAACAAAAATTAAAAAAAAAATTAAAGAATTTAAGCATGCTTTTACTGGGGTTCGAACCCAGGTACCCCGTTTAATAACGTGACAGCTCTATCACTTGATAACTTGAAAGAGAGAAAGAGAGAGGGCGAAAACTCACAACAACAACAGAATCAACACATTAAATTAAAGAAAAAAATAATTGCGGATATCTTCCGTGTTTATTATCCGATCTTGATCAAATTTTCACAATGGCATCATTATGAACCTAAGTATTGTTCCTGCCGAAGCTCATGTCTCTAGCTTGATAATTACCAAAATGGGCGAAGGGGGCGTGGCATCCAAAATTTGAAATAAACTTGATCTGCGTGCAAGCATAAGGAGTGTTCATACCAAATTTGGTGCTTCTAGGTCTTACCATCTCTGAGATCTCGTTGTTCACACGGACAGACAGACAGACGGACAGACGGACAGACAGACGGACAGACGGACATGGCTATATCGACTCAGCTTGTCGCCCTGATCAAGAATATATATACTTTATGGGGTCTGCCACGCCTCCTTCTGCCTGTTACATACTTTTTTTTTGAACAAACTTAATATACCCCCTCAGGGTATAAAAATAATTGCGATATCTTCCGTGTTTATTATCCGATCTTGATCAAATTTTCACAATGCATCATTATGAACCTAAGTATTGTTCCTGCCGAAGCTCATGTCTCTAGCTTGATAATTACCAAAATGGGCGAAGGGGGCGTGGCATCCAAAATTTGAAATAAACTTGATCTGGCGTGCAAGCATAAGGAGTGTTCATACCAAATTTGGTGCTTCTAGGTCTTACCATCTCTGAGATCTCGTTGTTCACACGGACAGACAGACAGACGGACAGACGGACAGACAGACGGACAGACGGACATGGCTATATCGACTCAGCTTGTCGCCCTGATCAAGAATATATATACTTTATGGGGTCTGCCACGCCTCCTTCTGCCTGTTACATACTTTTTTTTTTGAACAAACTTAATATACCCCCTCAGGGTATAATAAACTATTATGAAAAGGTAAATATGAAAGCTTTGACAATATCTTAACTTATGTAAAAACCAGGACATGGACGAGGCACTCGACGTTGCAAGAAAAAAAAAATGCAGTAAGCTACGGTGGAACAAGCTCGACAGTAAAAGACCGTGTACATTTTGAGTGCAAAGCGTTCACTGTAGATTGTTTTAATTTCAATAAATTTTAATAGATAGCGCCACTACGAAGATGGTTCATATGATAAGCATAGAGGGCGGTAGCGTCTCTTCTTCCTTTGCCCGCAAAAGGGATTGAACCACTATAGTGAATTTTATATGTACCAAGAATCAAGGTGCTAGCATTAAAGGTGTAATTTGACATCGAAATTTTGTATTTCGATTTCCGGGGGCGGAGGGGGCGTGGCAAAAATCTAAAACAAACTTGATCTACTTGAGGTATAGATGAATCTACATGCCAATTTTGGTGACTCTTGCTTTTATAGTCTCTGAGATCTGCCTGTTACGCACATTTGCACAAACGTAAAAGACCCTTTTGTACTTTCTTAAAAAAAAAAGTATCGCGAACAATTTAATTCATCTTCATTAATTGGTTCCAGGAAATGCCTTTTCATAGATTAGAAAATTTCCTAAATAAATCCTCTCTTTAGTATAAGTAAAAATATATAAGTTTACATTAAACATATTATATATTTCAGCATTTAAAAGGCCAACTAACTAGTCAATAATAAATAATGATTGATTATAAAATTCAATATGATAGATTGCCAAGGGCATGCTCAAAATTTTAAAGGTTTATAATGTTTAAGGTTTGTTGTAAAATTTAAACAAATATTTGCAATGCATAGATAATCGTAAGAAGTCTTCAAGTTACTGACAAAGACAAACACGAACCTCTTAAATTTCACTTAGTGAGGCACTACAACTGCATAAGTATATGTGAGTGCATAAAAGCCAGGGAATGATGCACTCAACAATAGCCGAGTGAAAATAATCACGAGACAAACTATGGTAGTATAATGCTAATGTTAATGGGTGACCCACCTCCAAAACTCCAACGTACGAATCTCGGCCTGCATGCTCCGCTTGGGTACCTGCAAGGTGCTAGAGAGACGATTGTTGATGGCATTCCCATGTGAATCCTTACGCATTGCCTCCAAGCGCTCAAACAATGTGACTATATGATAGTCTATATTATGATCCAACGGCATTGTGTGCAAACTTTCGTCGGCCATTTCTTTTGGGGCTGAAGTGAGGTGTTGTTGCTGCTTTTGTTTATGTTTTCGATTAGTGTTGATAAAACAGAGATCAGGCTTGTGACTCTGATTAATTGACGTAAACAAACACTCACACACACACACACTGAACGACACAAAATGAATTACGGAATTGTCTTAGGCAAACATTTTGTTCAGTTAGCTGGAAATACTTTGCACTCGCAAATTGCATTCAATTGATATCAATTGCACGACGACGACGACAATAACGTTTTTTGAACTCTCAACAGATTGTGTATTATTCTGCTTTTTGAACTTTTCGATTCGACGCGAAAACACGACCGTACACAAGTGCGAATTGCGAACGAATGCCGCACATGAACAAGTTAAAGCTGAAAACTCACCAATGAAACACCACCACGAACATTCACCACTACCACACCACCATCAACTGCCCACACCACCAACGCAGTATTCAGCATTGTCTGTGGTCCTATGTTGAATACAGCAACCCTCATAGCACGGTGAAGTTGAATACAAAAACCCAAAATGCAGGCAACCTGTTGGGCAACAGACAGCATAACAATAATAAAGTTGGTGAAGATAATGATCATGACGATGATTTTGTTGAGCTCCGTTGCCAGGAGCAGTGAAAGAGTTCAGTGATATTGCTGGTAATGGTGGAGGCTCTGCTTTTTTTCGGCAACTGGCAACATAATGAAAAGAGTCTGCAACTTAATTATGCAGCCTATGATCAATAACACTGATTTCATGGACAGTCAGCAACTACAACAACAGCAACCCGACACGATAAAACTCAAGCCGCATGAATTCGAGGTGGAACTCCCATGCTGCTCAAGCATCTGCTGCACGGCTGCTGGACTCGGAACTGAGCGTATATCAGCTTTCATTGAATATAAGTATAAGAATTATGGTCTTTGATTTTTCGGTACATTAATAAAATTAAAATAATATTGCTCAATGAGCAGTTCAGAATTATCGTTAGGGTGATTCAGTCGTAAATTAAAGTAAAAGCGCAGTTTCGTTAATACATGTGTATATATAAATTAAGTTAAACATAATTAGGTATTTACAAATGTTTGTATTTATCTGTCTAAAACGTTTTCAAGCCTTTTTATTAATAATACAATTATAATTTAATGACAATCATAGCAAAATAGTGGTAACATAATTATAGTTATCCATTTAATATCAAATAGATGAAACGGTGTCGTTAAGTCATTTCACCTATTTTAATTTTGGTTTAATATCTTAGTAATATTATTTCCACTTCGTTGTCCTTTCCCATTATACTGTTTCGACTTTTGCTGATCCATCGATTGACTACCCCCAATCAATTAAACCCAAATTCTTTTCGACAACAACACGAAAAAGTATCACATTTTACGCCCCACTAAATACTATAATTATGAGCGCTTCACCACTTGATACCTGTCGATTTTGAAGATGTCAGTGTGTGTGAGATTTGGATGTGGTTGTGTGGTTTGTGAATTCCTGTCTGGACGGTAACCAATGAGCTGTGAAAGTCAAGAAATGATGGGCAACAACCATGACCGAAAAACTAAAGTGAAATCAATCACAAAACTGCAAGACATCCAGCAAAAACAAAACAGAGAAAAAAGCAAAAACTTTTGTTTTGGAGGGCGTTGCAAGAAAGCCACAGAAATTTCGGGCACTGTTCTCCAAATATTTCCCACAAAAAGGGCAGATGGGGCGGTAAGGACGCTTCCCATATTGCGCCGTATTTGGGGACGAACGACAACAACAACAAAGATGACGACAAAAGGCAGCCTCTGAGCGTGGGAATTTCTTTTTGCACGCTTCTTTATTATTATTTTCTTGTTTTTTTAGACCCTGTACTTTAAAAAAGTACTAAAGGGTCTTTTACGATTGTACAAATGTGCGTAACAGGCAGATGGAGGCGTGGCAGACCCCGTAAAGTATATATATTCTTGTTCAGCATTAACAGCCGAGTCGATATAGCCATGTCCGTCTGTCTGTCTGTCTGTCTGTCTGTCTGTCTGTCCCTTTTTGTGTCACTTAGATCTCAGAGACTATAAGAGCTAGAGTCACCAAAATTGGCATGTAGATTCATCTATATCTCAAGTTGATCAAGTTTGTTTTAGATTTTTGCCACGCCCTCCTTTCCTCCTGGAGATCGAAATACAAAATTTCGAAGTCAAATTACAAGAGCACCTTTAATGCTAGCACCTTGATTCTTGGTACATAAAATAACCTTTATAGTCCGAGCCTATCCTTTCATTTAAATTGGATGATAAACGCGGAAGCTATTCAACTAACAATGTTACGGGCAAAGGAGGAAGAAGACACGCTACCGCCCTCTGTGCTTATCATATGAACCATCTTCGTATTGGCGCCATCTACTAAAATTTATTGAACTTGAAACAATCTACAGTGAACGCTTTGCACTCAAAATGAACAGGGTCTCCTACTGAGAGCTTGCTCCACCGTAGCTTCCTGCATTTGTATACCCTGTGGGGTATATTAAGTTTGTTAAAAAAAAGTATATAACAGGAGGCGTGGCAGACCCCATAAAGTATATATATTCTTGATCGGGGCGACAAGCTGAGTCGATATAGCCATGTCCGTCTGTCTGTCCGTATGAACGAAAGGATCTCAGAGACCTAGAAGAACCAAATTTAGTGTGAAGACTTCTTATATTTGCAGACAGATCAAGTTTATTTCAAATTTTGGATGCCACGCCCCCTTTACCCGCAACCATAACTCTGGTAATTATCAAGCTAGAGACTTGAGCTTTGGCACGATCAATACTTGAAAGAAAAAGGATGCATTGTGAAAATTTGATCAAGATCGGAAGATATTCGGAATTATTTAATTCTTTAATTTAATGTGTTGTTGTTGTTGTTGTTGTGAGTTTTCGCCCTCTCTCTTTTTCTCTTTCAAGTTATCAAGTTTGGCCACGTAGTCAAATGGGAGACCTTGGCTCGAATCCCAGTAAAATCATGCTTAAATTCTTTTTTTTTTTTTATTTTAATTTTTGTTATACATTTTAACATTTTTTTTTATGTTTAGAAGAAAATTTGTGTGGCGTTCTCTACTACCCCAGGGTATGCTACTGTTGGGATCTCCCGACTGAATGATATATTTTTTTCTTGCAACGTCCAGTGCCTCGTCCATGTCCTGGTCTACATCGAGGTCGCAAGGGGTCGATCTTTTGGATGTTCGGCTGGATGTTGAATGTTCAGTCAGTTGGTCGATTGGTCATTCTGTCTGTCGTAGCTAATAATAAGACGTTTTGTTTCAATCACAACGTCACAACAACGAATGCATATGCTCCATGGATGAAGGTGAAGGTGATCGCCGTATTCTTGTAGTTGGGATTCCTTAACTTTATCTCGGCCTTTGCTCCTTTTGTTGCTGCTTATTTTCCACACCGTCTCTGCTTTACTTCTTCATCTTTTTGTTGTCTTTCATCTTCGAATTGCACTTGGCGGCGTCTAAAAAGATCATTCTCATTGGTTGTGCTTGTTAATATTGTTGTTGCCTTTTTAGAAGGTGTCAGGATGTGATAAGCTCCAAACTGGTCAATAACTTCACTGTCTTAAGCCTCTAAATGTGTACCTTATTAAATGTGTCCGTGTCAACTGTACAAAAAGTCCTTTTAGGTTTACCATTAATTCAAACTAATTAGAAAGCATATTCTATAAAGGATATTTATGGCTTTAACTACTTTTAAGATTTAGTTTTAAATACCAAATATATCAAATTTAAGCGTACAAAAATGTACAGGGACATCTTCTATATGTAATACAAATTTTAAAGCTAGAAATACAATTTCAATAAAGGGACCAATATGTATGCCCTGTAATCAATGCAACGAAAACTGCAGTTACAGCGAATCAATTTGCTTTTTCTGCCATCGCACGAAAAAAAAATCCACAAGAATAAGTTTAAAGTAGTTACAAAACGACGGCGTGACTTATGAGTGGATCAAACGTGGTTTCAGTCTGATGCAGGTCTCGGATTGCAATGCAACGCCGGTATGGCCCATTGATCAGCTAACTTACCTACAAAACTGAGGTAGGTAACTGCCTTGCTGACGCTTGGTTATGTGAACAGGTCATAAAAACCAAAGCTGGGAATATGCCAGACTCCTTCGTTTGCGAATATTTATTGTTGTTTTTCCTCTTCTAAATCTTAACAAGGTTAAATTTGTTGTGGCTTAATTTGCCGTCTGTCTGTGTGTGTGAAAAAATTGCCCAGAACTGAAAACGAGTCCCAAAAGAATGACGTATTACCGCATAAGGGGGCGTTAAGCATATGATTTGCTCAAATAGAGGACGAGCTAAGCTAATGAAAATATTCGCAGAAGATTTGATAAGTTTTTAATATATATAAGGCATTTCTTCCTTTTAACCTGTCTTGGCACACGTTGTTGTTGTCAATTTTTTTCCCTGCCAAACCGCAGCATTGAGAATAGATGAAAGCTAATTTTATGCATCTCACAAAAACGCTGTGAAGAAGAACATATGCAAACACAATTTCACAGTCAGTCGACGGTTTGAAAACAGTTATAAATAGTGCAGTAACCCTTTCGGTTGATGGTCGACACGTGCTCTACACTACGTCCTTTCAAACCGCAACCCTTTCAATTTAGTGCACTTGCATTCGTTCTGATTCTGATTTTGATTCCAAATCTGAATCCTATTCTGATTTAGATTCTACACGCACTAATGATGCAGCATTATTTGCATATGCCGTTCCCGTGTCCAGAAAAGGGTTATGGGACGGTCAGGGAGGGAGCTGAAATGGAGAAAAGGGTGTAATTCTACTAATGAAGTAAAATATGTCTGACACTCACAGTTATATCTTTAATTTATGCATGATATACAACCATTGACTTGTCCTGCTGTCATTGTCACTTTCCATTTTTTCCTCTGCAGACAACAGGACCTTTAGGACCTTTTAACGATAGCTCAGTCAAAGGGGAAGCCCAACTTACACTTTAAATTTTAGCGACATTTTGATAGTCTATAAATATTGAATATGAGGAATGAGGTGGGTTTTTTTCCATAGCATTAAAGGCGGACTCTTTTTATGATTGCTGAGGTTTAATTTCCCACCAGAAGGTATGTTAGAGAAGTTCGTCATAAACAGTTCAGTTTTGGGGTCTCCAAAGTATTTTTCCATATATAAGTTGGGTGTATCAAGAGCGTAGACAAAGAGATTAAAGCAAATAAAGATAATCACACAATCTGTGAGTTCGCTTCAAATATCTTAACAGACAGAAAAGTTTTTTTTATAGAAAAGCGCCTCTAACCGATCCTTGCTATGCCAGCTACATACATACTTGTATATGACAAAGAAGCCCATTCCGGTCGGGCAGACATACATATATACTTATATATATAAACTCAAATCGTCGTGTGATCTACCCATTAGATTATACATCTAATCATAAATTTTAAATTTTAGAGAAATAAATAATTTGCTTATATACTGTAAAAAATGACTTAAGAAATAAAGGATCTCATAGATGGTAAGACCTAGGAGCACCACACCCCGTTCACCCGCAAATCGAAAAAAAGCGACATAACTTAAGCAGTGTTACAGCTACTTGAGATTTCATATAAATTATTTGAATTGGCGGCAAATACTGGAATAATTGAAATCAAACATAATAGAACAAATTTTCATTTATAAATTCTTCGAGAGCAATGAATCAGAATTTTAAAATGGATGATTGATTTTCCGGTCTGCCCACATGTTTAACTTTGAAAGGGCGGAGGCATTTTTCGAGCGAGGCTAAAAACTTTTAAATGGCCCGAGATTAACCACGAATTTAAGATATTTCATAAAACTGTTCACAGTATCATAAAAACAGAAAAATATCATTGAGTGAAAATTGCGAATTGTGAACCGAAAAATCGATTTATGGCTATTAGGCGTCACACAGTCATTAAAAATTTTGACAGCTTTTGACAATTTATTGATGTTTCTTCGCAGCGCACACGACAAATGACAACAATCAGAAATCAGAGAGAAAGTAAAAAAACTAGAAAAAAAAATAAATGTCGCCGGTTCGAAAATTTTGACCTGTACAAATTGCGAAAAGTGGACAAATGTTCGTCTCGGCTGCGATTTTATCGAGTGGCAGCTCATCAACCCCCGGGCGCGATAATTTGATTAATTGAAAGTCAGGCGACCTTTTTTTCCTCTCAGGGGGTTGTTTGGTACGGCGTGATTAAATGATCGTTTGGTTTACAAGAGGGTCGGCTTCAAGTAGCTTTTATATTGTATTCACATTAACAGGTTTGGTTAACCCACCCATTTTTTTTTACAATAAGACCTCACTCCACCGTTCCTCATCTACTTTTTTTCAAAAAAATTTAAATATCGCATTACATACGGACACTTGAATTTAAAGCACACCAGATTCAAATGTTTCACTTGTTGGAAGTACGTTATGTGGGTTGATTGGTGGTCGGGCGGTTGGGTGGTTTCATTGGTCCTATTACTGGTTTCTAGACGATTTTCGAACATGTGTTTTTTAGTAGAAAATTTAAATCTGTTGTCTTTTGATTATTTGATAAACTAAGCGCTCCAGGAACTTTCACTTTCCATTTATTTTTGACAGTTGTGTAATTGTTTTGCTTCAACTGTTTTTATACCCTTGCAGAGAGTATTATAATTTTGTCACGAAGTTTGTAACGCATGGAAGGAGGCCTCACAGACCCCGTAAAGTATATATATATTCTTGATCAGGACGACGAGCTAAGTCGATATAGCCATGTCCGTCTGTCCGTCTGTCTGTCTGTACGTCTGTCTGTCCGTTTGTTTCTATGCAAACTAGTCTCTCAGCTTTGAAGCTTTCTTGATCAAACTTGGTACAGGTTCGTCTTTTTGCTACAGGCAGTACATATGTCGGAACCGGCCGGATCGGATCACTATTTCATATAGCTGTCATATGAACGATCGGTTCGGAATCAACATTTAGTATGAAAAACTTTTTTGTTTCTCAAGAAATCCCAACCAAACCACATATTGTGTGAAATCAACATTAAAAATTTTTTAAAAATTCTGGCAGCTTATACAGGGCGCGCCAAAGATAGCTTGCGCTGTATTTATATATAGGCATAACATTTTTTATAACTTACTTTTAGACTGAAACAGTATTCCTTCTTTAGGTGGGTACTTTTTAAAGCGTAAATTATTGTTATAAACTACCGTGAATGAATAGCTGCAATGGTCTTAGTTTTATTTGTAAAAAAGATGATATTGGTATGATAAAGATCTCTGTTAACTTAATTGTATGCGGTATTGATTTTTTGCGTTAAAAGCAAAAGTTTATTATGACCCACAATATTTGTTTTCTATAATTTTTAAAGCGTCACTATATATTTAATAAACGTCTCTGAATATCAACCTTCCTTAATATCCAATTTCATCACCCTAATTATCTTTTATGCAGAAACTTCAAATCTTCAGCTTGACAATGGCCAGAGTTGTGGTTTTTAGCGATTTATGGGGCTGCGCATTTGAAAAGTTTGAAATTATCGATCGGTCCGGACCCTCCGAATCATCATGCGTGCAAATCTTAAGTCTGTAGTTATTCGTTCTAGTTATTCGTTTTTTTTTTTGATTTGTTGGTGCATCGGCGTTGTTTTCAAAATACTAAAAATACTTGATCTGCGTGCAAGTATAAAAAGTCTTCATACCATATTTGGAGCTCTAAAGTCTTACCAACTCTGAGATCCTTTCTTTCCTACGGACAGACAGACGGACGGACTTCTGATGCTGATGATGAATATATACTCTTTATGAAGTCAGCCCCCTTTTGCCTGTAACTTACTTTTACTTTTTACAAACTTAATATATTAAACTGACACAGTGACTCATTCGACTTGAAATAATTTTTTTAACGATATACTACAACTTACACTTTGAACAAACTCTTTAAAGCTTTGCAATTTATAAAATGCTTAAAATGATAGAGCTTGCAGGGAAGGAAGGTCACAACAGATTCAGTAGTAAAGAATTGATTAAACCCAAATACACTGGTTTACAAATATGTACTTCTTATTGGCCTTCCTCAGAGATTTTTTTAATTTAATAATTAATAAAGATAATTACAATTGCCACAATTAAAAGCCATGCTATAGTCATTATAAACAACGTCGGTTTGTCAGAGTTAAGAATCAGACTGAGTTCCTTACGAAAACGCACCAGACAATCTGAGATGGATCTAAATTATGCGAGCTTAAGTGTGTTTTAAGAAACGTATGATCTCTGACTGAGTAGAGGAAAACCAACAAGGCGTGGACGAATTTTGACTTCAAGTTGAAGTTTAGGAAGTACAAAATAGCATTCTTTTAAAACTGAATTGAAAATTTGATTTGAAAATAGTTGGGTAACAATATGTTAGCTCAACACTAGTAATTTCTTTTGTGAAATACAAGTAAAATGACAACATATATAGTATTTTTATCCACATATAAAATGGAGCTGGTCTTCTTCAAATTAAAACTGTACAAATATTTTAAATCATTGCACTTTTTCACAGAAACAAAAAAGTATAATACTTTGGTATTTTGGAAACCGTTTCGTTAATTATGAAAGTTTCGCTTAAAGGTAGAAGCCCTACTAAAATACGAGTGCAACAGATGAGTTATTGAAACACCTTTAAAGTACTTTAAAATACTGTCATACTTACTGACATACACACAGATACAAACACAATAAGTCCTTTAGAATATTTCCCCATTAGTTGTCTAGGCTAAGTGCATCGACAAGCAAAATTATGTAATTGTAGTCCAAATTGTTGTTAGTGACACGCCCATGAATGAAAACTGATGTTGGCTTGTAAGGGGCGGGCAGGACATTGTCACGTTAAACTGAAAGGTGAAAGGACATTCAACTTACTTTGGCTGGTAACCAATTGGCCGGTCCAAATTGTATAAGGAATTTAGAATTTTGACTGTGAATCTAATGCACTTTTATTTCGCATTACCTTCTGTTTTCTTTATCTTCAATTTATCAATATTTTAAAATTTCGTCCTATTCTGCCCTCCCCCATGTTGAAACCTGATTTGCATATTTTTTGGCAATTATTTTTTTGCATATGCAAATTATATTGCTGTCTTTTGTATTGAGTTCTAATGCGATTTTGATATTTCACGCCCATTTGTTTGATTCGAATTGCAATTTGCATTTTTTATGAATCGTTTTCTTTTCCCCCTTGGCATTGATCTCATAATAGACTGAAGGTGTTGTCTTTTGATTGGCAAAAATCGCAACAGCAGGCAGTCGGACAAGCTGAATAATTTTTTTATATGAGGGTCCTTTTTATTTTTATGCGCTTTTTATGGCATGCCAATTTTTGATAGATGACCCGTGAAAGTCTTAAATGGTATTCGAACCAGGGGTGTCATAAATTATGTGCTACAAACAAATTGTTGTGGCTAGGTGAAAGTTATTTAATGTGTGCCTTTTGCTTATTTGCATATTTGATAAATTTGTTTGCATTTTTTCCCATTTTGCGGGATTTTTTATGGAAATATAATAAGCATTTTATTATTAAGGGTGTTTGAAGTGAGGGATGCGCTTACTGCAGCATAGAAAATTAAGAGACTTTGTTACAGATTAGTAAAGGCTACAACGTGAGTGCTGCTAGGAATTGTGCTAGGAGACGGAGGGAGATGAAGAAAAGAAGAGAAGATGATATTACTGTACTTGGTGCTTAAAAGTGATTTGTTTTCTATGTCTTTCAAATGCAAATCGCACCCAGGACAACCCAGAGCCTAAGACAAAAAATCCTTTTAATTTTCCTGCTATTCCTCTCGTTTCCTGGCACTAATACAATATCCGCATGGAACAATAACCACTGATTGCTTAACTGGAGCAGACACTAACACACACACAGACGGATGGATTTAAAAATGTATATGCACATATGCAGATTAACCCACTGACCAAAGCTTTTCTGGATAGGTTGAGGTCAGGGTTGTTTCCAAGTTTGTTGAAAATGTAGCGGTAACGAGGTATTAAGACTGAATGGAGAATTGATTTTTAATTTAAAGTGCATTTAAGGCGTATAATCTGATTAAATTTTAAATGTGCAAAGTCAAAACGAAAAGTTATTTTTGTCTATAAGGTAAAAACTTTCGCACTTTGTCAATCGCAGTCAAATGAAAAAAGGACTCTCAGATCTGAATTTGATGGGAAAAGCGTTGCATATGTTGCAAAAACAAAGTTCAGGGAAACAGCAGCAACTGTTACAACCTCAGTCGCTGCCATTACCACCAAAGGATACCGCAAACACACACACACTTACACACACACACTTACACTTACACAAGCACACCAAAAACAGAAAACAATTGCCAATTACGTTCGTTGTCAGCCGTTCGTTCGCTTGTTTACCGTTACTGTCAACCAACAGCCTCCTCCTCCTTATCCCAACCCCTCACCATTACTGACACCCTAAGCTACCAGTATAACAAGAGCGCGACCCACAAAACCAAACACAAAAAAATCAGAAGTGACAGAAGGAAAAACTATGAGGAAAATCACTTTTGCGCTCATAAATTTCAATAATAAAAATTTGAATGCATTTGGCACAAAACAAGCATTTGTCCCGCAAACAAGGTTAAGTATAATAAAAATTCGGTAGAATGTATAAAGAAAAATGGCTCAAGGTGCGGGTTGACATTCAGCATCCGCATCTCGATAATTGAGTTGGGTGACAACGTTAACCCTTTTTTATTTTGTTTTTCCCACACAAGCAATAGTTTTTCTTTTGCATATGTTGCCATCTTTCCCTCCCTGTCTCACTACATACACTCGTAAATCTTATTTGATTATAGTTGATTATAATTTCTGTGTGAATTGTAGTCATCTGTTTGCATTGCAGGCTCAGAACTATATTGACGCACAGATCAAGTGAACTACAGCACAAGTTAATAATTTTAATAAACTCGAATGCTTTAATTAACATTTGGACGAATTATGTTTACATCGGGGATGCCCAAAGCTGCCTTATGGATGTGTACGCACCAATACAAATAAAGGACTCGCTCGCACACATGTAACGATAATTTTTTTCTATTTCAATGTGTACACCGAAAAAAAAAACATTGCAATTCATATTAAAAGTTTTCGGCAACGTAAACACTTGCCAGTTGATCACACATTTTAACGGTCTGTGGAAAAAAAATTGCACTGTATATCAAATGAAAGTACAATAACAAAATACATGAAATGTGAAATGTTTATCTGGAAATATATCGAATATATGTGTGTTTATATCTTTTAATTTAATTGCACTTAAAATGAACGCACCAAAAGTTTGTTATTATTCATGTTGTGGAGCTTGCTGATTGCTGACGAACAAGTTGTGCCGCCTTGTGGCGCTGGAGCACAATTTAAGTTCCGCCAATGCGAACACTCTGGCACAGGCCACAGAACCAGCATTGGCTTTGGAAGGCATTCTCTAAACTTTAGAGTCTAAAGGCATACATTTCAATTTTCAACAAAGTATTAAAATTTTCTTTTGACTTATTCTGTGCAATAATGCTTCTGACTACACTTTTAAAATTTTTAAATTTGGTATAATTAAAAGACACAAACACATATAAGAAAGAGTTTATAAAATAGGCAAGTAAAAATGTAAACAAGAATAATATATAACAAAATCGAACCTTGGGTACAGGGCTCCAAAAACCGGTCCGCGAACCGAACGGTTAAATTATAATATATGTATGAGGGTTTACATAAGTGTTTACAAAAAATAACTACAAATATGTTATTTGTGTTGAAAAGGCTATAATAGGTACGTTCCCTGGTTAATATATTGTAATAATTGTAAGTAAAGTTGTATATAAAACCTATACTTTTAATAATTATTATAAAATATCAGTAAAATTTTTTGTTCCGACTACTAGCTTATTTTTTAAATAGATCACAAATACTTTTGTAATAGAATCCGTACACAAATGCAATCAACAATATTCATTGGGCGGACACATTAAATTTTATTAAAAAAAGAAACGGCAACTTACATTTGTTAAATTTTAAACTGCTTGATTATTTCTTCGTTCATCTTAGTATGAACCATTTTCCAATTTTTGCATTTGTTGGAGAATTGGTAGAAAACAAACATTTGGAGCAAATGCTTAGCTTGAAAAATACCTGAAAGCTTTTCCATGCACAATTAAATACAACCACAAAGTTTTCATGTTTATGAAAAAACTAAAATTTTATTTTGGTTGTTATTGTAGACAGAATTATCAGGTCTAGTTGCAGTTTACTTCTTGGCCTTCTTAGCATCGGCCTTGTTGCCCTCCTCGCTTTCTGCTGCCTCCTTAGCGCGCTTGGCGCGAATGCCAACCAAACGAGCATCAGTACGTGCCTATGAAATATTATAGAATTCAATTAATATTCAATCATATTCAGCGTTATTCTATATTCTATATGAAACGCACCTTGCGCAAAGTAGCGAACGCCTTGAACTTCTTCTCGTCCTTTGTAACCTCACGGAACTCAACAACGGGCTGCTCCTTCTTAAGGGGCATAACTGGTCCCTTAAGCTGTGTGGCCAACTTGCATTCCTCCACAGTAGATTCGCCCTTGCGGATCTTCTTCTCATTGATGGGGAACAGAATCAACTTGCTTCTATATTCCTTAAGGCGCTGAATGTTACGCTGACGTGACTCCAGAGACTTATTCTTGCGACGACGATCAACAGAAATGCCAATGGTCTTAGCGAAACCGTAGCTCAGACCAGCACCCTATATTTTAAATATTTTATATTTTAGTTTTACAATGCAGCACAAAATTAGATTCATAGACAAACCTTCAATTCCTCGATAGTGAAACCGCGGCCGGCACGCAATTTTGTGTGGTAGCGGATGGTCGGGCAGCGGACCACTGGACGCAGAGGGCCACTAGCGGGGCGTGGGAAGACAGCCTTAGCTTTCTTGACACGGTTTTCGTGTCTGCGGACCTTACGGGCCGGCTGGTTGAACCAGGTACGCACATGTCGCTGCCACCACTTGTGGTAATGCTGGTTTGGAATCATATTATTACCCTTTCCCATCTTGGCGGTTTATATTAGCTGCGAAGAGAAAAGCACGAACACAAACATTAGCAGTGAAATGTATTTGCATTATAACCAAATAGCGAAGCGTACACCACGTGGCTGACGCTTATTTTTATGCTTTAATCCTAATTAACCCGTAATTCCGTATGTACTTCATGTCAAATAAAAGCCTGACGCATGCTTCATTTTTACAGCTATCATTCGTTAAATTCGGAATGTCTTTATCCTCATAAATTTAATAATTTCTGTGCATTATAAAAATTCACACACCTTCTGCTACCCAAGAACGAATCAAAAAGGAAATCGCAGCCAACTTCACGTCATGAGCATATAGCAATGAAAATATCCCTCAAAAAAATTTCCCCTGGTGCTACCGCCATTATTTCCCCAGCTATCGATTGGTGATGCAATCAGTGTTAACAAAAATTCCAGACAGTTAACAATTTTCGGCTGCACAACGCTTCATAAGAGTCAAACCCGCAACTATATTTATTTGTAAGACGATAAAAAATAAAATAATTACAATTTGATCGCTTTTTTGGCATTTAATACGTGCATTTGCCTTATCGATTGACTACACTGTCGCGTGGCAACTCTGAACTGTACTTTCTGATACAGATAAAAAAACTATTGACTATTGAACTGACTATCTATAATCGAGAAATTGCGCGCTTATATTTTGGTGGCATCGGTAATCAGATATCAATCAAACGGAAAAATATCAAAAAATGAACGACGAAGTACCCCAATCTCCAATGGTTGTCGAAGCCAAATATGAGGATGTCTCCCAACTCAATTTTTCCAAGCTGTATTCGCCAAAAATGAAAAGCGTCTATTGGCGCTATTTTGGTTTTCCATCGAATGATAATGACGAGGTAATTACTAAGCAGAATGTGGTATGCATCAAATGCCACAAAGTACTAACCAATCATGGTAATACGACCAATTTGAGAGCGCATTTGCAACATCGCCATAAGGATTTGTTTAAAGTCCTCTGCCAAGAGAATGACATACAAGTGCCACCTCGCAAGACGCCACGCAATCTCAACCATCCCCCACTGTCCAAGCGCAATGTTTCCTCGCGTCGAGTTAAATTGGAATTTATTAACAATCGCAATCATCACGATAATGACGAAGACGAGGAAATGGACGAAGCTGCCGTCGCTGCAGCCGCCATGCAAGCCGAAGATGATGCCGCCTCTCAGACCATGCTTTATGAGACAATGGTGCCTTTAACTTATGACGACCCTGATAATTTAGTTGAGGAAGAAGATCGCACCATAAATATTGAGCCACGTGAACTCAAGTATGCTCGTAAGCGCAAAAGTACAGCTGCGTCTGGGACAATGCATTTTACACGCAGCAATATCAAACATGAGGTGGGAACCGGTGGCATCCAGGGTCAGGGACGCAGCTACATTACCAATCTACCAGAAGCTTTGGCCGATATTGTCGTTCGGGATGTCCGAAATGTCGAGACACTCTATGATGTTGGCATTAGTGAATTTATACGTCTCGCCATGGGCAACTTGGCATCGCTGCCCATGCCGCAAAAGATTGACGAGCTCATAACTGAGCAACATGCATCTAAGTTCTTGGAAATGGGAGATTTTGCTAGGGAATTTACCGCCGAAAAGCCGTACTCCCTGGCCTTTGAGCAATGGATGAATGTAGAACAGCGTCGCTTCCTCAGCATCTATCATCACTATCTAAGCGATGAGGCACAATGTGTTCGCAGTGTCATTTATGCCACCATTGAGTATACAGATTACATTTCATTCGATGATCTTTTAGCTGATTTCTACTTGCCCAACTGCACATTGGCACTTGTCAACTATGACGATGAGGAGGACTTGCTGCAGACCTATCTGAAGGAGAAGCGTAAGTGCATAAGAATTTATTTATGATCATTTATTTAATATCTCATTCTCATTTCTTATAGATATACCCGTTGTGCTTTGCTATGTCTCGGTAATTGACAAGTGTTTGCGACGAGTCTTTGAGCTGGAAGAAGTGGCTGCTTCTTTGGAGCAAGTCAAGGATATCATACAGCGTCATTCGGCTGAAATTAGCTCCAAGGTTGCTGAGCTGCCTGCTTATAATGAACATTTTCCTTGGACTCTTTATGAGCTACTAAAATTTTTTGCTGAATCCATTTCCTGGTCCGAGGACATGGATCAATTGGTCATAACGGCCAAAACAGTGACCGAAGCACTTAGTGCCCTGGTGGTAAGTCAATAAGCTCATTAAACTGGTTATAATTTTTAACCATATTTCGTTAGAATATCTTAAATAGTTTACCAGAATTGTATTGATTTCTTGTAGAGGTGATCTTTTTTTATGCCTGACATTTTTACTTTAAAAATAGCTTTACGGGCAAGAAATTAACAGTTGCAAGTTCCTTGTTAAAGTCAAAAATGATACCACACAAAAACCAACAAATTTTAATCAAGGTAAATAAAGGACTGATGAGGAAGCAATTTCCAGCTCAATTCTTTCAAATTTTCCATGGTTAAAGCGGCTTTGTGAGATGGTCCTTTTGTTCAATATGATGAAAATGCGGGATCCATATTACATTGACCTTTTTCGTATGCAAATAGTTACGCAAAATCGAAACTACCGACCAAGTTGGTATGCCCACAGTCTCAGCAACCGCACGAACTTTGACTCTTCGATCAGTCAACACGATTTGACGGACTTGTCTCGTAATTTAGGGGATAAAAATCGATTGCTCAAATTTTGACTACGCCCATACACACAAAAAGTAAATTAGTACAAAAACTTCTGCTCCGGGTGTAAGAAAGCATGCTGTCCTCTTAAAAAAAAGCAGAACATATGTATTTTTTTTAAATTTTAAAATGTGTCATATTTATTTTTGCATTTCCTAATTAAATTCATAGCTTTGGTTTTATAAGTATTTGAGCGTTTTTAATTTCTTTAACCTGTACTTAAAAAAATATAAAGGATCTATTAAGTTTGTAATAAAAAGAGTTTGCGATACAATCAGGAAGATCAGCATCTACAAGCAAGGTGGCTACGTCCGACTGTATGAATCTCAGGGGCTAGAGAATCCCCTATAGCGATCTCAGACCAAGTTGGACTTAAATTTAAATGTTTAAAATTACAGCCTTGGTACTTATGGTACTACAGTTTCAATCTGTCTTAAAAATGTCACCTCAATCGGAATCTAAATTTATATGTCATTCAACAAACAATTTTGCACAGCGTCGGTCAATAGAAAGAAAACACATATGAGTTTGTATATGTGTTTTTTAAGAAAAAGGTATTAGACTTCCCACAACGAGCATGCTTTGTTGGAGCCTTAATAACTCTTTTCACAAAATTTTGGTAGTTTTATAACTATTTTTAAAGACTTTTATACGAGATCAATTAACTTATTTTAAATGTATTTTCTTAATTGTAATATGTTATTTAGATTGCATTGGACACATTGCGTGGCGAGGATATGCCATTGTGCAGCATGCTATCGCCGATTACATCAAAGATATTGATCAAGAAACTGGGCATTGCTGAGCAGGATGAGCCCCTGATGATGAATATTAAGCGAACCATTGCATCTGTGCTCCAGGCACACATTATTGCTAATGACACGTTGACCAGCGCTTCGCTCTTGGATCCACGTTTCCATCGTCTGACCACAATTGATAATTTTGACAGCTGTGTGAGGATGTTGACCCAGAAATATAACAAGACATTCGGTGTCTCCGCTGGTACAGATAGTACCAGTCATAGTGGGGATTCAGCCGAGGTGGCTGCGACCACGTCCGTTTCAAGCACGCCAACAGTGACCATCAAAACGGAACCTAATGTTAAATCGGGCAATAATGCTAATGCTGCCGCTAATGCTTCTAGCAGCACCAAAAAGTCAAGTAAGTTATTTTTAAAAAAAAACCTATTCCAATTTAAATTAATTTAATACACACTTTTGTTAGAATTGGAACTACTGTTTGATGTTGCAGAGATACCAAGTCCACTAAAACGGGATTCCGACAGTACAGTGGAAACTGATCTCAAGCGTTATCGGAACGAAGTAATTGTGCAATTGGATGAATCGCCCATTGAATGGTGGAACAAAATGGGACACATTTATGGCACATTGCGCGATTTGGCCACTTTATATCAGGGTGTCCCCGGCGTTGTCAATTTGAATTTCAAGAAAATTCTGCGTGAACAGATATATGATTACAATAAGCGTTTCATGCTAACTGGCAGCCAAACTCAGATTGATGCGATACTGTTTTTGAATCGCAACAGCAGCTTAAAGGATACTATATATGTTTAATAGCTCTTATCATGTTTATATCTGTATCACATGCATATATATAATTCTTATAAATCTTTTACCCTATACGATAAAAAGGCGAGAATTATTTTGATTTAGATCTAAGAGATAAATAGTGAATTTCAGTAAAGACGGCAATTAATTATAGATCTGTGTTTTCGCTAATGGAAACTATAGCCACTTATTTCCGTTTGGGCCGCGTCGGGCTCAGGCTTAATTTTCAGTTCCGAGAGCCCGAAATACACCAAAGTCCTTTGTATTTATCCAATAAAGATTTAAAACAGATACAAAATTTAAAACAAACATTTCAAATATTGAGGGCAAAATCATGTGACATAAGAACAAAAAACGTAGTATGCGAGTTTGATTCCCATACCTAAAACAAACAATTTTGTTATCCTAAGCAGTTTTGAACATTGACTGGAAGGGTCCAGTTGTAAAACGACGTACAGTGGCACCTACCCAAATTTTGTGCAAATCGGACCACTATATCGTATAGCTGCCATAAGAACGATCGGTTTTATCTTATCTTATCTTAGCTAAACTCACCCATGATATTTAAATCCTATACTTCAAAAGAGAACAATATGTGAACAAAAAAAAAGGTGCGTAACAGGAAGAAGGAGGCGTAGCAGACCTCATAGAGTATATATAAACACTCTTGATTAGCATCAACAGCCGAGTCGATATAGCCATCTGCCGTCTGTCTGCGTGTCCCATTTTGTGTCACTTAGATCTCGGAGACTATAAGAGCTAAAGACAAACATGTACGTTCAGTTATATCTCGCATTGATCAAGTTAATGAAATTAAAAACCATATTTCAAAGTCGAATTACAAGAGAACGTTTAATGCTAGCGCTTTAATTTTTGGTACATATCATATACACACTATGGTCCGAGTCTGTCCTGAAAATTTCATTCAAATCGGATAATAAACGCGGAAGGTAATAATGTTTCGGGCAAAAGAAAGAAGATTCTCTAGCGACATCTGTGTTTATCAACAGATATCTTCGTAGTGGCGACATCTATTGAAATTTCATTAATCTATATTGAAACTTTGCACTCAAAAAGTACAGGGTCGCCTACTGTCGAGCTTGCCTAGGTTGGTGCAAGCTTAATGCATTTCTTGTCTGCAAATCTGATTACTAATGATGTTGACTTTCTAAACAAATTAAATAATTTTTAAGCCGTGGCCAATTTTGGTTCAAATCCGACTATATCATAAGAGCATTCATTTTTAAACCAACCTTTTGAATGAAAATGTTTTTTTGTTTCGTAAAATATCTCAGCCAAACTTACACAAACTTACTCGCCTTATACAACCTGAGCAACCATTCGGTTGAAATCGGAAGGCAAAGGAATAAGCTAGCCAAATAACAGTCACGTATATATCGCTCATCTCTAATTAGTGTTGGGACAACACTTGCGCCGATTCCAGCTGGCAAAATGAGATTGGGATTATGAGTACTTTGTGCTATAATTTCCACTACATTAGAGTGATTAGTCAGGTGGTTTTTTCTTACTTTGCTAGTAGTGATCAGCTAATTTATAATTTTGCTGAAGAAGTTGCAAAGCAAAATATGTAGGAGCATGTTCACTCACTCAGAGTGAACATCTCTTTGTGGTTCACTCACTCATGAGAAAGCAACACAATACGGACCCTCGAAAGGTGCATCTCTGATGGTGAATACGTCCACCTTATAGGTTTATTGTAACTTATTTTAAACGATTCGATACAACTCCAGTGAGTTTGTCTGAAAAACAAAACTAAAATGTGTGGAAAGAGTTTGTAAAATTAGTCGTGGGTGCATGAACAGTAAGTGTCATGTAAAGACCAAAGAGAGTCGTGAACAAAAAGCAAAAAAAAAAAAAAACAATAACGGGGCGGCGGCGACAACAACAAACACAACATTAGCCACAACGACGTTGTCTCTGTTGCTGCTTTGCGGCTTTGTCTTGTGACGAAAGCTAATTTATAAACGTTTTTTTTATAACAAAACAAAAAATACGAAATGTGCGGGATGTGCCGCCTTGATATACGACGCTTCTTTGAAGAGTGGCGAATCTGGATACGTCCGCTGTTGATCATAACCTACGTCATATTTGCCATCATTGTTGTCCCCCTGCTAATTGTCAACTCTGTCAAGGATGGCTTTCAACGCAAGGATCAACTTATACTCATTGGCGGTCTGTTTGTGCTATCCGCAGTACCCATTTCCATTTGGCATATCATACAACACGTCATACATTTTACAAAGCCAATATTGCAAAAGCATATTATCCGCATATTGTGGATGGTGCCCATCTATGCATTAAATGCGGTAAGTGGGTCAAAAAATGAAATCGAAACTCTTTGAAATCTGATCTTGCTATCTTAACAATTTCATCATTATCTTTTGCAGTGGATCGGGTTGTTCTTTCCGAAGCATTCAATCTACGTGGACTCTTTCCGTGAATGCTATGAGGCGTACGTAATTTACAATTTCATGGTTTACTTGCTGCACTATTTGAATCTCAACATGGATTTGGAGGCGACAATGCAATACAAGCCGCAAGTGAATCATTTCTTTCCTCTGTGCTGCATTCGTCCCTGGGTCATGGGTCGAGAGTTTATCCATAATTGCAAGCATGGTATATTACAGTACACTGTGGTTCGACCCATTACCACATTTATTTCAGTGTAAGTACTTTTGGACTCTTAACTAAACAGTCAATCAGTTATACACCGATTTGTATCAGAGATATACTATGCTTTACTTTAGTATCTTGCATATATCCTTGTATGCTAATGATAGTATTGTCTCTATCATAAACTGAGATACTTTTCTAACCTCAGAATCTGAGGCATACTTTTCTATGGTCACACTTGTAGGTCTTCAACATTCTGCAGCAATATTTATTCGTCTGTGCTCTAAAGATATTTATGTATCTACAGTCTCTCGTAGAAAGACTACTATGTACTTATTAATTTCACGTCAGATTTAATTTCATTGATTGATTAGTTCATTTAATAATTAATGCCTTTGGCTGCAGATATTCTGTTAATTGAGGTCAGCAAACGTGTCTACACTCTTGTTCCATGTGCAGCTGCATATTTTTTAAATAGAAAAAAATAATGCTTTCATACTGTTGAACTTGGGGACTTTTCAGCAAGTCTCTTATCTGTGGAATGTTATAGAAACCCATTCACAAACTAATAATTAACTTATTTATACATACATACATACATATATACACAGCATTTGCGAACT
Source organism: Drosophila putrida (assembly GCA_037043535.1). Classification (NCBI taxonomy): domain Eukaryota; kingdom Metazoa; phylum Arthropoda; class Insecta; order Diptera; family Drosophilidae; genus Drosophila; species Drosophila putrida. The sequence goes on from JBAMBI010000460.1 coordinate 358,417, forward strand.
GTGCGGTGTTTATGGCGAAGGTGAATTCGCTGGCAATGTAGCGTTTCCCTACATTGTGTCTATAAACAATATATCCCAGTTTGTAGCCATGTATTGTCTGGTGCTCTTCTACCGAGCCAACAAGGAGGACTTAAAGCCAATGAAACCAATCCCAAAGTTTCTTTGCATAAAGGCTGTGGTTTTTTTCTCATTTTTGTAAGTAAAAGTTGATCAAATAATGTTTGAAAGTTTGATTAATTTCTTGATTTAAACAGTCAAGGTGTGCTGCTAAATGCACTTGTGTATTATGGCCTGATAAAGGATATTTTTGGATCAGATGTGGGCGATGCAAATCTCGCATCCATGCTACAAGTAAGTCTTTGATACAGTAGAAGTATCTTAGATAACTGATTACGTTTATTATTTTTAGAACTTTCTCATTTGCATTGAGATGTTTATTGCGGCTGTGGCACACATTTACAGCTTCCCTCACCATCCATTCCATATAAATTCGCCGCAATATTGGAATAATCCAAATCATAGCTGGTGCCAAGCATTTCTCTCGATGATGGATATCTCTGACATGCAAGAGGATGTCACCGAGCATTTGGGCGTGGTTAGCAGTTCAATTAGTCGACGTTTTCAAGGTCGCAGCACATATCAGCCGCTGGCACGTGGTCCACGACGCTCAAGCAGCGAATCCGAGTATTTAATTGGCAAACGGCAGGATGAGCCAGGTGGCAGCTCAACTCAAGCAGGTAACCGCAACGTGACATATGGCGCCACGACGAGCCGCTTAATTTTGCCCGTTAATGTTGGGCAACTAGGTACATTAGCTGAACACCAAACTCATTCTCCATCTCGATTTCCCATAGCAGGCGCCGTATCGGCTGGTGATAGTAGTAACAGCAACAATTACCAACAACAACAACTGCACTTGCCGGGCTCCAATTTGAAACAATCTACGCGTCAACGCGATTCGCATCAAAATCTCCGCGACCGGGATCAACAGCACTTTGTGGTCGGCATTGGGCCGACCCACGCAGGCGTCAGCAATTTTCTGCAGGCACGTACAGGTGCCTCAGCTGCGGCTCCCATTCCCGAGTCCAACGATGATTATGCACTGCTGTTAGGCGCAGGCAGATGACAACGTTATCAGCAACAACATCTGCACATTGATGCGCTCGAGGATGGGGATGATGTAGAAGTTAGTCAAAATTTGAATGCCTCATCGTTGAGCGCATCGTTATCTGTTTCATTTGGTATGTCGAGCAGCTTGAAATTTAGCGCCACTTGCAGCAATCAAACTGCATCTGAGTGGTCCAATTCGACGGGTGGGGATGATGACAACGACGACGATGATGATGACGACGATGATGATGATGGGGAAGACGTTGACGGTGATGATAACAATGTAGAGATTACAGATAATGTAGAACAGACGCCAATTGTGGTCGTTGCCTCCACAACAAGACGCCGTCGTGACAGAGAGTACATCACCTAGACCCAAGCAATATTTCCGAAACGATATTTATGATTTCAGACCCACATTATACTTACATCAGTTATATCGGCAATCAATATCAAATCGATTAGCAAAACATTAATTTCTTTTTCCTAATAAGCTAGTTTCAAATACTCACACAGTATCTACCGACTGTTCGTTTTTGGCAACCCAATCAAATTGGCAGTTCTTAAATTGCGTGGCCTTAATTTTGGTTGCGAAAGCAACCACTTATTTATATACATATATCCTAGCTGCATATACACATATTGATATTTTACACGAATTACATATAATTGCACAGAATCTTCATTATATGTATTGATGTTAAACAAGGGGTCAGCGAGTGTTTTTTATATTTATAAATTAGGTTGTAATGTTTTATATATTCAAATCCAAAATCCAATTGGGCTATTTGAAGTACTACGACAACTATACATAAATTATATACATACCAAATATATGCAGCATCCAGTTTGAAATATAATAGTCAATTTCTGATATTTGGCCTTCAGTAGTTGGTTCTTTCATTAGGCTAGTTATAATCCGTGCTCAGTAGCATAAATTTTATACATACCCTTAAAGCAAACGATTGTGAAATATGTGACTGCCGGTCAGAAAAAGGCGTAACTTATATTAAAAACATATACATATATATATACATATTGTAAGACTAATGTAATTCTTAATAATATAATTATGCAAAAGTTTTTAAATTATGTTTTTATTTTTTATTGGCTAATTACCAAATTTTTTTACCATTTTTGAATTTATGCACAACATTTTTATATACGTTTTTTAGCCTTGCACTTTTTTTTCACTTGTATTGTTATCGCTTGCTTTTTGATAAAGTATGAATAATTTTAAAGTTCATAAACTCGAGTGATTTTTAACAAAGTTTTTTAGAGATTTGTATATGAAAAACGATTACCTACGCGTTCTTTCCCGATTGCAAGCATAGGGAACTGTCTATTTTCCTATAGGGATAAACATTTTACTTTGTTTAAGAACGGTGACAACAGTATTTTAAAAAATTATAGAACGCTTAACAACGAGTATTTAAATTTTGCTAACGTTACCTAAATGCTCCAGCTTTTTATATAAATAAATTTAAATGATCTTCGATTTGAAGAATTTTAACACAGAATCAAATGGTATCAAACATCAGTTACGTTTTAGTTATCGGTTTTGAACATTTATCTATGTAAAGAGTTTGTCCCTTGACCTTGAGCAGCTACTTTTGACCAACGCTATATAGACATCAGAGAACAGGTCTTCAAACCTGTCTCAAGCAGTATTTTCACTTAAACTATTAGTGGATCAACTAGAAACATTCTCATAAAAGTATTTTTAATTAACCAAACGAATGTATGACACACGTCTTGATTCGTTTGTTTTGATAACCGAAGACAATATTAGCCATCCGCTTTTTATCAAACTCTTGCTATCAGAAAACATAGTATAATGGACCATAAAAACATACTTAATTGCGATGTACATGTGAATGAATCATATAAAAGAGTTCCTTACTGTGCTTTACTGATAAGCCACATTAAATTTGAAAACAATTACTTGAAATCATCGCCCAACCATAAACAGATTTAACGCTTTTTTTGCAACGTTTAATTATTTTTATTATTGTATTTTTTAAGTTAAGCATTTTAATGTCTTTTCATAATACTTCCATTCTAAAGAATAAAACAAATAGAAAGTGAATGATAGTATAAAGAAAATAAGGAAAAATAACAAAATTACCTGACACTTAAAATTTGCAAAAGCAAACGACGATTAGCAAAAGAATATAAGAAATACAGAACTGTTGACAAGGACTTTTTTTTTGTAAGTACAATCAAAAACCTAATCAAATACAATTAAAATGGCATTATAACATTACATAAAAAGAATGTCAATTGAATCGATTGCGATTTTCGGATAAACGATAGAAAAACATGATACAAACAAAATTCGGTTAAAAATTAACATCAAAATACAAACAAATTCAGTCGTGTTTATCATCTCGTGCTGAGTTTGAACTAATACATAATTAATCCAGCATATGTATAATTTTAAAAAAATATTCCCCGTAATTTTCACCGCGCTCTTGTATAAAAGTTACACCAATTGCTTTCGTATCAAATACACGCAGCAGCTGTATCAGCGGTAATTCTCAGATCTATAACAATTAGTTGTTGTAATTCTGTCTCCCCCCCAGCTCAAGGAGATAACGATCCGGATGGTCCATCCAATCGGCAGCTGTTAATTTGACTGTGCGCTGACGTTCCGCTTCCTTGATTTGCCATTTCTTGATATCCAATTGCACTTCGCGTGATGATTTATCGCCGCATCCCCAGACCTGTAATGCAGTGGAGTTTTTGTTGTTGGTAAATTTTTGTTGTTCTTGGAGAAACGTAGACTTAGTTTAATATTATTAGACACACACAATCGAGCCGCTCTGTTATTGACCGAAGATTGCTGTTTTTAAAAGCTTAGACTGTAAAGACGACTTTGCCGTTAATAAGGTTACGCAATATACATACATACATACATAGATATTTCTATGATTTTTTATACTAAATATATGTATATACATATATACTGTGTTGACTAAGGGTCATTGTGCATATATATATATATTTATATAGGAACAAATATACATTATTACGAATAATTTCAATCAATTATTTACCTCAATGGACATAAGACCAGCAGCGATTCCTTTGCAGTCTACATTCTCAAAATGTTCATCGACTGCTATAATGGGTTTGCGTGGATCAGCTCCAGCACGCAAGCCCTTTGGATAGCCGCGTATGCTGGTGTTAAGGTACAAAATGTTGGGCTTCTTTTCAAGTATCACAAATCTGTGAATATCGCAAAATAAATTTTTGAACATTAAAAGCTATATTTGGTACGCCAAATTACAAGGTATAAAAATGATCTTATTTATTTAATACAAATTTTACTCACTTCGGCAATAGCTGAATGACACAGCAGCCTTCAGCGCCGACAAACAAATGCGTTTCCTTCCACTCACTGGGCGCAGCAATGCAATAAGTCTGGTCATCCTTGGTGTGAAGCAAAACCAACGTCGGTCCACGGTAGCCAAGAACATGATGCAAAAAACGATTAGCACCAACACCATGCTCATTGGAATCGTACAGCAGAGTCCAGTGGGATGGCATCATTGATAGTTTTTCCTTGAATATTTGTACAGCTGTCGAGGCACTGACATTGTTGCTGCTGTTTGGCGGTGCAATTGTCTGTGGCTTTGAGTACAGCTGTGGCAAGGCGCCAGCCAATAGCCAGGCCTGTGAAAGTGGCATCAGCGATTTAATTTGACTGACAGGCAGACTGTGATCTGTTGCATCCGTTGATGCAAATGGATTGCGTTGTTCCAGTACCGGAGTTTGCAGTTCAATGCCGCACGATTGGGATTGTTGCTCCAGGCCGCGATAAGCAGTTGAAAGCGTATGAACGCAGTACTTGTGCACGAGAAGCACCAGACGTATCAGATTCTGTTCAAACCAACGGCAAACGAAGCCCAAACTGAGGCTATCGTGACTAAAGAATATCGATTTGGTCACTGAGCCAAAAGTGCGATTTATCTCTGTACAAAGGACTGCGTTGCCGGAGTGCTGCATGGCAATCGTATAGCAAATGTGTAGGAGCCTTGTGACGCCTGTTTTATCTATAAAATCGGGATTATCATCCTGGGCGTACATCTTGATGTAGCTCTCCAGAACCTTAGCATCATCCATGATGCCCAAAAATCGTTCGCATTGCTGTCGAAATGCGACAGTTCCCAAATGTTTTGTTGTTGCCTTGGAACTCACGTGCATCAATTGGAATAGGCGGTGTCCCAAATCAGTGTATTGTGGAAAGACTTGAGACTGTATGCGTACGTGATAAAAGTTGTTATAAAAAATTGTTATCTGATAATTAATGGGCTTTGCTCACCACAAAGACATTTGAAACAATGCCATTAATGCCGTACTTGGCACTCGTCTGTTCCCTTAATATTTCGGCCAGCCTCTCCACTGGCACCAATTGTGTCAAGTATTTTTCCGTTACATCTGCGCCTGATGCTGATCTTGTCATTGTTTGCGTTTGTGACTGCACCTTGAGACTGTTATTGCTGCCGCTGCCTCCGTTGCTGTTGTTACTGACACCAACAACATCGCTGGCATTGTTGTTGCTGTTAGATGATTGTGTGTTGGATTTGTGATGATGATGTTGTTGTTTATGTTTCCCACCATCCAGCGGTGGTTCTCTGCCATCGGCATCGGTCTTAATACTGCCATTGTTTCCCATTTTGCAGTTGTGAGTCTATTGCGTTCGTGGGTCCAAAATTCGACGCAATTGAATTGCAAAAAATTTCCTCAATGTTAAAGGGGCACAAAAAAGGCCCAAAACGCAGGTTTGCAATAAAAGCAGTACAACAGGTGCAGGGTGGATTTTCTGGATTGTCTAACTGCGCCACAACAAAAAACCTGTTATGAAACAAGCACAATGATACACACACACACGACGACAGTGCTAATGAATCAGTTAAATATATTTACATAATAAAATTTGCTAATTAAAATAAAAAAAAAAATAACAAACAAAACAAACACAAAGCAGTCAACATCTGCAGGGAAATTTTGTTATCGATATATTGCAATGGGTATTTTCCAAGTTGAAGCCCATCCCCAAAAATAAATGAGTTTGCAGCCAATGAAAATTGTTAAATTCGCGACAAATTTCTTTTAAATATTTTAATAAAAAGTTGATTTATAAAAAACTAACATTTATCAAAATTGTTAACTTTTTTCTTAATTATTTGTACATTTTTAATTCAAAAGGAATAATTTGCTCAGCTGATTAAGCAGCAACAAAAAAGACCAACAGCTGATTGGAACTTGGGAAATAAATATTCCCAAATATGACGATAAATATTGTTGATTTTCTTTATAGCAGTTTTATTTTATATGACCAAGCGTGTATATTCGTGCTGTAAAGTAGGTGTAAAAGTAGAGACACTAGGGTAAATAAAAAAATGGTTGCGCCAGCAAACAAACTGCAAGGCAACACAAACTCCGAAGATGACGAGCCTTCCGTTAGACCTTCCAACGTTCATGCGCCTACATCATCCACTCTGCACGGGTCAAGTATATTGCTGGACGCCAATTCGACGAAGCGCAAAAGCGCTTTCTTGCCATATCGTCCCCAATCAACGGTCCTTACGAATCTACAGCGTGGTAATACGGAGGCCACTTTCTGTCCTGTGGAGGTGTCGTTGTCCTTTCATGAACGCGCTGGTCAAGGTGAAATCACAGAGGAGCAAGTGAAAGCTGAACTACTTCGACAGGAGCACATTGACTTTAAGGATACGCACGGATTTACTCCTCTGCACTGGGCGACGTCTTATGGACAGATGGTCTCGACGCAATTACTTGTGGCAGCTGGAGCAAATGTAAACAGTCTGGCGCCAGATATTGTTAGTCCACTGTTGCTTGCAGCCGCTGGGGGACACAATGAGATTGTACGCTTTCTCTTGGATCGTGGGGCCAACGGAAGCCATATGGACATTGTAGGAAATACTGCATTAATGTATGCGGCAGCAGGAAATCATCCACACACATGCAATGAATTGTTGTCCAGGGACTTGGACTTTAGTGCGAGCAACGAGAACGGAGACACAGCATATGCTTTGGCTGTGAAAAATGGATCACATTTGGCTCAAGCACTATTGGAGCAATATATGACGGCCGTGTTAACGGTTGGTGCCTTTGGCAGCATTTAAAGTTTCACAGTCACGCATTTAGTAAAGTAATAAAATATATCTAAGTCAAAACATTATTTAAAACTCAAACATTTTATTTTTGCTTTTACGTGTCTGCTGCTCCTTGCTGAGGGTGCTCTCCTGTGCCTGTAGCGTCGCCAGCTCTTCCTGCTGGGTTTGTAGCTGCACTCGCAATCGTTTTTGTAACTGGACATCGCTGGCATTACGTGCCAATGACTGCTTTATTTTGGCTATGTCTCGCTGCTTGCGACGTATGTCATCGGCAATACGCACAGTCTCCACATTTAGCGTCTTGTTGGAATGTTGCTGCAGATCGTTGGTCTTTGTCTTCTTGGTGGAGTCCTTAACTTGATGGCTACCCAGCACGCTGCCATTGAGAAAGGCAAATATATCTGTGCGTTTGGACTCACGTTCGTAGGCCTTTTCATTGGTTGCCTGCTGCCGACGCTGGGCGCGCTTTAGCTTGCGCTCAACGCAGAAATAATTCTTATCACCGTTTGCTGCCTCACGCAGCTCCATGCAGGCGTCTAGAGATCGACCCTGGGGTAATATCTGTGCGCTTACCGGCGTCACAATGCCACGACCATCTGATCCAAGTCCAGTGCCATGTATGTAACCCATATTGGCCATGAGCTTTGAACCTATGCCCTGCGTTTTAATAGGAGTTAATTAAATGACTTGTTAATAGATTTTGGCAACTTACTCGCGTATACTGCTCCCAAGCTCCGAGCTTTTCGGTCGGTTTGAATGTAAACAAGCTTAACTCTACCATACGCGCCTTGTGCGCTGCCTCAATATCGTCCATATCGGAGTCATTATCTCTTTCACTATCATTAGAGTCATTAGAATCACTGCTGTCGCTGGTCAGCTCGTCGTCGTCTCCAGTGATTAGCGGAAAGAGATCCTCAAAAGGAAAGTCGCGCTCGCGTTCCTTGTGCTCCTGACCATCCATTCGAACTCTACACTGTTGCTCTACAAAATTAACGCAAATCACACGGCCACGATGCCACAACCGATCTTGTAACTTGGCTAAAACCGGGCAATTTCGTGCCAGTCTGTGAAAATCAGGTTTATGATAATCTTTGACAGCAGCTCCAGGTACCAAAGCGCCATGAGAGTAACGACATCGAGTCTCATCGAATCGGCATTCCCCTTCCAAGAAATAGTAACAGGGCAACATCTCACGATGCGTGGGATTTGTGTACAAAACACGTAACCGAACATCTAAAACACCATTGTCATCTGCAATTAATTCATCGTCCACTCCACAGATAAGGGCATTGTGGTAACTCAAGGCTCCCCAGCTGTGCTCGTGCGGTGCCGAACACTTTTCGCCCAATTTGGCATTATATTTGGCTCGTAATTCCACCAATTGCTGCTGTTCAGTTCTTGCTTCCACCGGCTCCTGTTCCAAGTCAATTAACTCTCTTTGAAATTGTATTAGCTCGTCGTCAAGGTTGTCTGTGGCTTGTGTAGTGCCTGCATCCTGGAAGTCTTCACTTTTACTGTTTCTAGTTAGCTCCAGAAGCTCCTCCAAATTTGTTTGCAATGCAATCAATTCGCTGCGTTGTTCCTCGTTCGTCGTCACTTGCAAAGTCTGTTTCACTAACATTAACTAGAAATTATGTACAAATATAATTCCCAGAGTTAAATCGCTTAACTTAAAATTTGAAACAGACTTACCTGCGCTTTGTATTCATCCATAATTTATTTGTTTATCAGTTATTGTTTATATTTTCGGATTGGATTTTGTTTTTCTAGCTTCCATTACACAGTGGCACATTTAGGTATAGTACGCTGCTAAAACAAAATTTACGTAGTAAACTGATTCTGACACAATGGTCACAAAAATTGACTGTAGGTTAGTTGTTCTAACTTAGTACTATACTAAAATAAATTATTTTAAATGTCTGTGCTTTAATCTATAACAGATCGATTTAATTATATCTCCGATTTATAGCTAGCTAGAACAATGTATATTATACGACGCGTCGCATGACGACGACTTTATTAGTTTAGCTCGTGATTCGCGTACTTTGCTTAAAAATTAAGTGTTGTACAACGACTTTGTTGACCAAAGCAAAGAATTATTTTCAGCGCCACATGGATTGCGTACTGTTATTTATTGTACAATTATATTAAGTTCACAAAATATGGCTTCGCTTTTCAAGCGGGATACGACGAGGTATATTATGCTTGCTTCACGACTTTATTTGGCAAGCACCCACCAGCTGCAAAGATATACCTGCAAAATAAGTGCTGCACTTGAGCCGGCTGTACTGGCAGATTTGGAGCAAGCAGTTATAAAACCGCGCAAGCATCCCGGTGTAATAAGACCCAATCACATCGAGCTGCCCAAGCAGTTGAGCGACACCCTGAAACGAATTGTGGGTGATCATCCAGTAAGGAAAGTGCTGCGTGACAGTGAATTGCTTAATCGTTATATAAAATCCCGCCATCCGCCTCCAACATCCTTGGAAATTGAAAACAAAAAGCGACTAATAGTAGAGGAGATCAATGCAAAGATGCCACTGGATAGATTGGCTACGCTCAGCGCTGAGGAAGCGGCGCGCTGGCAACGTAAACGAGAGTTGGAGATCAATAAGCGCCTAGGACAGCGTACTTACGCCTGGAAACGCATCGAATATGGGGCCTATGAGGCTATTGTATATGCAATCGGAAGAGCGGCACAGGAGTACGCGGTAATGAAGCGTGTGCTCTCAGAGCTACAGATACGTGATGAGAAGTTAAGACCACGCAGCTATTTTGACTTTGGCTCTGGCATTGGCACCGGCATGTGGGTTGCCAGTGAGCTCTGGCGCGATAGCATCTTTGAGTATTACAATGTGGACAGATCACGGGAGATGAATGAATTATCAGAGTTGATATTGCAGCAGGGACAGGAAAATAAACAAGTTGAGTTGCGCAATGTTTTCTATAGGCAATTTTTACCCGCTATTGATACCAAATATGACTTAGTTGTCATATCACACACGCTCTTCGAGTTGGGGGACAGACAGCAGCGCGAAGAGATTCTTCTTAATTTATGGCGTAAATGTGATGGATACATGATCATCGTGGAGGAGGGAACACGACGCGGCAGCGAGCTGGTCAATGAAGCTAGACGGTTTCTACTTCGCGCTGGAGATAAATATGCGTGTCAAACGCTTGCGCCAGTAAGTCTTCCAATTGTTCAAATTATTTTTATTTTCTAAACTATGAATTATTTTTATGTCTTGCAGTGTCCGCATGATCTACGCTGCCCGCGTCTCAGTGACTTGGCTGATCGTACGCCTTGCAATTTTGAACTATCCTATGCGCCTCTGCGACTTAGTAGCGAGTCTTTCGGAGATCGCAAAACTGCAGTCTATAGCTATGTTATTTTAAAAAAGGGGGTCATAGAAGATGGCACTCGGCCATGGCCACGCATAGTGCGTCCCACTTTGGTGCGCTCAAAACATTCAATTTGTCGTCTGTGCACGGAAGGTGGTAACTTGCAGGAGGTCATCTTCACAGCCTCTAAACACGGCAAGTAAGTGTCCAAAAGTAGTTATTTCTTTACAATCTAATTTCTTGTTCGTTGCAGAGCTGCCTACAGCTGCGCAAGAGTTAGTCGCTGGGGAGACCGCCTGCCGATTTCATTGGGCAAGCCACAAATTAAACTTAAGAATCCTCAACCAGAGCCGGAGATGATGCCAAAGAGGACGGAACCAACTAAAATGGCATAGTTCACAACTAGATTTTATAGGTCTTTTTCCCATTTAATTGGCTTTAAATGCTTGTCAGCCAATTTGTTAATTTAATTATATACAAACAAATCGCTGAGCTGCGTAGTTTTAATTAATTATTTACTTGCATTTAACTGACATTTCATTGATAGTAAATTCCGCACCCACATCTTGTTTTTTATGGACAAAAACAAAGAGCGTCAATGAGCAAAATCATTCCCCTATATAAAGCTAAATGTGTATAAGTATATAAACCCAGGGCTTATTTAATGGTCAGCCCAACGGAAAAGGACAGGTGTGGAGCGTTTGCTTGTGTTGTGTTAAAGTTTTGCGACTATAATCATTATGTAGTTATTACGCTAATATCCGAACGTTCATTTCGAGGGATACTTTTAATTAAAATAATAAATCTTTATTTATTATTAGTTATAGGTTTTAAAACAAAATGAATATAAAAAAAAGTTAAAGACAGTAAATATTTTTAGTTGTCCAGTTTGGAGGGAAATACTGCTGCAAATGATTGAAAAAGATTGTGCTTAGCCATAGCCAAATAGTTCGTCTGTGTGTCCGTCCGTATGGACAAAACGATATCACAAATGGTAAGAACTAAGTAGGCCTAATTTGGTAGACTGAATATATTTGCCGGCAAATAATAGTTGCTTCGTAATTTTTGATGCCATTATCCCTTCACTCAAGATAATAACAATAGCAATTTTAAAGCCACGGACATTAAAAGTTCCACTTAACATGGCTAGGAGGATCCGATATTCCGCCGCGACTTTTAATTGCACATGATATTTTATGGTAAGGCCCTCCCGACTGCTTATATATTTTAGCTAATTTTAGATTAAAAAGAATACAGTAAGCTATAGGCGGACAAAGCTATATCAACTCGGCTCTTGATTCTGATCAAGCATATATATGCACTTTGGTACTTTTAAAAGTACAGGGTCTAAAATAATATGGGATAGACCATGAAATATTTGTCTTGCCGTTATCTACCCCAAATAATATCAGATTGTTGACGATGACCCACACATTTTTAATGAGAACTGAGTAAAAAGAACGTTCAACTTTCAATTAGATTTAAATGTTAATACGAGAATGTATGTAGAACATCGATGCCAAACCCAGGTCCCTGTGTGCTATGTTATAATATGGTACACATTGGCAGCCTGACATTTGGCTATGTGTTTAAAAGAAGCGCGCCCTTTAGTGACCGCAGAACATCCCCGCCCGGCTCGGGTCCCTTTTAAGCTCCTTGCGTGGCCATTTGGCATAACAAAGTCAAAAAAGGACAACTTGTGGGGCGCAAAAACTGGCACGTCTCCTTGTCAATGGGTGTGCCGGCATATTCACTGAACACATACATATTCGAATGCTTTTAAGGATTGGCCTTATAACAAGGTGTGTTATAGAGCAGAGGTCTAAGTACCATACACATAAAACTAGCATATAAATATGGCACGGAAATGTTAAGAACAAAACAAACCGACCCCCTTCACTACTGTTAGACAATTTTTACTCCAATATTCGTTTAAGAATAGATTAATATAAAAATTTTGCGAAATCTTTTAACAACAACTTCGAAAATTAAATTAAAAAAATTAGAAGTGCTATGGCCCATTGCTAATAAATCATTAGAAATTAGCCATTTGTATATCCTTATTATGTGTTCATCACGAAGTGTGTAGCACATTTAAGAAGGAGTGCCAGATCCCGTAAATAATAAAAATATTCTTGATCAACACAACGAGCTGAGTCCGCCGTTTGCTGTACGAAGAACATTAATATGTATTATGAAAACTTTTTTGTTTCTTGAGATATCTTAACTAAACTCACAGATTCATTCTTCATAGGCACAAAATTACAAAAATATTTGACTTATCAGACTTAAAAACGGCATTTGTACGTATCTGACATATCTGATCTGATCTGATAGCGTATCCTACATATAATCTTAGTTGATCAATTCAGACTCAGAGATATTTGACGCCCAAAGCTGGTCAAACCAAATTTACTTAAATTTGGTATAAAAAATAAATAGTTAGTAAACAATGTTCTCTTCCCAATTGTAGAGTTTTTATATACATATTTCATATTCAATATGTTGAGTCATTCGAAGCATATCCATCATACTTTCCTTTTTATAATCAGTTCAATATTTATTTAACATAGTCGAGTATCTGATTATGTGATACCCGTTACCCAATTCAAATGTTACTAATGTAAACTATTTATTTTAAAATATTATGGTACAAAATTATAGACATTTTTTAAGCGTTCATTAAAACCGTAGAGTAGGTACAACAGCTTTATATCCGATTTGACTGAGATTAATTAGAGTGATTGATCATAACAAAAGGAATCGTTCACAAGAGTGATTTGCTTAATCCTTTTAGTAGTGTAGATGTTTTTCCCAATTTGCAGGGACAGAATTCCTTTTCGCCAATATTTGACTGACAGTTGGATGTCCGTAGCGATAGAACTGATCGTTCACCAAATAATAAGTTTCAATCTTTTATATATAAATGCTGGATTTAGCTGCTGAATTGAGGGGCCGGTAAGGGCCGTCGCTAAAATACTTCTGATTGCAATTCTTAGAAGTTTTTGTGCCTAATTTAGTTGCTTAAGTTTTTATATCTGTACGATTAACGGGTATAATGAACACTTAAAATATATAAAATATTTAAAATATAATAAAGATTACTCAAAATGTTAAACTATTGATATCATAATTTGAAATTATTGTTTAAAATGTAGCACAATTCATCCTCATATAATGGTTTTTTTTTATTTATATAAGCTGCAACTGTCATCTGAATTTAATTTAGGAATGCATTTGCCAAGTCATTAACCCATTTAGTTAAATTTATATTAAACTGATATGACAGGATAGACATACAAAAAAATATAAAACACTATCCAATGATAAACGTTTACCTTATATGCTATAACCAAAGTTCGAACCAACCCCGTTCCGATGGGAACTGAAGAACAATACACAAACAAAACGTACACCCACGTCATGTGGCGCCCTCTACATACATACATATGTGGGTATTATATACTGTTTAGGTGGGGTCATCTCATTAAAAAGGCGCGTTCGCCTGGTGTCAGCTGTCGCTCTCTCTGTCTCTATCTGTCCATTTGTGTAGGCAAGGTGCGTCCCACAATAACAACAAACACAATAGTTGGAAAACGGTGGCGTTTAGAAAGCATGCGCCGCTGTTGCAACATTCAATTGACCCACCCAGACAGTCAGTCAGTCAACCAACCAAGCAGCCGGCCAGCATTGTTGTTCCTTTTGTTCCGAGTCTAATTCTAATGTCGACTCCCACTGACCAAATACAACAACAACTACACTTTGTTTTTTGTACATAGTCGGAAAGGTTTTAGTTTTAGCTTAGTTAAGTTAGTTATGTTAGCTTGATCAAGTGGCATTAGGGGAGGCTACATAGCAACTGTTGGTGCTGTTTCTGGCATCAGTTTAAGTCCGAGCGTTGTCAGGAATACACGTTGTTGCGGTTACTATTACGATTACCAATTTAAAAATATTGTAGAACCAGTGATTTTATCCTTTTACCGACATCTTTCATTCGCGCCTGTATCTTGCTGAACCGTTACAATTTTGACATCGAAATCCGGTTGAGCAAAATTTCAGGTGTGTGAGAAATTTGTAACGGTATCATCTAACAAAAAATTCAAACTATATGCTGAAAATTTTATATCAAAGGAATAACTTAAGCCTTTGCAAAGGTACGTAGCTAATTTCTTCTAGCTAAATTTATATTTAATTTCAAAAGAATCACTGAAGGCATTATTTAGATATATTCTTAAAATTTTATGTAGTATATGCTACAATTTTAAAAATATATTTTCATTACCAAAAACAGAATATTTGTCACCTTCAATTAACATCAGTTTAAGAAGCTGACATAAGTATGCGGTAAGTTTTCTTTTTTAAAACCAAGGAACATTTTTTTGGTAATTTTAGTTAAAGTATTAAAGATTTAGTTAGGTCAAATGATCGGTTTAACTACAAATCTTTTTTGTCTCTAGTTCCCTTGTCCTTGAATGCTATCAGTTTAAATTATAAGATAGTTTATAAAATATTGCTAAGATAAGAACTTAAATCTTAGTTCCTTTCAAACAAACTCAAAATCCCAAAAAAAATATACTTATACACATATATCTTAAACTGCCTGCCGATTAGACGTTTTAGGAACTAACCTACTTTATGGAATCAATAAATTTATCATTAGATACCTGGCAATTAAACTCCTCCCAAGCTCAAGAATCAAACTCAACAAATCTTCAACAGATTTCGTATTTAATGTTTTGTAAAATTCGGCCCTACTCGCTTCGCTCGCCAACCCTGGCCCACTACATTCGCTGTTATCTTGTGAAGAAATGTCGAGTGGAAATAGGGCACACTTCTCACACAGGACCTTATATAATTATTTATAAGTAAGCGGGAATCTTAAATAGCCGCTTTGCGCTGCTTAAATTTTTCCCTGCAATTGGACTAAGAATGTAATATAAAACAGAACATTTACATTTCCGCTGCTCCTTAATTTAATGCTTTAGCTGCAATAGGACGCCAGAATTGACGAGTAAAGATTGTCTAGATAAAACCAATTTGTGAATTTGGTTGAGAACGCACAAGAACAGCAAAGCTCTTCATAATAAGTAAAGTGTAATGTGCATCCGATTGTTCCTATGACAGCTAAATGATAGAGTCATCCGATCCTGTCCAAATTTTGTCAGGACGTAATATTTTGTAAAATATGATTAATTTGTGAGTTTGGTTGAGATAGCTCTAAAAACAATTTGTCATATTAAGCAATTTTGAACTTTGAAATTCCTTCTTATTTTTCGATTAATTAATTATATTATAGTAATTATTTGTCAGGTATGTTGTGTGAAACTTTAAGCCTCGTAGCTCTTCCTATTTCTTCTCCATGATAATGATCGAGTGAATCAATCAGTCAGTGAACCAGGACAAAGTGTTTTATATATCGTATAGATTAAAGTACAACATCAAAGTAAGTAAGCAGGTCACTGACTAATCTAAGAGGGGCTTCTTTCATCACTGAAACATCTTAAAAGATTGTTGCTCTATTATGTGTAATGCTGAAGGCGTAAGAGAAAGCTGTTAATCATGTACCTTTTAAACCTTATATAGCTTACCTTAATCTGAACAATTTTAGAATACATTGATGTGTAATACGACCTCTTTAGGGTGTATAGGATATCGCCTAATTGAGTAGATTAGGTGGTGAAGAGGAAAGGTTTAATTATATTAAATTAAATTATATTAAATGTGGATCAAAATAGACTATAATATATTACATTTATAAGATAAGATATATACATATACATATATAAGATAAGATGCAATACAATTGCAAATAAAAGAACAAATAGTGCATGCATTAATTTTACAGCCAATTAACTTTACTGACACCAAAAAGATGAAGGTGAGCCTTACGTAACTTTAAATATCTCAACAAGCTTGGTTTTCTACATTTACAGGATGTGAAGGAAGCTACACACTGAAGTTTAGGAATTTCCCACAATTCTTCCAGTTCTCACATTTGGTAAGAATTTGCTTATTGACTTTACTTTACAGCTTCCCTAGCTGTTGAAATCCGCAAAAGTTCAATTGACGATTGTTGCCTAATTCATCATCATCGTATATATATTAGATAATTTTTTTTAATGTTAAAATAATTGCTTTTCTAACGCACATTATCCAATAGTACCCAATATTTCTAAGCCTGGGTAGCCGAATATCAGTGTCAAATTAATTTCAAATATATCATTCAGTCGGGGAGCCCGACAGTCAAATACCCTGGGGTAGTAGCCACACAAACTTTCTTCTAAAGATAAAAAAATTTTTTAAATGTAGAACAAAAATTAAAAAAAAAATAAGGAATTTAAGCATGCCTTTACTGGGACTCGAACCATGATCTTCCGTCTGCCTACGTGGCACGTCTACCACTTGATATCTTCAAAGAGAGAGGGAGAGGGCGAAAACTTTCTCTAACAGAACGTGCACTTACATGCATATATGTATTTATGTATGCCTAAACGAACAAGAAAAGAGAGAGGGAGAGAGGGCAAAAACTCACAGCAAGAACAACACATTAAATTAAAGAATTAAATCATTAAATCTTAGTCAAATTTTTACGATGCATTCATATTTATTCAAGTATTGCTTGTGCTGAAGCTCAAGTCTCTAGCTTGTTAACTGCCAGTGCTATCCTTTTTTTACTTTGAGGGTGAAGGGGGCGTGGCATCGAAAGTTTAAAATAAAATTGATCTGCATGCAAGTATAAGAAGTCTTCACACCAAATTTGGTGCTTCTAGGTCTTACAAGCTCTGAGATCTCGTAGTTCACACGGACAGACAGATAGACATAGCTATATCGACTCAGCTTGTCGCGCTGATCAAGAATATATATACTTTAAGGGGTCTGCCACGCCTCCTTCTGCATGTTACATACTTTTTTTTAACAAACTTAATATACCCCCAGGGTATAAAAATACCCAAAGATCAGAGAATATTTTAGAAAAGTTAACTAGTCACACTGTGGCGCCAATATTTAGAAACAACAAACAATAGAAAACCATTTGGAAATTAATAGATCAGTGGCAGCGACAAATATCCTAAGTTTAGAATTATATTTAATAATTATAATAAATAATAATTATTATAATAAATAATTATTGGCCAGTGCTGAATGAATATAAAAATTCTATCGAAATGAATTTTATCATTCATATTTTTCTTTGTTGCACTTCTCGGATAAGAACAGCTGAAGCAAATTTTTAAGAAACATTGGAAATTCGAAGTTACGCGACCGGGCCTTAAAATTATTAGATGTATTTTTAGACCCTGTACTTTATAAAAGTACAAATGGGTCTATTACGTTTGTGCAAATGTGCGTAACAGGCAGAAGGAGGCGTGGCAGACCCCATAAAGTATATATATTCTTGATCAGCGTCAACAGCCGAGTCGATATAGCCATGTCCGTCCATCTGTCTGTCACTTTTTATGTCACCTAGATCTTAGAGACTATAAGAGCTAGAGACACCAAATTTGGCATGTATGTACATCTATATCTCGAGTTGATCAAGTTTGTTTTAGATTTTTGGCGCGCCCCCCTCTGCCAGCAAATCGAAATACAAAATTTCGAAGTAAAATTACAAGCGTCCTTTTGATGGCAGCGTTTTAATTTTTGGTACACATATTATTCAATATTATCCAAATCTGTCCTGAAAATTTCATCGGACTAATCGGACCGAAAACAGACAGTATACAAATGTTTGAAATTTCCATATATAAACAACTAGCTCTTATATACTAAAAGAGTTAGAGACGCCAAACTTTTTAAGTTGGCTCATCTGTACCTTGCCCAAATCAAGTTGGCCTTAGAATTTCTCCACGACTCCTACCGGCTCCGAAAATTCCAAAAAGATTTTTAAACTGATAAATCAAATTTTAAAGGTGAATTACAAAAGCACCTTTGATTCTAGCGCCTTTTTGGTTTGTATAGTGCACATTATTGTTCAAACCTATCCTACAAATTTCATCTAAATCGGATGATAAACGCGGAAGTTATTCAACTAACAAAGTTACGAGCAAAATCAACTGTTATCTTCGTAGTGGCGCCATCTATGGAATTTTTTTGGAACTGAAACAATCTGTAGTGATCGCTTTGCACTCAAAAAGTACAGGGTCTCCTACTGTCGAGCTTGCTCCACCGTAGCTTAATGCATTTTTTTTTCAAAAATGGTAATCTTTATTAAATATCTATATATTCTTACAACAAGTATTCTGATATCATAAGGCAGCTTAAGCTAGTTTTACATCAAAGACAATTAAAAATGGTGACTACAACAATTACAGTGAGAAATACAATTAATTACATTAAATTTTAGATTACATTTTCATTTTTACATCAGTTTTACTTACGACAGGACTCTGTTAGGCAGATCCTGTGGGTGGTGTTTTTTAGCCTTCTTTTCCCTTTGATTCTCGTAAGTCGACGAACGAGTATATTTGGGTGCGAGGTTAACCTGTCTGTGTATTTTTCGGCCTGAATTCGGATCACATCGCCAACTTTGGGGACTCCAAGATCTCTTTCAATGTCCCTAGTGCGCATGTACCAGGGAGCGTTGCACATTTTACGAAAGACTTTGCTCTGAGCCACGCGAATCTTATTTAAATGAGTTTTGGCAGTTATCCCATAAATTGTTGCCCATACTTCCAGATCGGACTCAATATGGTCTTGTAAATGGCTACCTTACTATTTAAGAAGAGCTTATTTCTAGGGGACAGCAACCACGCCATTCTTGCAGCTTTTGACAATACAGTTCGTTGAATCCCTGTTGCAGAAACGAATTAATATTGTGTACACTTTTTAATTAACAGCAAAGGTGCAAACATCCAACATTTTTTGAAAGGACTTGCAGATTCGTTGACTTCATTTAAAAAAGCCCACGTTTGTTATATGGAGTTCAAAGCAGATTTCTTAGGTTTAGAAATTGGTTTCTGTCTTGTTGCAGCAAAAGAAGCTATCGCCATATATCGAAAAATATATTGTTTGCGGAACTGAAGGTGGGTGTTCGACACAGACTATTGCTGATAAGTTGCAGTGGTGGTCAGTGGTGGTCAAGGTGCGATAAAGACGAAATGTTTGTTTCAAAAACGTGAAAGGTTGCCATCGCACCTTAATAAATTCTAATGCACAACTTATGATATTGGAAATGATGATAGACTCTTAATACCAAAGGAGGCTTTTGGGACAATAAACAAAAAAGGCAGCCGGTGGACAGCTTGAAGAGCATTTGGCACAATTGGTTACGTCGAAGCTGTGAAAAAAATAAGCCAGTTATATCGGAGACATCCATTGAAATTAGCCAGGGAACACAAAAACTGAACTGTTTAATATTGGAAACGTGATATCTGGTCGGACAAAGTTTAACCAGTCGGATGGGAACCAGTATGGTTGGCGTAGGCTTGGGGACAAGGTGTAACATCATGTAAAGCAAACCGTAAATCATTGATAAATAAATAAAATCTGCCATTGCAAAATATGTATGGTATAATGCTAAAAGAAGAGTATTTGAACTTTACAAATTTTCTGGACAAATGTTCATACCCCCAAAAGAGAATAACTTAATATACCCCACAAAGATAAAAAACAGACAAATTTTAATATATATTTAAAAAATATGTACACCTAAGATAAATAGTTAAAGTCTATGCATATAATCTTTGGGTTCATATGCATCATTAAAAGTTATATTTGGCCAAGATAAAGACTAAATATTAAGAAAAATTTACCTAAACAGTGTTATTTATCAATAATCAACAATGCATCATAAAGCAGACATTAGGATTCCTACAAGTCTCTTTATGAAAACGTTACTCAATTGCGCCCATAAAAAACACTGTTAGCTGACGGTTATCAGAATGAAAATATATGGTACAATTGTTTGGAGAAACTTTCAATGTCTCTAATCACCCAAGATGAGCACCCACAACGTGAACAGCCAACGTTTGCTATGGTCGAGTTCGACTGGAAGATTTTAAATAGTGCCGCAAATATTTGGACTTTGGTGCATGGGCAAATAAGTCATCGCTTTGACAGTGGATCTAACCTTGAAAGAGCAAGAAGACAAAGTAGAATAAACTAAGAGGTGAAGGAACAAAGCGTAATAATTTTCTGCTAAGTCTTGTCGTATATTCTAATCTTATCATTGTGTGGTGAGTTTTTATTTTAGGCAATATTATTGTTTTATCAGCGTACTTCTGTAAATTGATATTTGTTGGGTTTCACTTTCGATCAAGTAAATTTATATTTTATAAAGATCTCGAGTATTTAAAGTCTATTTTCTAAAGTCTTCCGCGCTGAATAATCCGCTAATCAGCGCTACAGACTTACTGGAACTGCCGACCAATGTCCACATAGAGAGCTGACGGTCTGACCTACGTCAGTTTTTAATTACAATTAAATTGTATATCTTACATATTTGTTCTATATTCTATTAAAATGTATAAACTACATTCAAGTACATTGTAAACACAGTCCAAAGTCCAACATTTGTAATGATATAATAGATGGAAAAGTACGACCGAGCTAGTAAACTTTAGAAACAATTTCGATAATAACAAAATAAGTACAAGTCTACTGCAAGCTACATTTATTTCTAAATAGACCCCAGTAATGCCTGCCATTTGATATGAATCATATGAAAGTGGGTTATGGAGAAAGTTCTTGAAGATAGAATAGAAATATACAGTGGCTCACATCTGATTTCAACCAGCCCAAATAAAAAAACAACTATATGTAAAGCTGAATTTACAACTATATAACTTAAATGCAAACCTATTCAAAAGTATTTACACAAAAATAAAGTTAAATCTACTCATAATTTGAGTTTCCTGAAACTAACTGTAAGCCAAATGGTGTTTTTACTTCCAGTCTAATTAAATTTAAGTATGTACATATATATATATATATATATATATATATGAACATTTATTTTAGGTTTTCATTGCGTTGGTCTCAACACGAGTAAGTAATTTGTTGAACTTTGTCTTTTCGATTTGTAGTTATTATCTGAAATATATTGAAATTATGTTATAATTCAGTAGATAGTGTACTGATATGACAACGACCTCATAGTTTCCTGTTCGCAATTTCAGATAAGACAAATACTGTTTTTACAATTATACTTATTTCACATACATAAGTTCGATTCATAAGTCAACTTATTGAAAGGTCGATAAGAAACAAGAAGAAGCGATAGCTCTTACAATGCATATACTTCGAATCGAGTCCTTTTGGATCTATATATAACATATAATACTTTGGCCCCGGATAGCAAATTCTGAGTAACTTTTTGTAGTATACATTTTAATAAAGTAAAGTAAGTATATATAAAGAATTATTATTATGTATTTAAGATAGATTTAAATTAAAGTTATTAATACATAATTGTAAATGTAAGTGTAAGAAATCTTTTAAACTTAATTACAATAGCCCTTGGGAAGAGCTCAGAAACATTATAGTTTTAAAATATTTATAATTCAAGTAATCCATTCGAACACAACTTTTAACCCTCAAGGTGAAAACAGCTGAGAATCTTACCTTGACTCTTTCTTTCAATCGATTGAATGAACTAGCTGTGATTCATCAAAAGAGCACAAAGAACGTCAACAGGTAAATAGAGACTATGTATGTATGCATGTGTGAATTGGAGCATTGTAAAATTAAATGATAATTAAATTTCGTATAGAGCACGGTCATTGTTTAACAAGGAATATGAATATATATGAAGCGTGCAAAACAATTTTATTACGTAGTATTACGTACGAGAACCTGAAAGAAAGAAATTTGATATGGACTTCTGACCCCAGTAGAAGGCGTTGTCAAGAGGAATGCGATCGACTGAGCTACCAAAATTCAATCAACCGCCACAGTAAAGGCGTTGTGTGTACCTTATCAATGAAGGAAAACTACAATATAATGACGCTGAAACATTACTAGCCAAAGTGAACAACAACAACATATATAAAAAAGTTTACAAAAAGCAAGCGAGTGAGCCAGCAACAGCAACAAAAGCCGATCGGACTTCGTTTTAACGTTGTGATAAAGCTTGCATTTCGCAGATACACACACAGATACGCACACAGATACACACACATACACCCGCATAGAACATAGCTCTGAGACGTTCGATCGGTTGGCTTTTTGTATGGGTCTCTGTCTCTCTGTCTCTCTGTCTCTTCAACCGGCTGTTTCTACTTGAATTCGAATTCTGAGGGAATCGCCAGAGCTACAATAGCTGGGATTACGAGTACTCGTATTTGTTTGCTGGCCGCCAGTCGCCGATGTCACATCGAAGACGTTGTTTCGCGGTTTTGTGGAGCGCGCAAAATATAATAACTATTATATTTAACGAGTTTTAAAAACTGTAAATTAAATTTTCCTTCCATTTTCAACTGGTAAGGCCAACCAACAGGCATGTCCATCAGCAGGATCTCTGTGTTATAAAATTGATTACCAATGTGCGATCTTATTAATCGAATACTAATATGGTGAAGAGTATCCAAAGTAAAATAAGTAATTGCTCGAATGCTATACGAGAATGTAAATCTATTTTAAAGTAGTAAAGTGTGAAGTGTGTCGCATTCAAAAATGATCACATATGTATATAAATATACATAAATAGGAACTAATTCAAAAGTTTAAATTGAAAGTTATAAAGAAAAACAAAGCAAATGATTATAAAATTAAAATTACACAAATAAAGTGAAACAATTCACCTATCAAAGTGATAGGCAATTTTGTCTTTGTGACATAAAAGAATAAGAATATATATTTAATAATTAAATAGGAAGCGGAGAGAAAATTGGGAAAAATCAGTAAATTATAAATGAACATATTATTACTAGTATTGTAAAA
The DNA here is from genome assembly GCA_037043535.1 of Drosophila putrida. Classification (NCBI taxonomy): domain Eukaryota; kingdom Metazoa; phylum Arthropoda; class Insecta; order Diptera; family Drosophilidae; genus Drosophila; species Drosophila putrida. Next base: position 381,894 of record JBAMBI010000460.1, read on the forward strand.
ACGAAATAAAATGAAGTGAAATAATACAAATTTTAATTGAAATAAAAGATGTATAAAACCTTATTAAAATATAACTGTAAATATTACAAATAATTATATTAAATCTATAAATATGCCAAAGATATTGTTAAATCTCAGTGCTTATGCTGCATAAATAAAAGTTACCCAGCTGGCTTAAAATAATAAATGATTTATCGAAAAACAAGTTTTATGAATATAGGATAATTTATAATTCGAATTTCTTTATTAGAAATTAAACTGATGAAATACTTTATCTTCATATTTAATGCAAGTCATCCTTATAGGCCTTATTAAAGCTGTTAATTAAGCAATTGATTAGCTGACGTATTATTAATGTTTTATATCAAAGTATAGATTACACATGATCAAAGGGTGTTGATCTTTTGATACACGAGAATTTACATCATTTGCAAGTGTTAAAATGATCGAATTGAATATATTGATTTATGTTTTGGATTTGCATTTTTATTACCGCTACCATTATTAAATGACTACAATATTAATACTTTTTTTATTTACTTAAAACAAAAAGCTATGCTCAGCGAGATTTTTTTTCTGTTCGTTTCTTTTCTTGTCATATTTCTTTTGATTCCAATGGAAGTAGCTGTTGCTCTGCTCTCATGTTCGTATTCTGTCGTTCTCAATCTCTGATTTTCGGGTATGAGATTGCGTGCGGATGCTTCTTTCAGTTGCATCAAAAATCTCTGAACCGGTTTACTTCCGAGGCGAGTAAACAATACAATACTTACAAACGCCATAATCAGATACAGATACATAGATTCGAGTATTAAGAGTACACTTATAATTAAATTTGTTTTGACTCTATATTTTACAGTCTATATTATATCCGTTTCTACAACATATTATTATAGAGAGCACGCATGTAAATTTGGATATATGTACATAACTATAAGTATTAAATATCTCTCTTTACTGATTTTCAATTGCTTTAGGTTAAATATTCTTTTAGTGACCTTACATTTCAAGGTAATGTTTTTCAATTTTATTTCATTTTGGATTTTTGCAAGCAAACAATAAATGACAAATGTCGAAATGTGTCAATCAATATTGAAATCTCAGCTGATAAAGAGTCTAACCTAACGTCACTCATTTTAAGAAATGGCGTAGTTCTAAGCTTTAGCCCTATAGTTTGCTGAATAAAGAGGGCAATGACACTGTTTATTCAATTGATTAGTTCAAGTGCAATGCCCAATAGTTCTGAATATATTTCAAGACGTAGGTAAGTGGAATTATTTCCCTTTCCTGCGCCATCAGTCATCTAGGATCAGTCCATACAGCATCATAGTGCTCAGAAGGTGATAGAGATGAGAGTTGATAAGGTGTCCGAGCTGTGGGTTAAAGATGACGAATACTTCATCATATAGCACTTGGCGATTGCATTTGTTGTTAAATCTATAATTCATTTACATACTTACAGACAATATAATGAAAACAATGCTTTTGTTGTTTGATTTATATAGGCTTTACAAAAAGATTCTCTACAATTCCATCTATATACTTACTATGTCATATTTAATTGTGTTTTGCTTCTGTCAGCTGTACCTTGATCTTACTGAATATATTTTCTATTTAATTAATATATTTTTGTGAAACAAGAAAATCAAAAGAGACGAAATGCATTAAATGTGGAGTAAATGGCGTGCTATATTTACTTATACAAGTATATATAAGCATTCAACATTCTTATTGAGGTTGTTGCAGATTATAAATGTTGTATTTTTAGACCCTGTACTTTAAAAAAGTACAAAAGGGTCTATTGAGTTTGAGCAAAAAAAAATGTGCGTAACAGGCAGAAGGAGGTTTGGCAGAAGTATATATATTCTTGATCAGCATCAACAGCCGAGTCGATATAGCCATGTCCCTCTATCTGTCTGTCTGTCCCATTTTATATCCTCTATATCTCAGAGACTATAAGAGCTAGAGACACCATATTTGGCATGTACGTTCATCTATATCTCACATTGAACAAGTATGTTTTAGAATGTGACTTCAATGGTCACATTATAAGCACAATTTTTTCCTCGTTTTATTTGCCTTTTTTCTATTGATGTGACGACAATGGTCACATTATGTCAACCATTTTGATCCCGATCTATCCGCCTTTTTTCTATTAAAACACAAAGTTTTGAAGTTGAACTACAAGAGAACTTTCAATTTCTTGATTATTGGTTCAAATAGTACACACTATGGTCCGAACATGTCCTGAAAATTTCATTCGAATCGGATGATAAACGCAGAAGTTATTCAACTAATAATTTTACGGTTTTTACTATCTTATATATTCGTAGTGGCGCGATCAAGTGAAATTTCTTGAACGCAATATTAAAGAACATTTTATAGTGAATGCCTTGCACTCAAAAAGTACAGGCTCTCCTGCTGTCGAGCTAGCTTACTGCATCTCTTATTATAATTACAGTAAACACTTAGGCTGTTAACTGTAAGTCTGTGTAGTTATTCATGATGAAAGGTTGTATGCTAATTACTTAAGTGTATACACGAGAATATCTATTAAACGTAAATATAATGACACTTAGGAAGTATTTAATTGAAAACTTACCCATATTTATAATCTAAGGAAACCGATGAGATAGATTGGTTTGACTTAAAGATTATCTACTTTATCTAAAATTGTTTAGAGTCTTGGAGGATTTTAAAAAAATAGTGATATATTAAAAGTCAATATATTAAATGAGAGTCAATGAATGTGGAAAATTAAAAATTACTAATAATGACGGCTGGATGCTTAGCTTAAATCAATAGTAATATAGCGAAACAACAGTACCATCATCCTTATAATTCAATTGTGTGAGTTTGGTTCACTTATCCTATCAAACTAAAAAGTTGTTTATACTATATGGTATGATAAATATATTATAAATATTATATGCCCAAAAACTAGTTGGACTTTCATACTTAATTAATATATTCGAAATTAGTTCAAAACGAGATCATGCCATTAAAATGATGTATGTAACTTGGATAAATCGTTCACGATCATTGCAAATTTATATGTAACTAATATCTGACAGCGATTAGTTCAGGAACATCCAAGTGCCCTATTAATCACCTTTAACTCAAACGTGTACATTAAATAAAGACCAGTTAATAACCATTTATGTATATCTTCCGTATTTTTTGCTGGGCTGTCAGTAGCTCAGCGGCAAATTGTTGTGCTTTTTGCACTTTGATTTGTGTTTGCCTTGCAAATAAACCAATTATATTTACGTTATGCAAATTTTTGACGTCAAGTGCAATCGGAATTTGCCGTATTAATAATTAAATCAAACTAAAAATAAATTGTAAATTAACCAATTAATTCTGGGGTTAAGTTGCTAGTGCAGTGGCTTGACTTTGATTATCAAAAGGTGTATAAAGCTCTGTTATTTAAAGTCCATACGAAATGACACATCTTTTGGTTGAGTTCATCGAACAAAGTGCAAAGAGGCATGTAATCAAACCCGTTTGACTAAGATGGACAGGTAGTCAGCAACAGCGAGTGTTGCAATTGTTATCCCGTTTCAAATGTGGTACAAATCCATGGTGCATGACGCCCGTTGCATCATTCTTAAAACAAATCAACCGATGAATTACTAAAAGTGGATTATATCAGCATTGGAAATTCGAGTTATCAAATTGAAAGCACATTTTTGAATTACTTTTATTTATGTACATACATATGTATTATAAAAAGACTTGATAAAGTTTCGAGAGCGTAAACAATTTTGAAAATTTATTTGAAAATAAATTTACAATAGCTAAACGAGAATTATTTGTTAAATAGTATCATTCTATTTTTTTTTATTTGCTTGATATCAGACTTTTTATATTATGACGTGCAGTTTTTATACAATATGGGTATATTAAGTTTGTTTAAAAAAAGTATGTAACAAGCAGTAGGAGGCGTGGCAGACCCTATAAAGTATATATATTCTTGATCAGGGCGACAAGCTGAGTCGGTATTGCCATGTCCGGCTGGCCGTCTGTCCGTCCGTATGAACGAAAGGATGGTAAGACCTAGGAGCAGCAAATTTGGTATGAAGACTTCTTATAATTGCACGCAGATTAAGTTTATTTCAAATTTTGGATGCCACGCCAAATCCAAGCGACTAGTAGTTTGGCAAGTAATACCCATGGAGGTTCATGATCTTGGACTTTTGGATGACCGAGTCGTAGGTTAGAAGACGTGCAAATTATTTTATATTTATCGAATGAGGAGCTTAAACGCAGTGAGACGTCAATCAATTACTCCAAGCTCTTTGGCCGCACATAATCAATATCAATCTCGCATGATACAAAAAAGCTTTTCATATATAAGGGTGATATCTAACCGATCGTTCCTATGACCGCTATATAATGTAGTGATCCCCGGTTACGACATATGTACTGCGTGCAACAAAAAGAAGAACCAGTACCTGAGAGACTAGTTTGCATAGAAACAGGTGGACACACAGTCGGACATGACTTAATCCACTCAGCTCATCGTCCTGGTCAAGAATATATATATTCTGTGGGGTCTGCGGGGCCTCCTTCACGATACACATTTCGTGACAAAATTATTATACTATCTTCAAAGGTATAGCTAGTATATCAGAAATAAAACAGTTTAATTATATTTGAAAGTTGCTAAGAATTATCGCATTTTGACACATTACCTTTTGAAAGGACGGTTAAAAGAATTGATTTTTGATGCAACTGCACCATTTAATTTATTATTTAGATAAAATAAACAAAAAACAAAAGAAAAAAGAGAAGAAAAATTAATCCTAGTAATTGGATATTTATCCATAATTTTGCATTCAGGACTCTCGTAATTTTCGCTCGTTTTGTAACTTTGAGTATAACATATTTTAATTGGCTCAAATCAGTTGTAATGTTGCATATTTAATTAGTCAAACTGTGATAAGTTATAGATATGCCATCGATTTCTCTTACAGCTGATTGAGAATAATGCTTTCGGCGAGGGAGCAGTTCTTTAATAGCAATGACGGCACTGCCGGCATTGGATTGGGCATTGAGATTGGTGAGAGCAGCACCTCGAAGGCGGGACGCGGTGTCTACAATGCCACCACAGTGCCTATGACGAGTGCGAGCAGCTGGCGGAACGGACAAGGAACTACGTCAACAACGGTTCCGCCCACTGTCACGGTAACACCCACCAGCACCCAGATTGCTGCTGTGAAGCAAACACCTTTGGAGCCAGTCAATGAGGGCGAGGAAGAGGTGCATTTCGATATGGACGCATTGTCCAATCTACCCGGTCGTGATCCCGTCGACATTGAGTTCAAGGATCTTTCTTTGACGGTTAAATTGGGCTTCCATCGAGGTGAGTGTGCTAGGTATTTATGACAAGAGCACAACTGTCGCTTAGTCAGATATGACCAAGTAATATAAGTTCAAACATGCCTCCGATAAGATTGTCAAAATTTAAAAAAGCGTTTACTTTATGGCAGCGGCTACCTTCTTAAAGAACATGATTGCTAGTGCGAATATGACCACAATTTGATATCCTAGATAATGATTGTTAACTGGGGTCTTGAATTTTAGCTGTGGTAACAACAAATATTAAACCATGCGAGAAGCTACCCGTTAGCGGAGTTTCTTGTTCGCTATTTCTTTAATAGCTCTTTATTTCCTGTTGATTAGATAGGCCGTCCTTGCCCCTGCCTACCAATTAATTAGTCATTTGTATACACGATTCGTTAGGCAGAGTAAAATAGCTTGCTTTTAAAACTTTTATGAAATCTTTAAACTTATACCAAATAGAAGAAGTCAAATATTAAGGGCCGATTTCTCATAATGCCAATTGCCTTACTGGGTAGATAAACCTGTCAATAAGAAAAAGTGCTATTTCTTTATTTACTAATAAGAAAGGTAAACCATGTTTGTTCAAAGCTCAAGGTAATAAATTAGAACGAGATATAATATCGACATTATGATTATGATGCATTACCTAAACATCCCGTTTTGATAATTTTAGTTTCTTTTTTCCTTTAACTTTTTTTCTTAAGGTGAAAACATAAGTTCCTTCTAGGGCGATACGCGATTTCCAGCGCTTCTTCAACATTTCGATACATTTAAAAAAAAATAGTTCATCATAATTTGTTCATCTATCAAAAATCTTTTCCGGGTCAATTTTTTTAAGGTCTGTAAACAGGTTAAAGTCGCCTCGATAAATCTAACGATCTAATCTAATCTGCAATTTCGCCATGAAACGGCTTTTGAAACGGCGCAGACAGCAAACGCGGCATCCACTTTAAACAGAGCTTTATCATGGAAAAATAATGCAAATGAAGTCAATGATATTATTTTGAATCTGCAAGTTGTTAACTATTTTCTAAAAATTTTCAATTCACCAAACCGATGTCTTTTAGCATTTTTATTATCATTCGGTGCTACAACCATTTTTGGGCCACCAAGAGGCTCAGCTACATCGGTGGTCGTACGGCTACCTTTAAAGTCACTGAACCGCTTCTTTACCATTTTTAGACCCCGCTCTTTAAAAAAGTACAAAAGGTGCTATTACGGTAACAGGCAGAAGAAGGCGTGCAGACCCCATAAAGTATATATATTCTTGATCAACATCAACAGCCGAGTCAATATAGCCATGTCCGTCTGTCCCTTTTTTGAGTTCCCAGATCTCAGAGACTATAAGAGCTAGAGACACCATATTTGGCATGTACGTTCATCTATATTTTGCTTTGAACGAGTTTGTTTAAGACTTTTGCCACGCCCCCATCCGCCCCCGGAAATAGAAATACAAAATTCCGAATTCAAATTATAAGAGCAATTTTAATGCCTTGGTTTTTGGTACATAAAATATACTCTATGGTCTGAACATATCCTAAAAATTTCATTCAAATCGGATCATAAACGCGGAAGTTATTCAACTAACAATTTTAGGGGCAAAAGGAAGAAGCAGATACGCTAGCGACCTCTGTAGCAGCGCTATCTATTGAAATTTATTGAAATTGAAACAACGCTTTGCACTCAAAAAGTACAGGGTCTCCTACTGTCGAGCTTGCTTCACCGTAGCTTACTGCATTTTTTTCAATGGAGCAGAGTCCAAATAGCAGTTTTCACGCTAAGATTTTGCTTGATCCAAAATCTCAAAAGTTGCATGACTAAAACCTCTGTATCTTATTAACCGTTTACCGGGGTTAAAAGAAACTTTGGCTAGTACCTATAAAAGATCCTAATTTCCAATAACAACATGGGGTTTAAAATTCTACTGGCACCCCTTATGTGCTATCCTACGGACTTATCATACGGAATACTTGTATCGCTTGCCATTTTCAAAAAAGTTTCCATTCTGCTCCCCATTTTAAAGAATTATATTCTTTTCCCTTAATATCTGTGAACTATTCAATACTGTTAAACAAGTTAACTATAGTATATGAATGGCTTATCAATATTTTTAAGCTGGGACTTGTAAAGACAATTCATATATCATTATTTTGTCATTATATATAGAAAAGTCAAGTCATTAATACGCTTCAAATTACTCACAAGTCATTATTTTGTCATTATTTGCTGTAAAATCAAGTTTTTAATAAGCATACTATTTTTTAACAATGCTAACTGACTAGCTCATGCTACTTGTTGTAAATGTTTAATTAAGTGTGGATGTGACAACAATTAAAAAATTATCATTATTAATCCAATTACTAGTAAAACTAAATAGTCTATGCGTTTATTTGAAATGCTTATCAACAGGCGAAAAGGAGATTTTACATAATGTTTGTGGAAAGTTTCCGGGTAGCCAGCTGATTGCCATAATGGGTCCATCTGGTGCTGGAAAATCCACTTTATTGGATGCTTTGTCGGGTTTCAAAACCACCGGAGTAATGGGATCAATGCTTCTCAATGGGAGACGAAGAGATTTGCGTGAGTAAACAGAATTGCAGGGGATTTCCTACGATACACATATTACTAATCATTTTATTTATAGCCTCATTCCGTCGTCTATCCTGCTATATCACACAGGATGATCGTTTGCAGCCTTTGCTGACGGTTAGCGAGAATATGCATATTGCCGCCGACTTGAAATTGGGTGAGAATGTAAGCTATGAGGAGAAGGAGAGCAGGGTGAGTTCACAGAAAGGCAACTATGAAAACATATAAATAAATTTGAATTATACATACACATTTATAAATAACAGATTGAAGATATTTTATTGCTGCTGGGCCTTTATGAGCACGATCAGACGCTAACAATGCGTCTGTCTGGTGGTCAAAAGAAGAGGTTATCCATCGCCTTGGAATTGATCAATAATCCCACTGTGATGTTCCTAGACGAGCCAACGACGTAAGAACCCTATCTCCTAAAATAATCTACTTTGAATCCATGTTGAATAATCTGCTCTTCATTTATAGCGGCTTAGACAGCAGTTCCTGTACCAAAGTCTTGGAGTTACTTAAGAGACTAACATCCCAGGGTCGCACAATTATTTGCACCATACATCAACCCACTGCCAAATTGTTTCAGATATTCGATCAGGTATATGTTTTATCGGCCGGCAACTGCGTCTATCAAGGCGGTACGGAGAAACTAGTGCCCTTCCTGCAATCTGTCGATCTGCCTTGTCCCATGTACCACAATCCAGCTGATTACAGTGAGTACCTGCTAAGACAAGCCCTGAAAAATATCTAATCTATTTCTGTATAATTTATAGTTATTGAGTTGGCTTGTGGCGAGTATGGCTTTGATAAGATCGATACGCTCAAGAGTGCCACGGAAAACGGTAGCTGTCTGACCTGGTTCAACAATCCGGGAGCTGTGCTCCGTGCCGAGACCCTTATGAGGAAGCATCCCATTCCCAGACGCACAAAGAACGTATCCTTGGAAAACACTAGCTTCAGCAATCAGTGCTCCGTCCTGTTGCGTCGTGGATACATTAAGGCTCGTCGAGATACTACAATGACGCACATGCGTATTGGAGTCAATATTGCGGTGGCAATACTGTATGGGGCTATGTATGATCATTCTGGGCGGGAGGGATCACGGGTTCTCGATAATTATAATCTACTTTTTGCCATATTAATGCATCATTCCATGACTACTATGATGTTGACGGTGCTAACATGTAAGTAACTCATCTTTATTGCCACAAAGTAAACGATACCATTAATAAACTGGTGATAAATTATGATTAAGACAATGGGTGACTGTCATGCTAATATCGATAGCTTCTTAGCCTAATGTCAATGCTAATGCTAATTGATATCTCTTCATATTCTAGTCCCTATTGAGATGACGATATTAATCAAGGAACACTTCAATCGTTGGTACTCACTAAAAGCCTTTTACTTTGCCATGACGCTAATAGACTTGCCCATAACTGTAAATAGACCGAGGCTTCCACCGCTAAATCCATTATTAAAATTTGTTTGCATTGCAGCTTTTAAGTAGTTTCGTGTTCTCGGTTATAATATATCTATGGAGTTACCAGCCGATGGAATGGGTGCGCTTCTGGATGTTCTTTTCAATTAGTTTGCTTGTCGTATTTGTGGGCCAAAGTTTTGGTCTTATTATCGGTGCCTGGTTCAATGTGGTGAATGGCACATTTTTGGCTCCTGTGCTCACAATTCCTATGATGATGTTTGCTGGTTTTGGTGTCACGCTGCGAGATCTGCCGAGCTATTTGAAATGGGGTAGTCATATATCCCATTTACGATATGGTCTAGAAGGCTTCATAGCTGCTATTTATGGGCTAAATCGCGGCACCCTGGAGTGCAACGAAGCGCCTTACTGTCATTACCGGTAATGTAGTTATATAAGCTAAACCGATAAATGTATTGATTATGATCCGTTCTTCTTGCAGATATCCCAAAAAATTTCTAGAGGAGATTACTATGTCGGGTGATCAGTTCTGGAAAGATATCATTGCACTGTGTGCAATGACCTTTATTTTTAGACTGGGCGCCTATATTGTGCTGAAGGCCAAGATTAAGTCGATCAGATAAGCATTGACCTGCATAACGAAAAAAGCTTGCCTCCCGTATTATGTATAAATTGTTGAACATATGTATATTTAGTGCTATTTTTATTAAATTAATTACATTACAAATTGTTAATTAATGCTACGGGACGTAGATTCTATATATATCACACGTTTTAATTTTTCAAGCCACGTACTTGTTGCGTCACCTCATTTTTAACTTCAGACCGTTCTTCTTCCTTAGCTGGAGTTGTTTGCTCTAAAAGTTGGTGCAGCGCCTGCTCATTGGATGCCATCGCTCCAGAGTGCAACTAAAATGATGGGATTAGGTCAGATTAAATATAAACTAGATAACTTCCATCAACTCACCAGCACCACGCGTTGTCCCAACGATTCCAAGAGTCGTTGTTTTAGTCGAATCAAAGATGTTGCTGATTGACTGAACTTCAGTGTCTGATCTGGGGTTAACAACTCCACGAAATAAACGGTTGCCTGTTCCCCAAGCGTTTGAACTCGCAGACTTGGCAAATTAATGCCAACAATGGGACACACCAGGTCAACAGCTTCCACTTCGGCATCCTGCCTAAGTTGATTAGCATACGTTATTAGGTCTTCCCGTTGTTTAAGTAAATAGCCAGGTGCACGTGCGAATTCCTTAAAAATTTGGTCCTTTCTCGTGTCCGACCATTGGGGATGATCGATAGCCACAGCAGAGCGCAGAACAATCAAGCGACTGTCCACTTTTGGCTGGGCACGCTGACGTTGGCGTTGATTAGCTTTAAGTTCTTCGGCCGCATCAAAAAGCTGCTTGGAATGATGACCAACAATGAAGAAGGAAAGACATGTGTCTACCAATTGGTCCGGGAAGCGATCGAATTCGCCATGATCCAGTTTTCGTAGGGCAATCAGCTCCAGTTGCTTCAGCTGAGCGTCATTTAACGTACAATTAAGTTGTGCACAGCACCAAAGGAAAGTGGTCAAATCCTTAGCCCGTAATTCGCTGGGTTTCAATTGCATTAATCGTTCAACAATCGTTTGAATGGTTGCCGGATGATCCCACTTCATCTCAGAAAAGTAAGCAAAGATATGAGCCAAACCTTGTGGCTGCAGCAGTGACATTTCCGCGGGATTGAGGCAAATATTCTGTAAATAATGGCAGATGCGTTCATCTTGCACGCGCTGAAGACGTATAGCTTTAACATAGCAAACAAGCAACGCATCCGCAGAGTTGTTGGGGGTCAGCTTTGTATTCATAATAGAATCCATAAGGGCAGTCTCGTAAGCATCACGCACAGCACTTGTAACCACCGTGGATGTTTTATAGAAAGCATTGCTAATTACTGCCAAATCCAACGGACTGAAGCTGGGCAAATGATCGGCTAACTGTGTTGCAAGGAACGTCTCCAGGTTGTTTTGTTGGTATTGCTTCTGTAGACCGAGGTAGAAACAGATTTGCAGAAAACGTTCCTTAGTGCCACACGACTCCCCCACCAACCGCCGCATAGCTACATGATAAAAATCCGTCCTCCGCAGCCAGTTGGGCATGAGAAACAGAAAAGCGTACAATGTTTCCAGTACAGTTGTTATTTCCATCTGATGTAATTGCGCCACCGCTTGAGTATCCAGTGCATTTAAGGCTGCGACATACATTGGCGGCGCCGCATTGGAGCGATAACTAGAGGCGTGGATTATCAAGGAAGGTAGCTGGTCGGCTTGAGTCTTTTGTAATGTCCGTCGGAAGTAACGCTCATCCGTTATGGGAAAATAGTCGGAATAACGAATCTTCGATGAGGACAACACGAGATCCTCGCACTTGTACCTCTCTACGGCGATGTGCTTGGCGAATCGGGTGAGCAGCGTACCATTCTCATCCGGTATTTCGCGCAGCACGTCCTTCACCGTAAAAGAAGAATAGCTTTGTATCACCCTCGAATTAGAGGCGTTTGTGATTGACACGCTCACAAAGCGGCGTAGCAGAGCGTACATTTCTTTTAATGTTCTTACTCTATTTTATATAATTCACATCAATAGAAAACGTGCGCGGGTCGACCAATGTAAATCAACAAACCAGTGATGTTAAAGGCGAAGCGGCCACTCGGTAGTTTTACAGCACTAAAAAAGGGCAGAGATGTTAATATTTATGAAAAAAACTATATTGATGATATTCCGATTGAAAAAAATTCCATATACCCAGCTTCCACGGAGATCATTGCGTGAAATAGGTTCGCGTGTTTTTGTCAAAATTGTGTGTATGAATGTAAATTCGCCTCATTGCATGCAGCCAAATTATCGTTTTTTATTTTAAGGAGGGGCGAGCACTATCTAATGGCAAAGTAATTATAATTGACAAAAGTAAATTCATTTCACCATAGCCGTTTGTTCATGGTCTGCATGGCTTTGAATTTTTTAGGCTTAGTACCCCGCACTGAAAAATCGTGTACACTGAATAGCAATTTTATTTAAATAAAAGTAGCGAAGAGCAAAATACTTTTTCTGGCAACTAAAAGAAACGCTTTGAAAAATATCGTAAATGAGGGATTATTGAATAAAAGCACATAAACATATAATGGAACACTTTGGTTTCCTGTCAGCTAGTACACTAAGACAAATGATTTCAAATTGTTTCCAAATTGGTTAATGTTAACCAATGCTTTTAGTTAAATTGACAATTTTGCAGCTCTAATACATAGGCATGAAACGAAGTGTGCTTTGCTTTGTTGTTTATTTTACGTTTGTGTGCGTTTTTTCAGTGCCAGCTCATACGCCTGGCATAGTGCCCAGCACTGAAAAACTTTAACAATAAACTCGCAGCTCCATATAAAAAAAGCAGTAGTTAAACAAACGCAGAATTTTCTGTTGTGACTTTTTGCTGGTTCGATCCCCAGCAAAAGCAGCCAGAAAAACAAACGGCTGAAGCAGCACAGTTACCATTCAACTTTTGTTTATTTTATGTGTTGAATTGGCAACTCTGCCCTTTTTAGCTGTCCACCAGCAAAATATTAGGCTTTTTTCGCCACAGCTTTGCTGGGTACGAGGCTTAAACAGAGTATGACATCAATTTTGTAAGAAATCGATAACTTTTCGAAAGATTTAACTTTCTGTCTTCACTATACTACATTTGCATTCATGAAAACTTAGAAGACATGATACTCATATTAAATTACAGTCAAGTAAATATTTGAAGTATATACGGAATTGAAAAACTCAATAAAATTTGCGCGCCGGAAAAAATTTAAGCAAACCGGTAATCACGAATCGGTATCTACGCGGTTTTTTCGGCTTGAAAAATTTCGATTTATCAGTTTCGGAATAATATAAACGTTTTTTTCGGTTACGGTTTCAGTTACGGTTACAAATTTCAATCTGTTGATATCGGTTGCGGTTTGAATCCCTGGACAAAACAATTAAATTCAATTCAATGCCTTTCGACATTTTGCCGGTCAGCTGTTTCATTTGGTTTGTTTTTGTATTCTAGTGACAGCATTTTCTCTAATTCAAAATTTAAAAAAAAATCGAATAAAAACGAATAGTCCTATCGAAATTCAGTTGCGTTTTGGTTTAATGTAACTTTTTCTCGCATTCTCTCACTACTAGTTGCCATAAGAAATGTATGGGGTGAAATGCAGCATTCGTCTAAAAATTCAAAAATGCAGAATGCAAGTGTACTGACTGGTCCTCACTGAGGACAGAGACAGAGAGTATTGTGAATCACAATACTATAAAAATTTGAAGTATTCTATCGAACTCGTTCTATTTCTGGTTTTCCTAAATATGCACGTCTAAGCGCGAATACAATACAATGCGTTCTACACAAATCTCACAATACGAACAAAGTACCAAATTCAACTGAAATATTGCCCAATGGTCGGTTGCTCCAAGCGTCCTGTAAACCATTATACGTATATATTGGATAGTCCAGCCTACAACGGCAAGGGATACTGTAAAAATTGATGAAGTTTTTTATTTCAAAAACGCAAAAGCTAACTATTGAAGATTTTAATTTATATCCCATTGTTTCAATATTTGATAAGCATTTTTGAATTTGACATTATATTTTATGACAAAAAATTCAACTTGAGCTGTTTTAGGCCAAAGAAAGTTTTTAACGTAGGAATTAAAAAAAATAAGAAAAATATATAACGCTTAAGACACGCTAACTTTAGCGGCTAATCAGATTTAGCGCTGAAATCACTTGCAACAAAAGTGCGTGTATAAGCCCCACAAATATAAATTTTTTTGGTCTTCAAAAGCTCCTTTAATTCTATACATATACATTTTTTATAGCTTACTGTAACTATTAATTATATCTATTCATATAGGACGACATTTCATGAAATGATTTCACGCTATAGTCTTCCGTATAAACGTAGTAGAAGTAATTTTGTCAAGTCGCTATCGATAGTAAGACACAAACAAAATATTCAATACAATCTTAGAATATGGGCAAGAGGGCAGCAGGATTTCTTCTTTTTCGGCGCCTTTGTGGGCAAATTGAATATTTGCTATTAAGAGCATCATATGGCGACTTTCACTGGAGCTCACCTAAAGGTCATGTTGATCCCGGCGAAGATGATTTCACCACTGCTCTCCGCGAAACAAAAGAAGAAGCCGGGTAAGTGCGCGAGAAGTCGAACGGTTGCATGTTGACAATGAACCTCGTTTTGCAGTTATGATGAAAAGGACTTAATTATCTACCGCGACAAGCAAGTCACACTGAATTACGAAGTCAAGGGAAAACCCAAGATTGTTATATACTGGCTAGCGGAACTTCGAAATCCTAAGCAACCGGTGATTCTATCTGAGGAGCATACAGAATTTAGATGGCTGGCCAAAGAACCGGCAAAGGATTTAGCACGGTTTAACGACTATCAGGAGATGATTGAAAAATTTCATGCAATGATAATAGAACATATGGATACAAATTAGGGGTAAACAAAAAACATTGCTAAAATATGAAGTGTGGAAAGCGGAATATAATAAAATATATAAATATACGAAGGTAGACAATGGTATTTATACAAAGTGCAACGCAAAAGCAATAAAACACATTGCTTCACCTCTATATATTATTACCACGGCTTCTGAGACAGTTTTTGCGCATTTTATGTAAGATACATAAATATGTACACATACAATGATAACAAAGCTGAATACAAAAACAAAGCAAGACAAACTTGCGGTATTTATCTATAAAGTGTATAAATATTCGTTATGGCATAATGCCACAAAGCTTTGCACATAGTATAATTGGGCATCTGAGCTTCCGAACTTTGAATTACTGGTTCTAATGCCCATATTTAGCATAATGCCCTTTTCAAAATAATTAAACTTTGTTAATAGTAAGTTTCTACACGCGGATGTGTTTACTCCAGTTGGGAAGATGAGGCGACAAACGTCACCTGTCATCAGTAACCGAAAGCGTTAACCGATATCAACAGATTGAAATTCGTAACCGAAAAAAAACTAGATAAGCTAATTGGGAAAAGAGCCTAAAAGAAAATTTTAAAACAAATAATTTATTTTCATAATAAAATTTTATTTACCATAACTGTTATTGAAATGAGCTTCTGCAGTGACTCATACAAAATATTGACAGTTGGGTTGAATTATCGGTACAACGATTAGAAATTAGGTAATCGACAATAAAAACAGCTGATATGAAATATCGACTATGGCGGAATTTTATATTTTTAACTTATCTTGTTTAATTGTTAGTTAGGGGAAACAGTAACCTTAAAGCGCTTAAGGATAATGGTGGACACGCGCTTTTTATAAAAATATGGGGGACGTCTTTAATAAACTTACTGGGGTCAGAATAAATATGCGTCTATATGCAGAAATGGTCAACACAAATAAATAATCAAGGGGCCATTCACGTTTATATATGTGCACATTGTCACAGTCTGTGAAGCAAATACGCTGCAACAATTACATTATTGCAATTCACAATATGTCTATTTGGATGAAAATAGTCGGCGTTTTTATCGGCATCTTGTCCATTGTAAGCAGCTTTGCCGGTAAGCTATCGGTTTTTGCTAAGCGGTGGTAAAAGAAGGACGCTATTAGTTTTAATTTCGAAATATCGGTATGGTTTGGTGTAATAATTATTAAAAAAAATTATATTAAATTTAAATTTAGTTCAATGATCCCTTAGAACAAAGGATGCGAAAATATTCAATGGCACTCATGTTAAATAACACTCGTGTAAATATATAAAATCTATTCCAAATTAAATAAGACATTGAATATGAATTGCATGAAAAACCCGAAACGTCGGAAAATCCGTTTTCAAACTGTACTTTCAAAACTGACGAATTTCGGTTTTTCGATTTCGAAATACCATAAAAGTTTTTTTTCGGTTTTCAGTCTCGGTTACAAATTTCAATCGGTTAATACCGGTAAACGGTTTCGGTTACGGGATGGATACCTGTTGAAAAGCAAAAAATTTTACTTCACCGTAATTTAACGATATTTTTTCTGACGGTACTATAGTTATCGATAGTTTTGGTAGTCTGTACAACTGTTATTGCAGCCCTGGTAGATTGATTTTGTTGTGAAAACGAGCGAAGTATTCAATAGATTTTGAGAAAATAAAGAGTTAAGGCTTGTATTATTATTTTTTATAATGGGTTCACGATCTCGCAGTCCATCGGTGAAACGTCGTCATCATAAAAGCAAGCACAAAAAACGCAGTAAGAGTAAGTCACACAATCGAGACAGGGAACGGGAAAGGGACCATGACCACGAGCGTAGCAGTCGCAGTCGAACAGATAGAGACAAATCAACAGAGATTAATCAACATGGTCGGCGAGAGCACGACAGGCATCGCAGCGACAGGCACACGCACACGCACCTACACTCACACACAGAGCGCGATTACCACCGGCACTCGCACTCAAAGTCACGTAAACGCTCCAGCTCATCGAGCAGTGATAGCCAACAGTACTCGGATCATGAGGTCCAGCGCAGCCGCCACAAGCGTAGTCGCTTTAAGAAACTAGATGAGGTAAATATTGGACTATTTGGTTATACATGTGCTTGCATACTAAATACTAAGTTCAACTCTCATTGTAGCAAAATTTACTGCAGGTTGAGCGATTGGCCGAAATGGAACGGCAGCGTCGCCAAAAAGAAGCAGAACAGAAAACCATTGAGGAGCAAGCAGCCAAACGCATTGAAATGCTAGTTAAGAAACGTGTCGAGGAAGAGCTCGAGAAGAGACGCGAAGAAATCGAACAGGAGGTGAATCGACGGGTTGATACTGCCAAAGCGGAAATGGAACGCGATATGATGCTGGAGCTGGAGAAGCGGCGCGAGCAGATACGCGAAGAAGAACGCCGTCGCGAGGTAGGTGCTCGTATTCAGATTTCGCTGGACGACTGCTGCTACCACAATATCAAAACTTTTACACGCACTATAAACCTTCGAAGCCTTCAACTTCTACTCAAACATACACGTACAAAACCAATAGCAGTTGCAAACAGTCGTCTTAAAAAAAGTTACCCAAAGCTGTGTAGCGACGTTTCCAATTGTCCAACTTCTCCAATAAAATGACTTATTGTACCTATGTCTATGTGTGGGTGTGTGCGGGCGTATGTGTGAGTGTGTAATAACATACTAACCCCCATTCAATCGTAAAATCATATTAAGTCAGTCGTGTTCTTTATGAAAAAACCAGCCAAAAAAAAATATAGCGCAAGCTAACTGGCGCGCCAGAGTTTGGATACCCTTACAGAACTCTGCATTTGTTAGATGTTGATTTCAAACAGATTGTTCATATGACAGCTTTATATAATAATTATAAAAACACTAAATGTTGATTCCGTGTCCATCGTTCCTATGGCATTTATATGATATAGTGATCCGATCCGTCCGGTTCCGATATATGTACTGCGTGCAACAAAAAGATCTGTACAAATTTTCATTACCTGAGAGAATAGTTTGCATAGAAACAGACGGACAGACAGGCGGACATGGCTATATCGAATCAGATTGTCGCCCTGATAAAGAATAAATATACTTTTTGGGGTCTGTAAAGCCTTCTTCAAGTCGTTACAAACTTCGCGACAAAATTATAATACCCTCTGCAAGGGTATTAATCTTAATTATTTCATTTCAAAACCTATGTTTTGAGAATATGGTGTCATTTGCTACAAGTACAATTGATTTTAATATTAATGCATTCGTTACAAAAATTAAATTAAATTTAATAATTTTAACCAAAAACTAAACAGTAGATCAGCTTTCCTTTTAAGAAAGTCAGCATTTTTTGGAAACGAAAATTAGCTTAGAATTAAACTGGAATCGGCATCATACTTTAATTCTACTTTCAAAGAAATTTTCAATCGAGTATACGACTGACTAAATACTTCTGACATCAACTTCCTTTTCTCTGCCATTGCCCACTCGTAGAACTTAAGCTCTTATAATTCTTGGAGCAATCACAACAACAGCGACGCACACACACTCACAGGCATATACAAGGACACTGAGCATTTGGGCACGTCGTTGCACATTTCGCCTCTAACTTCTGCCAAATAATTTTGTAATTATTATTTATTTTTTCTACCTAAAAAAAAAACAAACTAAAATGTGTCTTGCAGCGCATAAATCTATATTGCATTACTTTTAGCTTCATCCTTTATTTGTTTGAAACGTATATAATTTTGATTGGTTTTTGTTAATCGTTGTTGTTGTTGTAACATAATAATGCGGGACACAATGCTTCTATCGAATAAGTGTGTGCGTGTGGGTGTGTGTGTGGGTGTCAGCGCGTGAGTGTGCGAGGGTATATGTACCATAGAACCCACCCCCTACCACCATACAACATCCGTACCTAAGCCGGACGCAATGCGCGAGCCCAGCTCTGATGAGAATTTGGCCACATGGATGAGCAACACAGCTTACAAGATGTTCCACACACACACATATCGTACAGTTCGCGGCGTAGTCCTAAAGTTAGTTACCATTATTAGCCAGTACAGTTGGTCTAGTTTTTGGGGCGGGCATTAGATTAGCCAAGCTTAGATTAGTTCCAACTGTACGCAGCATGACAAAGAGCCTCCTAAAGAGCCTAAAGCGGGCTTTCGATTCAAACTGGTGAGTGAGTTCCTTAAGCAAAACGAAATAAACCTGTGTAAAAAAATGGATATACGAACTACAAAAGTGTGTGTAAAGTGTAAAAACCATAAATAAATGAAGGAAATCTAAGCAAAGACTTCAAGTCCAACGATCTCTCTCTAGGAGCATTCGTCATAGGAGCATCAATGCTGATCAGTCTTAAGATTGTTATCCTAACTCATAAGCCGGATTACCATTTGTCAATGGGTATGACTGTACTTGTTGTTGTTGTCGTGCCAATTACTTAATTTATGTACTTAATTTTATGACTTTATGTTTGTTGGTATCAACACACACATTTATCGTTTATCGAAATGCATCTTAATTTGTTTGTAATGTGAACAATTTTGATTAAACAACTATAACTGTAGCTGAATATACCGTAAATCAAAATGCAAATTCGCAGCAAAGCCAAAAATTAACAAAATGATTTAGCAATTAAACTGGAAAAATGAACTATTTCAATAGTAAGTAGCAAAAAAAAAAAAAATTAAATAAAAGAAAAACCAAAAAGAGAAAACAAAATCGGAACAAACCAATACAATATAAGAAAATAAAAAGTTCTAGTACATTTGTTAATGTTGTGTGCTCTTATTGTTAAAAGTTAAATTTGATCAAATACAAAAAAAAAAAACTATCATTTCAACATTTTTATTAGACACTACTAAATGTTTTTTACTTTCTACAAAAATCTACTATATACTTCTTGTTAAACATAATATTAGATCTCAACTGCCTAAGCAGCCCATCAAGTTAAGAAAAACCAAAATCGACGCACAGTTTGCGTCACCGATGTAAAAGAAACCGTTTCTTTATAACTATACGTAATCTTAAGCATTTGAAAGTACGATAAATCTGATTTATTAATAAACAACTTTATTTGGGTTTTATAGGAGGAAGAAAAACAAAAGCGTGAAGAGCTCGAAGAAATTTTGGCCGAAAATAATCGAAAAATTGAGGACGCGCAAAGAAAACTGGTATATTTACCTAATCTATTATCATGTTCATCATCTATAACATAATTTATTTATTTTGACAGGCCGAAGAACGCTTAGCCATAATTGAAGAACAGCGATTGATGGACGAGGAGCGTCAGCGGATGAGAAAGGAGCAGGAGAAACGTGTCAAGGAGGAGCAAAAGGTCATATTGGGCAAAAATAATTCAAGACCAAAGTTATCGTTCTCCCTGAAACCGGGGACAATCTGAGTCGTTCCATTACATATCGGCCATTACCCCCTGTCCTACTTGTTAACAGCTTTTTTTAGCCTTTTTCTTTACCTCAATCAGACCCTTTGCTTGCGCTTAAAACCAATTAAACGCCTTTCATTGTTGTAATTATATTATATTTTATTTTGTTTTTGAAAAAGCGTTTAATCGTTTTGAAAGCAAACAATGTGGTCATTAGGTCGACCTAAATTTTCAACATATATTATGCATACACATACTATATATACAAATAGTTTTGTTAATTCATAAGTTTCCAACTTCTTGGATTATACCATTATGCAGCTCTATAGTACAATATGCTAGCAATTTACTTACCTTTTCTTTAATTCATACGATACATATGTGAGAAAATTGATTATGTGTAGTGCGTCGGATTGATACTATAAGCTGAAAAATCTACAAGAAAAAAAACATCAACAAGATGTCGCGAATAATGTACACCCAAAAATTTTTTATAATGCTAGAAAACACTAAGCAATTAATAAAAGATAATAAATCGTTTTGAATACATAGCAAGATGGGATTCAATTTATTTTAAAATGAGGGCTATGCACTAAAATCGGTTGATCTGTCTTTAGGTATACAGTAAAGCAGCTTTACAGCTTCTTGATTGAGTTAGCATAACTCACGATGTGTATTCAAGAGCTCGACTTAATTTTCTTTGGTAAGTTTTATCCTTGGGTTAATATGAAATATCTCGAGTAATTTCAAAAAATCGATCTAAGTTTCTAAAATCATTAGGGCCGATTTCTTCTCGTTAAGGCTCAATTTATATAAATATTACTTTGACTTAAATATTGGATTTGGCATTTTTCGATTTCTCATCCTGCCGTTATCAAAATATTTAAAGTTTGTAATAAGTTGGCATCACCGTGCCCTTAAATGGGGAAAGGTTGCTAAGACTAGTAATAAAAGTTTTGTCGCAAAGTTTGATTTTTGTATATTCTGTGAAAAATGTGATTTTTCTTCTTGTGAACCAGGAAATAATTCAATGACGGTTTGTTGGATTTCCGTCCATTAGTAACGTTTATCAGATGCTGAAAACGGTCATTTATACAAAATGCATTTATGTGACCCGTTATATTAAATAAATATTTCTTGAGCAACGAGTTAAACACTTAAATTTAAACCAAGTTGACTAACGTTAGTATCATAAAGGGAGGATGGGCGGCCCATTAAGTTAATTTAAAAATCTCTAAATGATAAATTTACTAAGTCGTTAAGGATAAAGTCGTGATGAGACTTAATGTGATTGTGTATCGTATACTTTTGACAGTAAAAATGAATTTGAAAACAGGGAGCGGGGAGCTTTGCAAAAATCTAAAACAAACTCGCTCTATGCAAGATATAGATGCACGTACATGCCAATTTTGGTGTCTCTAGCGCTTACAGTCTCTGAGATCTAGGAACCCAAAAAAGGGACAGACAGACAGACGGACATGACTATTTCCACTCGGCTGTTGATGCTGATCAATAATATACTTTATGGGGTCTGCCACGCCTCCTTCTGCCTGTTACGTACATTTTTTTTTGGACAAACGAAATAGACCCAGTAAAAGTTAAAGTACAGGGTCTAAAAAGCAAAAAAAAAATTGTAACTAAAATTTTAATTTCAAAAATACCATTCACATAATTTAACAAACCTAACTTTGGCGCGCCAAAGTTTGAATACCCCTGCATACCATACACTATATTTATATAGTGGATAGGCCGTCAGATTTTTTTGGTCAGGCTATATACATTTGGCCGGAGCGAAAAACACTTTTTTTTTAATTTTTGATTTCTCGGGAGCGAAATGGTTGACCCGCTATAAAATAATGATGTGTGCAAAAAATCAGCTTTTTTGGAGCCCACCCTGACGTGGCACACCGACGTTCTTTTGAAAAATTAACCAAATATCGAAAACATTGGGAGAAAATTTGATACAATAAGAAAACATTATCTTTTTCTTGATAATGTATATTTTTTATATACATATAGCCCTAATATTTTTCTTTTTAAAACTGCATTAACCTCTAAAATCGGTGAAAAAATAAAGGAGGTAGCATTATTTGTATGGATAGGATTTTGAGTGATACCCTTCGGCTTGCATGTGGCTATAACAGTGTACTACTTTACAAATTTTCACTTTTTGCCTGCCTAAGAGACCTTTATATTTTTTCCTAAAGATTTTTGAGTATAAATTATAAACGCGTTTTCAACAAAGAAAGTCACTAACTTAAGGTAATGAAATCTTCTAAAACTCTTCCATACAACGTTTTGAAATCAGCTGGATCGTTATGATGTTAGAGCCTTTTAAAGTTTAAAAATTTTAATTTTTTGTGAAAATAGCACGGGTTAAGGTTCAGAAAAAAGTTCAGAAAGTATAAAATTCGTAAAAATATCTCCAGTTTGACAAACTAAGTATAGAGTTTGGACTTTCTCAAACAAATGAAGCCATCATTTATAAAAACCGGCGACGAATGACGAACTTATCCATATACATATATTACTTTACCCTAACCAAAATGCTCCATACTACGAAACTCATTTTATTGTGATTACCCAATTTCCCTTCCGTAAAAAAAATTCTAGCTCCTATATTTTTTCACCGGTCTTAATGGTAAGATCATGTTTTGTTTTTATATTAATTTTTATCCCAAATTTTTGGTTGATTTTTCAAAAAAAAACGTCGGTGCGCCACCTCAGTGTGGGCGCCAAAAAGGCTGATTTTTTGTGCACATCGATATTTTATAGCGGGTCAACGATAACGCAGTCGAGAAATCGAAAAATAAAAAAAAATGTTTTTCGCTCCGGCCTTATTTACATCTCTTACAAACACTGAAATCTGTGAGTTTGGGTGACATATCTAAAAAAACAAAAAAGTTTTTTATATTAAACATTGATATTTAACCGATCGTTCCTATGGTAGCTAGTGATCCGTTCTGGCCGGCTCCGACATGTTTATGTATTACGTGCAGCTAAAGGACAGACCAGTACCTTGTTCCATCAAGATAGATAAAACTGAGACACTGGTATGCATAGGAGCAGACTGACTCAGCTCTTATACATATGTATATGTACATACGGCATTGCTCATACAATTGGCACAAAATATATATACAATTTTGAGATAATTTTTTGGTTTAACTAATTAATGGTGTTAAATGGTTTAAAATTTTAATTAAATCGTAGTCTATTATATTAGCTAGTAAATGAAAAAAAAACCTTAATTAAATTCAGTTATAGCTATGTACAGTACATAAATATATAAGAATTTAAAAAAATAAACTCGGAATTTCCTGCTCATAAAATTGGCACAAAAATTTAGAGGTGTAGTTTTTTCGGAAAGAAGACGTATTTTTTATGTGTTATTGTTACATTTCAATAAATATATTTTATAAAAAAATGGAAATGAAAACCTAAACAGCTCAAATAATGGAAGGTTCCAAAAAAATGGTCTATAATGCACTTAAAGGAGGGACCCTCGAGGGACCGATTTCAGCATCGATAGGATCCGAAATAGTAATGGTTAACATTATAGGTCGGAACGTGAGATTATGGTGTAAATCAATGAAAATTGCGGTCCCAAACTATACAGAAGAAAACAGCTCCTGTCCAAGCTAAATATAAAGAGACGGATATGCGTTGTACAGGCTTACAAGAAGAACGACTCAATTTTGAAATAATTTCTTCTGAAGTGATGAAATCACAATAATTAGAATTGGAAAGGATGAAAAAACATATTTGCATCTTCCAAAACGCTAGTCCTTAATCCATGCTACGCAACCAAAAATATCATGCTTAGAGAAGGCAAAATAATGTTTTAGGGTGTTTTTGCGTGATCCGGTATAGGCGCGCTCGTCCATAATAATTTCTATATGCACCGGTTTTAATATTTGAACATTTTTAAGAACACAATGGAACTATACTCATTTGAGAACTGGCTTGAGAAATAGACTTTTTTGACCGTAAGTGGCCCTAAGCATGCTGTCAAGATCGCTTATACGTGGTGGAAAGAAGAGAATCCACAGTTTCTGGACTGAGCGGTTTAAAGCCCGGTTTTAGATCTTATTGACTACTTTGAAATAATGTAAAAGTGACTGATTCCAAAAAAAAAAAAAATAGAAAATTTGGATAATTTGTAGGTTGGAGTGTAAAAAGCACGGTTTTCCGACCCAAGAGAAACTTTTAAAAAAGATGACTCAAAGTATATATCCAAGAAGTCTTATAGTTATTGATAATTGTGAATATAAGTAGTACCGAACACTAAAACCGAGTATTATTTTTCTTTCGAAAACAGTACCCATTTATTCGAAAAATGGGTTTGTTTAAAAGTGTGCCAGTTTTTTTTTAAATTTATTTATATTTTTCTATATCTGAATTAAATTAAGGTATTTTAAGGTATACTATAACTATTTAAAACAAAAAAGGCATTAAGCTACGGTGGAGCAAGCTCGACAGTAGGAGACTCTGTACTTTTTGAGTGCAATGCGATCACTACAGATTGTTTCAGTTTAAAAAAATGTCCATAGATGGCGCCACTACAAAGATATCAGTTGATTTTGCCCGTAACATTGTTGGTTGAATAACTTCCACGCTTATCATCCGATTTGGACGAAATTTGCAGGATAGGTTTGGACCATAGTCTGTATTATACATACATATATACCAAAAATCAAGGCGCTGCATTAAAGTTGCTCTTGTAATTCGACTTGAAAATGTTGTATTTTAATTTGCTTGGGCGGAGGGGGGCGTGGCAAAAATCTAAAACAAACTTAATCAACTTGAGATATAGATGAATCTACATGCCAATTTTGGTTTCTCTAGCTCTTATAGTCTCTGAGATCTATGTGACACAAAAAGGGACGGACAGACGGACAGATGGACATGGCTATATCGACTCGGCTGTTGACGCTGATGAAGAAATATATACTTTATGGAGTCTGCCACGCCTCCTTCTTCCCTGACCCTGTACTTTAAAAAAGTATAAAAGCGTCTATTACGTTTGTGCAAATGTGCGTAACAGGCAGAAGGAGGCGTGACAGACCCCATCAAGTATATATATTGATGATCAGCATCAACAGCCAAGTCGATATAGCCATGTTCGTCAGTCTGTCCGTCTGTCTGTCTGTCAGTCCGTCCGTCCGTCTGCCTGTCCCCTTTGGGTCACCTAGATCTCAGAGACTATATGTTAAGAGCTAGATACACTAAATTCGGCATGTAGGTTCGTCTATATCTCCCATTGATCAAGTTTGTTTTAGATTCTTACCACGTCCCCCTCCGCCACCAGAAATCGAAACACAAAATTTTTAAGTCAAATTACAAGAACACCTTTAATGATAGCGTTTTGATTCTCTGTACATATAATACACACTATGGTCCAAACCTATCCTGTAAATTTCAATCCAATCGGCTGATAACCGTTGAAGTTATTCAACAAACAATGTTACGGGCAAGAGGAAGAAGAACGGACGCTAGCGCCCTCTGTGTTTATCTTAAGAATCATCTTCGTAGTGGCGCCATCTATTGAAATTTAATAAACTGAAATAATCTATAGTAATATAGTGATACTGTCGAACTCGTTCCACCGTAGCTTACTGCTTTTTTTATTCCCTTTTTTTATTATAATTTTGTCACGAAGTTTGTAACGCATTGAAGGAAGCCTCACAGACCCCATAAAGTATACATATTCTTGATCAGGGCGACGAGCTGAGTCGATATAGCCATGTCCGTCTGTCTGTCAACATTTACTTTGAAAAACTTTTTTGTTGTCTATGATATAACTCACATATAATATAGCTGCCATAGGAACGAGCGGTTCGGAATCAAAATTTAGTATGTAAGACTTCTTTGTTTCTTAAGAGATCTTAACCAAACTCACAGATTGTCTATTTGGTATAGTTTCAAATAGTCTGACCAAATTTGGTTTATATCGGACAACTATATCATATAGCTACCTTAGGAACGATCGGTTCGAAATCGACATCCAACAAATTTTTTAATAAATGGACGGCTTATGCAGAGCTCTGCAATGGTATGCAATTTTTGGATCGCCAAAGTTAGCTTGCGCTATATTTTTACTTTCTACTCAGTAACTTTTGCAATAACTCTGGAGTAATATTGAAACTCATGTTTATCTTTTCTTTAACATTGTTTTTTTTTATACTAATCGGATAATAACCACGGCAGATATTCGAAGACATACATATATTTTCATATATATTCATTAATATAGAATTTAACATCGTCCACAGTATTTTACATTCGGGCTTTATTACAATGTGTGTATGTACTTGCGCACACAGCGCAGAGATTGAAAATTGTGCTAAAATAATATTGTTTATGTATATTAGCCGAAACCGTAACTGTTAGCCGACATTAACCGATTAAATGAACTCAGCTAAATATATACGTTAATATAAAAAAAGCAATTTTAGGAATGTTATATTTTTTTAACACCGAAACTTAAAAATAAAAACCGATGACCATTACGAAACCAGTATTTTTAAAAATTATTTTACTAAATTTATACCTGCAATCTGAAAATTAAAACGAGCCGGCAGAACTTAGATAACCTAAGCAAGAATTAAATTGTCAGTGTCTATGTGCACAAGTGGAGTTAAGGATGCATTCTTTGATTTCGTGACCAGCGACAAAAATGCATAGATTTTCAGTGAACTAAAATACTAGTAGTGATCTCAAGAAATGTGTCGAATTTGGTAGGGGAAATATTACGATGATGTGCCTAAAAATGAACACAGCTGGTAGACTAATCGTAAAATTTTTAGGCATAAATGTTTAATGTTACAATAAAAGCGCGAATTTTATTTGTACTCTTGTAATCTCATAGAGCTTCAAAACTCACGCAAATCGACAACTACAACCCAAATCCAGTTGATATAAATCTATGAACAATTCAGTACTTTAAAAGTAGAAAGTTCAAACACGGAAAATTATCTCAAATGGTTAACGTTGGGAACTCTGTTCCTACAGCAGAAGTGAGTGACGAAAAGGCATTTCTGCCCTCAAGTTCATATTACACTAGGCAACAGGTTTTAACTTCTTAAATTGTCCTTTGCCGAGAGAACGGCACACAAATTTTCTTCTTAACATAAAAAAAAACTTTAAATGTATAATAAAAAAAAAAAAAAAAATATATCGCAAGCTTACTTTGGCGCGCCAAAGTTTGGATACCCTTGCAGAGCTCTGCATAAGCCGTCCATTTTTTACAAAATTTGTTAGATGTTGATTCCGAACCGATTGTTCCTATGGCAGCTTTAGGATATAGTTATCCGATTTGAACCAAATTTGGTCAGGATGCATAAAACTGTGTCAAACACACAATGTGTGAGTTTAGTTAACATATTTTAGACAACAAAAAAGTTTTTCATAGTGTATGTTGATTCTCAAGCGATCGTTCCTATGGCAGCTATATGATATAGTGATCCGATCCGGCCGGTTCCGACATATGTACTGCGTGCTACAAAAAGACGGACCTGTACCAAGTTTCATCAAGATAGCTTCAAAACTTAAAGACTAGTTTGCATAGAAACAGACGGACAGACAGACGGACAGACAGACAGACAGACAGACGGACATGGCTATATCAACTCAGCTCGATAATATATATATACTTTATGGGGTCTGCCACTTTTTTTTTGAACAAACTTAATATACCCCCAGGGCATAAAAAAATTAATTTGTTAAACTATTGATTTAGAGCAGCGGTGGGCACACAGCGGCTGCCTCATCTTTGGAAGCGCTTCGGTGCGAAAAAGCCTGCAAATCGACTTGCTCGTCCTTAGACCTAGCGAGATTTTGAAAACTTAAAGGTGTGAACCTCAAATGTGCATGGAAAAATGACTCCAGTCTGGTTGTTGTTGTTGTAGGTGAGGTTGTCTTGCTATCAAGTTGAGATTTCATGTCTAACTGATTTTAGGTAAACACAATTTACTAATGATAACACTAGGCAAAAATTTTTAGCGTTTTCTCTGGTCCTCGGCCAAATATTGCTTTTTATGATATATTTGGAGCCACAGATTAAATATATCGACTTTAAAAAATTTTTCTGGGTGTAGTTTTTTAAATATATTTTTCTTTAATTTGACCGCTTTTTTATTTTTCTTTAGGTTTACAGGTTCCGAAAGATAATAAATGTATATACTAATCATTTATACATTGTTTTTAATTTAAATCACATGTTTAACAAATAAACATTTTTAAAATTAAGCTTAATAAGCTTAAGATAGAAATTGGTATGTAATATGTACTTGTGGGTATGAATACCTTCAATGTTGGTATTTGTATTTTCGGAATCTGTAAAACGTTTTACAGTCAAATGAGCTGTTCTCGAAAAATGTGAGATAAATGAAAATAAACAACACGGTAAAACATTGAATTTTTTTTTAAATTAAAAAAAAAACTACACCCATGTGTATCAAAAAATTTGTTTCTTAGCGAAGAGGAGTTGCTTGTTGCCTGGTCCTATTAGATTCTACTTAAGTGTAAATTCACACAGAATATATTGCAAAAGTTACTGTTTGTAAAATTAGAATTATTTTTTGTTAAACCATTAATATTGATTATATTTCTAAATTAGATAAATTTTTTATATATAATAAAATTTGTGAGCTGTATTTTTTGATAAAAAATAATGATTATTGCTTGAGTTAAAAACCACAATTTAAAATAAATCATTATTGTGTAAGTAAATAAGTAAAAATAAAAAAATAATGATTATTTTATAATTTTTATGGTTAAGCTTTAAATGATTACAGTCCCTGATTTAAGCTGTTTGGGAAATTGGGATCCGTTGGGCTTGACCAAACTCGGGTACAAAAAAGTGTCGTGCGGGCTTGGACCCAACTTTTGTTGTAACCCCTCGGGAAACATTGATAAACAGCATTTTATTTACATTTTTTCGTATATTTTCTAAATGTATTCCTTTTATTCTTATAGCCTTGAAAAAAGTTCATTTCATTATGAAGTGTTTGATATATATGTAAATTTTATTTTGTTGATAACTTTTAATAGGTTGTGTCCGTTATTTTCATAATTTTCCAGCTTGTTTCTTTGCTTGCACATTTGATATAAGAAGTATGTAGGCATACATATATGTATAACTCCGTAATTACTTAATATTTTGCTTTGTTTAATGCCGTATGTATATGTATATACAATGTAAATTATACATATATACATACTATATAATTATTTATGTTATTGTGTTTCTACATTAATCATTTTTTCTATGTTTCTCCAATATGTGGCCCGACAAATTAAATTTACCATTTAAGAATCAGCCAACAATTTTCAGTTTTAAGTCTTTCGTTTTTAAGGTTTTCCTGCAAATCTCGAAGCAGCTAAAGAAAGCAGAAAGATTTACATCTTATATAATTGCACTTGATAATTTTATAATTTGTAAGAATACATATTAATAACATATTAAAATTGACAGTAATAGAATGAGGAGGAAAGAGCTGGAAATGTAGATAAGAAAACCAGTAAAATAATTATTTTAGCACTCATGTGCAATCGCTTTTGATTTTTATTTTTAAAATAATATATGCATAAAAAGAACAAATTATAAATAAATAATAATAATTAAAATATATTTGAAATAATACAGAACCAAAAAAACGATAAATTGCAATTATTTCAAAATAAGCTATGAAATTAAGTAAGTATATAATTTTATGGAGAAAAATAATTTAAATTATATAGTTAAGTATATGATAAATTTAAAAGTTATATTTACAGCTCCATTTATCAACAATCTTAACCTCAATTTATCGTTTTAATAATTTTATATTTCATTTCAAAAATTTTCCTTTTGGCCCAAAATCAAAGCGATAATCTTTTCGCTTGAAATAGGTATTAATTAGTTTTTCTTTTGTTTGTATCATTTTGCTGTTGTTGTCGATTTAGGTCCCACACAATTTTGCTAATTATTATAAATGGTTTCTGTTAATAAATATTTTCTATTTTAGATGCCTTTTTGATTAACTTGCTGACTAAATTTAAATTCAATTGCAAATAGGAAATACATAGTTTTGCCATCGGTTTTTCATTTTGTTTTGTCTAAAATTTGCTTAATTGTTTTTAAAAATATATTTAGATACATATACATATATATATATATATGCATATATGTAAATATGTGCTTGTTAGTATGTGTGTATGGTTTAAACATTGATAATGTTAAGTATGTGAAGTTTAAATGGTTTTTGTTTGCATATATGTATAGTAATTTTACATTAAAAGTGTAGAAAAATTCGTTAAATTGATTTGCATTTAGTTTGTAGTTTCCGTTTTTGCTTCGTTTAATCTTTATCTTTTTGTTTATTAGCCACAAAAGCAAATTGATGAGTTGGCTTGTCAAATTTGGTTTATGCAATGGCCGCATAACCATTTTTAAATTTAATGAGTTATTTAAGTTACTACGATTTGTGCACTGCAGCTCTGCGTAATTTAAACAAATTAAATATTCTCATTTGATTTCATTTTTTTTTAATTTGGCTGCAGTCTAGAATTTAATTCGATTGATTCTTGTTTTTATACATATCAATTAATATTATCATATTTATACAGTACTTTAGATATATAAATATATATATTTTATAATCTGTTTACTGAAAATGCTACAAAATGTTAGCTTCAGCCCCAAAAAAAGTATTTAACCACTCGGAGTTCACAAAACTCACAAATTACAGCGTTCAATCCGGGCTCAGTACATACCAAACAGTGGCTTTAAATTCACCACAATAACTTAAAACTGCCAATGGCTCTCAAACAGTAATGGCAGCTTTAGCCGCTTCGTTGACTGTTGTTGTTGTTCTTGTTGTAGTCTTGCATCTATTCCGTGTGGTTTGCGCACACGGCGCTAGGTAAGCATTTTGACAAACAATAGCGCCAATAGCACATTGACAAAGAGCACGAGCAGCATCAGCTGTTGGCGCACAAACCAATCCTGTCCAGAAATTTCGAGTAAATTTTAAAATTTTTGCCTAGACATAATGTCATGGTTTGATTCACTTACCTTAACTTGCGGACTAACCAAATACAGCAAGGGATTCGCCTTAAGGCGTTCGTTGACTTCGATTTGACGACGCACTGCCTCACGACGTGCCGAGCCCAAGGCGGACACTTCCTCTCGACTCATGGCCTCCGTAGCACGCGGCAGCTCCTGAAAGTCAGGCATGGACTTTTTGCGCTGTAGTGTCACATTAATGGGCACCGTCTGCAGAGAAAGAAACGAAGAAGGTGAATTGATATTTGCATTAATTCTGGAGCATATGGTGCATGCTACACCACCTCAACAGGTGGCTCCACAATCCAGCTTTCACTCGCCCGTCGCGCCAACAGCGCCGGCGAGAACATTAACTCCTCTTCATCCTCCTCTGGATACCAGTCCATTTTATTATTGTTTGAGGCTGAATGATCCTTTACAACAAGTTTACAAGCACTGCTAGCAACGCTTGCATAAGTCTTTAAATTCTATTGGCGGCGCCTCCAATTTGTAAACGAGTTGTACATGACGCTTAAATTTTGACTAGATACACAAATACTGCCAAATGTCTGTACGTCCGTCTTTTGTCTGCTGTCAGTTGTCAGTTGGCAGCATTGTGCCAAATGGCCAAAAATAGTTCAACGCACGGCAATGAGCCAAACGAAAAACGACAACAACGACAAAAACGATTGCTCTCTATATTATTATATATTCTTATATGCGACTCAAAATATATTTATATTGTTTAAGTATTTATTTTTGTGCTGCAAAGTGTCGGAACTGATCTTTCTCTGCTTCTAACGAGATCAACGCTTCTTTTGATACTACCAAAGTGGTTCGAAAAATTGTCGCCTGGCTCCGAGGCGACAACATTTTCCAATGGGCGACCACCACTTGTGAATTGTTCATCGCATTCAGCAGAGATCAGAGAGATACATCACACAGACAAATGTGCATTCCATTGTGGCCTGGCGTGCACTCAAAAGCCGCCTATAAATAGCCGGAGAATGGGCACATGGTTGGTACGGAGAATTCTCCGAGAAAGAAATCTCTCTGTCAATACATTTAGTATAAGGTTATAGAAATATTTCTTCTATATATTATCGGTGCGGCAGATATATGGCATACGAATTAAGTAAATTGATTAACTGTGTTATGAAATATATAGGAAACAGCAACCCGGGAATTTGACAGATTTACAAAAAGACGGACTGGCGAGTGCACTTTTAACGATAATAAATTAGGAAGTTGTTAATGAAAAGATCCTGCACTTCATCGTGGTGAAGGAAGAGGCATAGAAAGGACACTTGAACACTTGGTATTTTCTTGTGTGTGTGTTTTTTAGACCCTGTACCTTAAAAAAGTACCAAAGGGTCTATTACGTTTGTGCAAATGTGCGTAACAGACAGAAGGAGGCTTGGCAGACCCCATAAATTATATATATTCTTGATCAGCATTAACAGCCGAGTCGATATAGCCATGTCCGTCTGTCTGTCCTTCTGTCCGTCTGTCTTTTTGTCCCTTTTTGGTTCCCCTAGAGACACCAAATTTGGCATGAAGGTTCTTCTATATCTCCCATTTTGCCAATAATTAATATAATATAATATAATATAATATAATATAATATAATATAATATAATATAATATAATATAATATAATATAATATAATATAATATAATATAATATAATATAATATAATATAATATAATATAATATAATATAATATAATATAATATAATATAATATAATATAATATAATATAATATAATATAATATAATATAATATAATATAATATAATATAATATAATATAATATAATATAATATAATATAATATAATATAATATAATATAATATAATATAATATAATATAATATAATATAATATAATATAATATAATATAATATAATATAATATAATATAATATAATATAATATAATATAATATAATATAATATAATATAATATAATATAATATAATATAATATAATATAATATAATATAATATAATATAATATAATATAATATAATATAATATAATATAATATAATATAATATAATATAATATAATATAATATAATATATATAATATAATATAATATAATATAATATAATATAATATAATAAATATAATATAATATAATATAATATAATATAATATAATATAATATAATATAATATAATATAATATAATATAATATAATATAATATAATATAATATAATATAATATAATATAATATAATATAATATAATATAATATAATATAATATAATATAATATAATATAATATAATATAATATAATATAATATAATATAATATAATATAATATAATATAATATAATATAATATAATATAATATAATATAATATAATATAATATAATATAATATAATATAATATAATATAATATAATATAATATAATATAATATAATATAATATAATATAATATAATATAATATAATATAATATAATATAATATAATATAATATAATATAATATAATATAATATAATATAATATAATATAATATAATATAATATAATATAATATAATATAATATAATATAATATAATATAATATAATATAATATAATATACACTATAGCCCGAACCTATCCTGAATATTTCATTCAAATCGGATGATAAACGCGGAAGTTGTTCAACTAACTATGTAACGGGCAAAAGGAAGAAGAAGAGACGCTAGCGCCCTCTGTGTTTATCATATGAATCATCTTCATAGTGGCGCTATCTATTGAAATTGATTGAAATTGAAACAATCTATAGTGATCGCTTTGCACTCAAAAAGCACAGAGTCTCCTACTGTCGAGCTTGCTCCATCGTAGCTTACTGCATTTTTAGCTAGTAAGTACAGGATTTTCTACCGTCGCGATGGTCGGCGTCGACTGTAAAAGTTTACAATATAATACGAATAATTTATTCAACTAATTATCCAATAAGGTATTTTCTTTTGGTAAAATCTAAACTTAAATGTTTTCCGGCTTAATTATTTATCTAGAATTCTTTAAATTTTTGGTCTGCATTCAGTGTTGTAAAATGCGAAAGTAACATTCGTGCAAACGATGAGAAATCTGAACTGTGTATTTGTTGTCATGGTCAGTTTGTTAACCTACCTTAATTTTCTTGCCACCACCGCCGCCTCCACCACCTTTGCCGCCCATAGCCATTCCCATCGGTGTCGCGGGCTTGGCTGGCAAATACAAGCTCTCCGTGCGTTTGGGTTGCAAGGGCGAAGGAATGATATCCTGACCGAGCGTACGCTGAAGCAGCAGCACATCCTCGAAGGGCTGATTGGGCGACGAGAAAAGCGGCTGCTCCGCAGTATTACTTTGACTCGGTGTCCGCCCAGTGCCTCCTAAATTGGGGGTGCCAGCTCTCGACAATCTTCCACCGGCGCCAGAGGGCAACGAACCATTGCCAGTAATCGTCGAGGTAACTGTCGTTCCACTAGCACCCGGCACTGGTGTTGTGCCGCGAAACACGGAGCCAGCACGTGGACGTCCATCGGGAGTGCTGGACCCACCATTGGGCACCGAATCCGCTAGGCCGGAACGATCTAGTGATGCCTGACGTGAACCGGCAAAGCCTCCACTCATTCGACTCGCAGCGCGTGCATAACGATCGATGGAGGAATCGCGACTTGGAGGACGCTTGTAATGATCAAAGTGATCGATGGACGACTGTTGACCCATCTGGCCAAGCATTGGAGGTCTTTGACCTCGCTGT
Organism: Drosophila putrida; assembly: GCA_037043535.1. NCBI lineage: Eukaryota > Metazoa > Arthropoda > Insecta > Diptera > Drosophilidae > Drosophila > Drosophila putrida. The sequence goes on from JBAMBI010000460.1 coordinate 416,955, forward strand.
TGCTGTAGCTGCTGTTGCTGCAGCTGCTGTTGCTGCAGCTGCTGTGCGGCTGACATTGCGGCTTCCGACAACTGTTGCTGCTGTAGCTGCGAGGCACGACGCAACAGGTTGGCGGCATTGTGGCTGGGCGAGGCATGCAACGATGGTTGCTGCTGCAGCTGTTGTTGTTGTTGCTGTTGCAATTGTAGTTGCTGTTGCTGGTGCAATTGTTGCTGCTGTTGCTGGTAAAGTCTTTGTTGCTGCTGCTGTTGTTGTTGCTGCTGCTGTTGTTGTTGCTGCTGCTGTTGCTGCTGTAGTTGTTGTTGCGGCAAAATATTACTACTGTTGCTGGGCGACAGATTAGCATTGCCCCCTCCAAATGCCGTCTGCTGATTCGATTTGTTGGTGGCGCCAGGCGGCTGCTGTTGCTGAAACTGATATGCAGGATTCATTTGTGGATTGCTCTGTTGCTGCTGCTGTTGATGTTGCTGCTGGTGATACATTTGATTGATGGCGCTCACGACCTGTGCATGACTTGGCTGAGCATGGCTGACCAATCCAGACAAATCTGTTTGAGGGGACACGGGCAATTGTTGCGAGTACATTGACGAGGGCACGGGACACTCGGACTCCTGTTTCTGCTGCGACATACGACGCTGTTGCTGCTGCATGTTCAGATATTGCTGCTGTCGTTGCGCCTGAGTAGCATACGCATCCGACCCGAAGCCTCCACCGCTGCTGCTTGCCGGCGAGAATTGTTGTTGCGACGGTGGCATCATCGATGTTGGTTTAACGGCACTCGTCATGCCCAGACTCAGATCCACATTAGATTGTCCGGTGGTACCTCGAAAACGTTCCCGCTCCCGATAACGCAATTTCTCAAATCGTTCCAAAACCGAAGGCTTGAAATCGGGCGCAAATTCCCTTGCCATTCTCACGGCGTTCTCGCAATCGATTCGCGCTTGTTCGGCGGACACATCTGCGTTTTGGGCTTTGGCAGAGGCAGTAGCCATTCGAGAGATGGCCATGTCTGAACGTTGCATGGCCATTTTAAGGGCGCGCTGCGCGGAATTGACGGCGGCCGTGATACGGTCACGGAATTTGCGCGAACGCGCCAGGAACAAATGCTTCTTCTTCTGACTGGTAATCAATATGTTGTTCTTGTATTTGCCCTCCTCGACAGTACCATCACGAAACGTGGTCACACCATAGCCATGCTTTCGATTGTTATACCACTCGCCCTCATATCTATGAAGGAAGATTAAGAGGTTAGTCCACGTTTTTCAGATATAGCAGTCGGGTATCTACTCACTTGAGGCCGTCGCTGCGCTCGGCTACGCCGTGGCCACAGCGTTTGTCCTTCTTCCATTCCCCCATGTAGGTTTCCACAACTGTAGGATCCAGTTGCTCGTCCTCCAAGGTAAAACTAGCATTAGACTCCGTGTGCGCAGATCTGTAGGTATCGGATCTTTATTATTATTAGGCCTACAGATATACCAAAATAAAAAGCGAAATATTTGCTCTTAGCCTAACCAAAATAACAAGTAAACTTAGCAACATACTATGGAGTAAACCGTGAATGTTAGTTTGATTCGGGCCCCTATAACGAGTAGTCAGTTATTTGAACAACAGCAGTAAATAATTAAAATCTATAACGAATAACTTGTAACGAGGAACTATACAATTGTTTTAAATCACTTTCTTTTACGAGAAGTTTAAGCCGAGTCAATGTTAAGAGAGTATGTCAAGTTATTTGTAACGAGTATGTACATATATTAACGAGTACTGCGCTATAATTCATATAAGTAAAAAAATGCATTAAGCTACGGTGGAGCAAGCTCGACAGTAGTAGACCCTGTACTTTTTGAGTGCAAAGCGATCGCTACAGATTGTTTCAGTTTCAAAAAATTTCCATAGATGGCGCCACTACGAAGATATCAGTTGATTTTGCCCGTAACATTGTGAGTTGAACAACTTCCGCGTTTATTATCCGATTTAAATGAAATCTGCAGGATAGATTTGGACCATAGTCTGTAATATACATACTAAATATTAAGACGCTAGCATCAAAGGTGCTCTTGTAATGCGACTTGAAAATTTTGTATTTTAATTTGCGGGGGCGGAGGGGGCGTGGCAAAAATCTAAAACATACTCGTTCAATGCAAGATATAGATGTACCTACATGCCAAATTTGGTGTCTCTAGCTCTTATAGTCTCTGAGATCTAGTTACTCAAATAAGGGGATAGACGGACAGACAGACAGACGGACAGACGGACATGGCTATATCGACTCGGCTGTTGATGCTGATCAAGAATATATATACTTTATGGGGTCTGCCACGCCTCCTTCTGCCTGTTACGCACATTTTTTTTGCACAAACGTAATAGACCCATTTGTACTTTTTTAAAGTACAGGGTCTAAAAGTTTGGGCGGGTAAATACAAAGAGACTATGACAAGTGATTTGCAATGAGTAAAAATATTATATATATATGTCCGTCTGTCCGTCGGATATATATATATATATATATATATATATATATATATATATATATATATATGGCATATATGGCAATATGGCATATATGTATATATATATATATATATATATATATATATATATATATATATATATATATTATATATATATATATATACATATATTATTTTTAATTAATTGTAATCAATGTAATTCGCTATCCATGTCGACTAATTTGCAATGAATGAGCTTAAGCAAAATATAACTAATTAGTTTAACCGAGTGCCCAAAGCAACATAATAGTCAGCAAGCTACTGAGAATCGAATTTGTTCCATTGATAACGAGCAACCCCAGCAAAAACTAGTTTAAAACGCGTGTTTCCTACTTAATAAAATGGCTTACAAGTTTTCTTTAACTAGCAACAAATATTAATAGTCTATGCCCTTCTTCTTCTTTACTTGGTCATTCTCCCCCACTTACTTTGTTGTCAAATTGGACTGTTCGGAGCCGGTGCTAATCCACGAGGCCGATGACATTGTGGATCTTATGCTGCCTGAGGCAATAGTGCCACGCTTCTCAAGATCGCCAGTGCTGCGTTGCTTGCGCATTTTCAGACCCTGCAAAAATAGAGTACGAGAATGGTCAAAAATAAAAATAAAAATATAAAATAATTGTTAAATTTATAAAAATTTGTTTTCTTACCATCAGAAATCCTTTCTTTGTCTTCTCAGTGAGACTATTGCGACGCACGGGAAGTTTATCGGATTTAGCGGTCAAAACAAAACCACCCCGAATTTCCTCCGTCTTCTCCGTGGCTTTGACGGCATTGCCATTCTCAGCACTTCGCAGAGAACTCAATGAGGCGTGTAGATTCTTGCGACGATGATGTGAGGCAAGGCCAAAGGGCGCTGAGGTGCGTATTCCGTAGCCATGTCTCTTGCCCTCCTGCCATTGACCCTGGTACTTGCCTGCAATGACCACAACAAAAATAACGAAAAGTCCTATCAATTAAAATGCAAATGATAAATGCAACCGCATTGTGGGGCTTTATTGGAAAGCCACTTTTCTTCCCTCCCTTTCTTTCCTCCCTAGCAAACGGATGTCATGAATTTACTTAGCATGAAATATATTCATTAACCAACCTTTATCCTATTCCCAATCCCTTACCCTTGCAAAGCGTCCTATTCTATTAATGACTCCACGTGTCTTCTGCTATTTAGCAAGGTGGCTAGTGAGGAAAGCCCTTCCCTTCCCAAGGAGTACAAGTATGTAAATTGCCGTCTAAGTTGTTTGGAATGCCGTAACAGGTTGGGTTATTTAAGTAATTAGTATATAGTATAAGTGAGGCTCAGCAAATGACATTTTATAGTTGTTGCGGACCCAATAATTTACATTATTAACTGTACAGAATTTACGATTATTGCAGCTACTCGCACGCTGACCACTACTGCTCTATTATTTATTTATTATTATTATAAAAGGTTATATTTATATTATTATTTAAAGACTTAGTCACAAATGGACTTATTACAGTCAATAAGTCACAAGTGGACTTTTTAGTTTATATTTATTTTCTTACTTTTAATTATTAATTTATTTGTAGTATGTACATAAACCGTATTGTGGTATTTTCCCTAAGTTGTTTTGTTTTGAAAGTGTATAAATACTTATAGTTGAAGTTGCGCTGCGATTCGATTTTGGTTTCAGAGATCGTACCATTTTTAGACCCTTTACTTTAAAAAAGTACAAGTGGGTCTATTACGTTTGTGCAAAAAAATGTACGTAACAGGCAGAAGGAGGCGTGGCAGACCCCATAAAGTATATATATTTTTGATCAGCATCAACAGTCATGTCCGTCTGTCTGTCGGTCCGTCCGTCCGTCTGTCTGTCCCTTTTTGTGTCACCTAGTTCTGAAAGACTATAAGAGCTAGAGACGCTAAATTTGGCATGCACTCCCATTGAACGAGTTTGTCTTTTTGACACGCCCCCTCCGCCCCCCAAATAAAAATACAAAATTTCGAAGTCAAATTAAAAGAGTACCTTTAAAGGTAGCATATTGATTTTGGTATGTATATGATTTTGGTCCGAACCTATTATGCAAATTTCATCCAAATCGGATGATAAACGCGGAAGTTATTCAACTAACAATGTTACGGGCAAAATCAACTAATATCTTCCTAGTAGTGCCATCTATTGAAATTTTTTGAAACTGAAACAATCTGTAGTGATCGCTTTGCACTCAAAAAGTACAGGGTCTCCTACTGTCAAGCTTGCTCCACGGTAGCTTAATGCATTCTAGCTCTTATAGTCTCCGAGATCTAGGTGACACAAAAAGGGATAGACAGATGGACAGACAGACAGACGGACAAGGCTATATCGACTCGGCTGTTGATGCTGATCAAGAATATATATACTTTATGGGGTCTGCCACACCTCCTTCTGCCTGTTACGCACATTTTTTTTGCACAAACGTAATAGACCCTATTGTACTTTTTTAAAGTACAGGGTCTAAAAATCAAAGCCCTTGCGTATGTGTAAACTGTTGAACCATATTGGTGACTAATAACCTAAATGCAATAAGTGCACGGTGCATTAATTCAGAGTGTAATTTTTCGAAAACAATGTAAACTGCAATACATATATTCTAATATATTTTTGCCATTTTATATTATTTGTAGCTGCATTGCACCCACACCAAGGCAACTGACATATAGATATATAAAGAAAGAGCCATATGCCCGTCGAGGTAACCGAATTTCCCCAGAAAAAAACCACTAATGTTGCAAAAATGTTTTAGAAAAGAAAAACGCGAAAAGAACTAAGGAAAATATCATTGAACCGCGCCGCGAAACAAAAATATGACGTCAGTTTTTGGTCACTCTGCTGTTTTTTTTTGTATATGTGTATGTGAATGTGTTCGTAGAAGTGTGTGTGTGTGTTCCCTACCGACAAGGCGGAAAGCTCAAAGCAGAAAACAAAACAGCAACAATTGCCTATGTGAGACATGCGCCGAATTATTACAATAACGTCAAGAAGTAAAATAAAATGAATGAAATGAGAACTACAAATGGATTTCTGTTTTTTTCTTACGATTTTTGTAGATTTATTCATTTTCAAAATGGGCAGAAAACCAAATGTTTAATGATCTCATGCAAGGAGCTGAGTTACTTATACGCCGCGTGAAAACTTACCGCCATCCGCATAGGTCTCGCAACCGGAACCATCTTGATAGCCCTCGTTCCAGGTGCCCTCGTATTTGGCTGTCGACACCGTACTTTCCCTGACACCATACCGTCCTTTATGACCATCCTTGGACCATTCGCCGCGATAAATCTGCCGACCAATCTGTTCCACGCCCAAACCATGTCGACGTCCATTCTGCCATTGGCCCTCGTAGTGTGATCCGCTGTAAGACAATTAAATTAAATATCAATATTTGTGGGATGACATCTCTAGTAGATCTATTAGATACTCCCACATTTGCTTATATTCAGAATTCATACGATCTGTACTAAACTATTATTAAACAAATAACAATAAAAAGACATGAATATCGTTTTTCCAAGAACAATTAATAATTTAATTATTCAGCACTACGCATAATAATCATTAGATATTGATCTGTTTATAAATAATTCAAACTTTTTAAGACTCAAGAATTTTGAAGAATGTTTTCAATTGTAATATTGTTGTTCAATTTGATGGCTAGAATTCTATACTTTGAAACGATTTATTATTTCTTATTTAAAGTTTGCTTACGTTTGGCTATGTAGTGCTTTTATTGAAAATCAAATTTTTGTAGACGTATATTTATAAAAAGTTTAGTTAAGAACTGAAATATTTTTTTAGCCAAGAAAAAGTCTTATGCTTGCTAAAATATAGCTAAAAATTGATTTAATGCTGCATGTTAACAGCAGTCTATTAATCGGTGCATAATCTACTATATCATATAATAATAAAAAATGTGCACACATTTGACACATTCACAGCCAATAACAGCATTCGAAACGAATGCTCAGTTTATACCTATGGAAATGCTGACATTAATTCAATATTTTTTTTTTTTGTTAAGCGCATTTATCATTTTAACACTTGGTTGTGGAAAACTAAATTTCTGACGAAATAAAATGTTACCGAACGTGGAGAATATTTGTGTTCGTGGAAAAAACATTTAAGTCATATAAATTCCTAGTGGTTTCATTCATAAGCACATGTTGTACAGGGGTCTTAACACCCTTTACTTTAAAAAAGATAAAAAAGAATCTATTAAGTTTGTCCAAAAATTGTGCGTAACATGCAGTAGAAGGCGTAGCAGAGCGCTAATAGTATATATATTCTTGATCAGCATCAACAATCGAGTCGACATTGCCATACGTACAAAATTTGCGGTATATTTTCTTTTCACCACCGCTGTTTGATTGTTAACACTATTCGGTTTTCAGCACTATTTGCTCTTTCCAATAAGTACAGGTTCTCCTACTGTCTAGCTTGCACCATTGTATCTGTATGGATCTTATAAATGTATACATTCATACATAGCAATTATTTGAGTATATAATGTCCAATCTATTATAAATCTGTAATTGAAAGTGGTTCAATTTAATACTAACTACATCCCTTAAATATACGTATTTAAATAATATAATATATCCCAGTTTCTAAACTTACCTGGGCCATATATAAGATCCGGACACCTCAAAGCCATAGTTCCAGGCACCAGCATAAGCACCCTGGTGCTTGGGGCCTGTGCAGACTCCATGGCCGTGAGCCTTTCCCTCGTCCCAGCCACCGCAATAGGTGCCACCATCCTCAAAATCGAATCGACCGCCGCTCATCGGGGCACGCTTGATGCCGGCGGTGCCAGCGGCCTGGGCAGCGGCATAGGCGGCCATGTCAGCGCCATTTTGTTGCAGCTGTTGCTGTTGATGTTGTTGCTGTAGCTGTTGTTGTTGCTGCTGCTGATTTAGCTGATGTTGTTGTTGCGTAAGATGGTCAGCTTGTTGCATGCTCGATGTTTGTTGATCGTGGTGTTTTTGTTGTTATTGTTGTTATGTTCTACCAGTATTTACAATTTAGTGTTGTTGACGACTTGAGCTTTTTATGCTTACGTATGCTGCACATTGATTTACTGCTCAATTGTTGTTGCTTTTGCTGCTCTTGTTGCTGTTGCTTCATTTGTTTATATATTTGTTTTTTGTTTCAGTTAAATTTAACCTTTTGTTGTATTTTCTATTCGTTTCGCTTAGTTTCGTTTTTATTATTAGTAATTTGTGATTACTACGTATTTAATTAGTTTGATATATTTGTTTACGTTGACTAGCTTAAAGTTAGTTCTGTTGAAGGGGGCAGGCAGGGACTTGGATTTTTAGATAGTTAATTTCTTGATTTTTCACTGAAACGCGAAAGTTACAATTTGTTTTCCCTTCTCTTTTGGTTTGATTTTGATTCTGTTTGGTTTGCTGCCTTTAAATTATCCTTTCCTATGATCTGTTCAAGTTTCAATCTCAGACATCTCAAAGTTTAGGTATTTTATGCTAATATCGTAGGCCATCATTGGATATGTTGCAAGGCTATAAAGAAATTTATAATTAGTTACAAGGTACTTCAAATATTTCTTTTTGGTTAGTTGTCATGTTAGTGGATATCCATTATATGTGTTCCACAAAGCTCTAACAACTGAAAATCAATTTTTGGTGAACTTAAACAAGCAACAATTACTTTTAATTGTAAAAATTTTTTGAAATTCAATTCAAAACATCTAGAGCTTTGTGGAAGACCCCTGCTAGACATAACCCACCTAAGATTCATTCAGAAATCATTGGAAATGGAAAGTGATACATGGAATCCATATTTAAAAAAAATGATCAGCGATATTTAATTTTTTAACAGAATTGTTGTTGACAAGCGATATACAATTGAATTTCAATATTTCATATTTGATTGCGTAATCAAATGAATATTTACTATTCAATTGCAGTATCTATTCAGTTGACATCTTAATAATGGTTGTCCTTTGTAAACAGTTCGTACAGTAAATTTTTGCACAATCGAAAATCATTTCTAAATCTATTGAACTCAGATAGAAAATTACTATAAAGCATTACCTCAAAGTAAAGTTGAGATGAGGTTGTTGTTCTGATATGTTGTTGATGAAGATTAAAATGATGACAATGATGTGAAATGTATTTTATGCAATTGCAAAATTAATCGAAAATACAACATGCTTGCTGTCTGCCCTGTCGTTTGTTAATAACAAAAACGATTTTCATTACAGTTTTGCTTGGGACCGCGGCAATCAAAATTTTTAGATACATCTCAGCATCGGATTGTATATACAATATCGCCATGCTTATATTTATGTATGTGTATATATATTTTATATATACATTTATCTGTGTATGTTTGTGTTTATATGTGGGCATGTACTCGCTCAACTGAGCAACGTCAAAGGCAAACAACAACAACTTGAGAATTCTCAATGGGTGGGTGTCGGCTGCATGTTGCCTTTACGCTCAGCTGTTTGTCCATTGAGTTGGCCACTCGTTACTCATTACTCGTTAGCAGCAGCTCCCTCTGGCTACAGCTAGTTGCTGGCACTCGTTGTTTTGTTTGATTGCACGTTTGCACAATAGTAGTAATAAAATATTATAAATATTGCATAGAAGCACACAAATGCCATGAACAGCACTTGCAAAGTTTTCATTTTGTATATCGATGCTTTCCTATTGTTGTTATTATTGTAGATTTTGTTGCATTTGATTCTCTGTGTGTTTTTTGTGGTTTTGCCAAGCTCTTTTTTACTGCCTCGAAATTATTTATGTTGCCATGCCTTTGCCTTTTGCCTGTTTTTATTTCTTTATTGGATTTGTAGGTTATGCGGCTGGGCCATGTGTTAATCATATTTATACTCTTGCAGAGGGTACTATAATTTTGTCACGAAATGTGTAACGCATTGAAGGAGAGAGACGTGGCAGACTCCATAATGTAAATATATTCTTGATCAGGAGGACGGGTGAGTCCGTCAATCTGTCCGTTTGATACTATGCCAACTTATCCCTCGGCCTTAAAGTTTCTTGATGACACTTGGTACAGGTCAATTTTCTTGCTGCACACAGTACATTTGTCGAAGCCAGCCGGTTTGGATTACTATATCATAACCACGATGCGTTAAAAATCAACTTTTAGCATGAAAAACTTTTTTGTTTCTTAAGATTTCTTAACCCAAATCACAGAATCTGTGCCTGGAATAGTTTAACATAATAGTGACTATATTTGTATAGAATCGGACTATTATATCATAAACCGGTCATATGTCGAAGTTTAAATGCAGGTCTTTGTAAGGCGTAAAAAAGATAGCTTGATATATTTTTGTTGTTGTTGTTATCTTTTTTTAGTGCTTTATATTGCATGTGTAGTATTTAATATAATATAATATTAAGATGAAAACTAAGTTATTAAAACTGATATTCAATATACATGACTCATTGCAATTTCTTTTTTGTGATATACAAAGAAATGTTAAACAATTACATATAAAAATGAGTAATTCAGTCGATAACATGACTTCAGAAACCAATCGCATCTTTTAGTTAAAGTTAAAAGTTAAATAAAGTTAAATTTAAATAACTTTCTTGTTTTTTGATTTTAATATGTAAAAAAGTTTGAAGAAAAATCTTTCTCAATTCTGTTAATTCTTCGATTAAGCTCTAATAAATATTTGTACCTTGAAATTTGTTTATGATTTTTTAATACCTCCAAATGGTTGAAGTTATTTTAAGTTGAGTGATAAACTATCAGGCTTTTAAGAGCTAAATACACCAAATTGCAGATTCTTCTTTCTTACCCAGTTAAGTCTTTTTTGAATCGAAGCTACAAATTAAGAAGATGAATTACAAGATCATGTTTAAGGCTATCGCCGTAAGTTTTGGTACATAATATTAATAAGTAGTATTGCCCGAGTCTGTCCTGATTTTCATTTCATTACCAATAATTCAATATACAATTTTTAATTTCGTCGTGTTAGGGGAATACGAATATATGTTGACACGTTGACCACGTACAAAGATTGATTATCTTTGTCAAGCTATATCCGCTATGTCATTTTCAAATTATTTTTGCGAATGAATCAAACATAATGTGTCATATAGTCATGACTCTTATCATCTCGTATAACAAATCTGTTATCGATGCTGATTCAAATTTCAGATAGGCCGAAGCAAAAAGTTATTATAAAGGTAATATGAAGGAGCTTGTCAAATGCCAAAAAAAAGATGGGAAATTGATTTTGTACTTTCAAGTAAATTGTTGGAGAGAAATCAGGAACTTAGAATACGATAATAAAAAAAAATGCATTAAGCTACGGTGGAGCAAGCTCGACAGTAGGAGACCCTGTACTTTTTGAGTGCAATGCGATCACTACAAATTGTTTCAGTTTCAAAAAATGTCCATAGATGGCGCCACTACAAAGATATCAGTTGATTTTGCCCGTAACATTGTTGGTTGAATAACTTCCGCGCTTATCGTCCGATTTGGATGAAATTTGCAGAATAGGTTCAGACCATAGTCTGTATTATACATACTAAAAATGAAGTCGCTAGCTAGTCAAAGGTGCTCTTGTAATTCGACTTGGAAATTTTGTATTTTAATTTGCGGGGGCGGATGGGGGCGTGGCAAAAATCTAAAACAAACTCGTTCAATGCAAGATATAGATGTACATACATGCCAAATTTGGTGTCTCTAGCTCTTATGGTCTCTAAGATCTAGTTACTCAAAAAAGGGACAGACGGACAGACGGACATGGCTATATCGACTCGGCTGTTGATGCTGATCAAGAATATATATTCTTTATGGGGTCTGCCACGCCTCCTTCTGCCTGTTACGCACATTTTTTTTGCACAAACGTAATAGACCCTTTTGTACTTTTTTAAAGTACAGGGTCTAAAAAGGATTAAATTATAGTACAATTATCCTCTCAAAGAAATCTATGCATAAAACTTGATTTTTAAGCATTCTTTTCAATAATATTGATTTAATTTTATTACATTTATAAGAATTAGATATATTCATTACTCATTACATTAATTCGGAAAGCTCTCTTTCAATTTATGTGTAGGGTTTTTTTCCAATACTGCTGTTCGTCCAACTTATGCAAACAAAGAAAAATTAATTATTACTAAAGAAATTTTTTTTTAAATTTGTGCAACTCTAGCAAAGCGTGCCAGCCCTGTCAATTGATTTTATTGAATTCAAAGACAAAGCTAAAGGGTATACTTATGCCAAGTTAAAACTAGGACTGCAACGACAATGTATCAAATGTATCTTAGCTGGCAGTACTCTTGGCCCAGATTCTGTATTCGCCATGAGGCTGCCTCTCAGTATTTGTACCTAATGTTTCGGCATTGCGATATCGATAGGATGGTTAAATCAGAGCTCCACCGAAAATTGTTTGTTTGTTATTTGTTTTTTTTTTCGTTATGTTGCAAATAATTACTGTCAGAAAACAAGACGTCAGAGAGAAAGAGGGCAATGTGTGTGTGTATGTGTGTGGCCAAGTCTTTGGGCCAACAAAAGAATATATTTAAGTCCACCGCAGAACAAAGAATACAAATGTGACTTTACTACGAAATTTAGTGTGGAATCTTTTTATTTTTTCCATATAACAAGAATCTTTCAAGTGGTACAATATGAAGGGTCAAATTTAAACACTACTTAAATAAATATATAGAAAAATGCATTAAAATTGTTTTTAATTTAAATTGATTAAGAACTTGATTAGAAAAGATTTCTTTGAAGTATCGATTTGTTTAATTATAATTTTTAAAGCTGTTTATTTATTTGGTTACTTCAATTTTTTCAGGCTATATTTTGATGAGAGTGTATTCGATTTCTATTTAAATTGGTGCACTATTTATTCAACATGGTTATTCTTAAAATTACCGCAAACATTTCGGCCACTTTTTCTTATTTTTTTTTTTGTGGTTCTGTTTCTAGTTTTATTGTTCTCTTGCGATTGCCGTATAAATGAAACGAAATTAGACAAAACAAAACGAAATCAAATTTGAATTTCAATTCTTCTTAGGCTTTTGTTATTAATAGCAAAATACACACACCGACCAGAGCACCGTCGAGAGTCGAATGTTGGAAGAGGAGAATGTAGAGAGGAAGGGAATGACATTAGTGTTGCCTGCGTTACGGTTGCTGTATCAAGCTGCCAATGTTATTTTGTTCAAACATTAATGATGATGAAAACGCACGCATTAGGAGTGCATGTGCTGGTATTCGCACTTGGAAAGCTTTTATTCATCTTATTCTTAATATTCTCCTTAATTTTCCCTTTCTTTTCCTATTGATCTGTTTTTAACAAATTCAATTATGCTATAGATATTTTGGGTATTATCGAGACATAAGCGTAGCATAAACAGTAATACGGTCAATACCAAATTTTCTTCTTCACTAGAATGGAAGGCGAAAAAAGTTCCAGTAGAACCGAAATGAAGCTAATTTGGACGTCAGCTATCTAAATTTTATCGAGTAAATAGTAAGGCCGTCTATTAAATGAAAAATAAATATTTTTTGGAAACTCAAAGAATTTGGCATGTTGAAATAGAAACTGTTTTACAAAAATCTTGATTATAACCCTAAATAAAATTGCTACTTAACTTTCTATTTTAATGCTTCTTATATTCTTTACGACACTTAATACGTATTTGTATTTCAATTAATATAATACTTTGTATATACCAATTAATAGTAATAAAGAAAGTAATTATACTTCATTTTTGATAATATTAAAATTAATCATAAAAATATTAACAAAATTTTAATATTATCAAAACAAAACTTATCAAGTTATATATGTATATGGTATAACTTGAAAAAGTTGTCCGATTGCATGACAAGTACACGCAATCATATGGTTTACCACAGCCCAGGCATCTGTCTAACTTTATCACAGAGTGCTCTCTCGAGCTGGTCTGATAAAGGCATTTACGTATGTGCATTTATTTATAAACAAGCAGCAGCCGCATGTATCATTGTTATTTTAAAAATTGCTGGCTGCCAAACGACCAAAGGAAAATAAATAAAATACGCTTTGGTCGAAACAAAAAAAAAAAAATTAAGAAAGTGAATACTCGTAATATTATTCAACTGTATTCTAGGTGCTTTGGCAATGCTATTTCATTTTTGCGAAGCAGAACATGCCTCTATCTCTAGTTCTGTTTCTGTTTCATTTGCTGTCTCAGCTAAGACAAGAATTAAATAATAGTCCTATGACTGACGTCGTTGTCGATGCCGATGCCGATGACGATGATGAGATAAATAGATAAAGAAGGAAGCGGGCGAAAAGGAATATCGGCAGGGTCTGACTGGCAGTCGTCAGTGTCGCCAATTTCAAAATGCGTTTTGCCCTTTGTTTGTTTTGTAAACTGAATTTACTTTTTTGTTTTACAAGTAAAAGATAGCGACTGCATTTTAATCAATCTCTACTGCACTCTTATACAAAAACATACACTGATCCACAAACAAACACTCTCCCGCACACATATCCACACACACAAACACATTCAAAGCGGCACGCAGCATTCAGTTTTTGGTATTTTTAGCATATTTTTTCGTACAATGCGCACTATTTCGTATATTATATAGTCGACGAAGGCAGGCAACATATTCTCTAAATTGAAATTATTTATAGGTTCACATAAATTAAGTATTAACACCTCGAACAGCTATGTTCTAGCTACTGTAGTTATCGTTGTAGTTGTAGTTGTTGGTGTGTGTAATGTCCGTTTTCTAAACTCGCTTCCATTTAGTTGACACACCTTTTTGGAAAGACTTTTTACATGTTTAGGTTTTAATAGCTGATCGATTGATTTCATTTAGCAAAGTCTATATATTAATATTAAATATTTTACTTTTTACTATTTTTTTATAATTTTCAGTTCAAGTTTATATGGCTTTACTTCGAAAGAAATCCGAATATTTTGATATTGTTACGATTACAATATTACAATATTAGGCATTGACTATTTGCGATTTTTCGTTAACTATTTATACATTATATTATTTTGAACATTTTGTTTAGTATATTATATATTAATAAATTATTATTATAATTTGACAACTTTCTTCAGCTCAAAATCTAAGAACTTTTGTGTTAATTATTCATTTTATTAATATTTATTATAAATCTGCTAAGAATAGTCAAAGAAATAAATGATTTATTCATTGCTGTAATTGTAATTTGCTTATCATTAGAAACACATTCAAAACTTAAGAAAAACGCAAAATTTTGGCTCATTTTGCGAATACTGCTAATAGATTTCACTTTTGACTAAGCACAAATTTTTGTTCAAGCTAAATTCAGGCAGTACCAGTACCACCTTTGTACATAAATATTTCTTATTTGATTAGATTCTCTAATAGGTAGTTAACTCTTTTCAATTAAATTTGTTGTTGTTTGCTGCGTGTTTTATAATTTATTCAACGCAACGAATTTTTGCCAACACACTCACTTATACGATATATGTATATACATACGTATATGTATATATAGTATATAGATAATCATACACACACACTCACGCAGATACGCACACACGCATAGAATAACTCGGGCAAATTCTTAAAAAATGTGGGCATTTTTGTGTTTGGCCGCACACACGCGTTAAAAATAGCAAAAAGCTAAGGCGTTTTTTAGAAGACGTTGAGAAAATCCCGTGCCTTGAAAACGTTTTTATTTCCAAACGTCTCGGCGTAGCGTCGCTGACAACGGCAACGAAAGGAAATGACAACGGCAACGTCAACTTCGACGACAACGACAACACCGAAGAAGATTCTGAGGTTGTCGAGATGAGCGAGAACACCGAACGGAACGCACGAACGGCGGCTATCGACTGGCCGGGAAATGGGAAAACGCAATCGGTGCCTGCGATCATACGCCGCGCAGTAACGACAAAAAAAGAAAGAGCAGAGAAAGGTTTTTCTTTTTGTCTTTTTTGTTTTTGGCTGGGCGCACAGAGCGTATGTGTGATGTTTTATTGGCGTTGCGTATACGTCTAGTAAAAACTAACTCTTATTCAGCGGGGGCAGTAAATCGACGCTACATTTAGCAACACACGGACACGTCCAAACGCCAAACGTTCGCAAAACGAAAAGAAAGTCCAATATCTAGTTTTCTTACAATTCTGTCTGTTTGCGAGTAGTTTTCGGGGACATGCTGAATTCATTCGATCAGCGACAGCGACTGGAAAGCGACAGAGCTACAAAGCAACAAAAAGGCTTTATAAATTCATTTGCTCTCAATCTTCTTTCTTTCACTCAGTCCTCTCTCTGCCTATCACTCTCTATGAGTTTCTCCACCTCGTGGTAGTCATTCTCTCAAACAGCTGTTGCCAATTGTTGGTTCTGTATTTATGTGTAATTTTTGGGCATAAATTAATATGCCCACTCGTACATAATATTGACATAAAAATATGAATGAATGGCCGGTGGCATTCACCGATCTCAACTAATACTCATGCGTATATTTATAAATATATGTACATACATTATGGCGCTTTGTTTGCCTTGCCAGGTAATTGGCTAAATGACAGGCAGGTAATGTGGGGGCTGAGTCATAAAGTGAAATGGACAACAGCTTGACTTGTCGAGGGAGTGTTATTTCTGTGACCGCGCATTGTATCATGTATACATGTGTATATCGGCAGAATTGTTATTAATTTGATGGTAAGACACCTCTAACTTACCTGGCCAACAGTCCACTTACAGGTGCAGTTTATTTTTTCTGTATTTTTTCTGCGAAAAAGTAGCACACTCAGGGCCACTTATCCCCTCTCTTATCACCCACTTAATGACCCCATCAGACAGTCAACTAGTCAGCAAGTCAGCTCTTCACATGTGCTCTACTTTTAATGTCTGTTCTCTGTTGCAGTTTAATGCAATTACCCTATATAAATTCATGTTTCAAAGCGTGTCATTATAAAATAAAAGCCACAAATCCTGTTAATACTTGACCCTTTTCGCGGTAAATACTTTGAAGGGACAGCTCTGAAGTCATAATGTCCCCAGAGCTCAATGGAGGATACCCAACACAACATACAAGGGTCTACGCAATGGGGCGATCCGGAAAGCGCAGTTGCTCTTCAACCTATTAAATTATATATATACTCACTAAATATATGAAGAAACGGACTCAAGCGGAGCGAAAGCTGCACCTGAGCAATCAGGCTATAATATTTAATAATTTTATAAATAAATAATAAATAGTCAGAAGAATAGAAGTCCTCTTAACTTGCGCAGACCAAGTTTGCATTTAAATTTTGTTTAGAGACTACACTTTAAATTGGTGCAAAAGGTCTATTAAGATTGTCAAAAGAGAATTGAGAGACAGCTTGCCAAGTCGATATAGCCAAGTCCGTGTGACCGTCTGGCTACCTATATAGATTAAACTGTATTCCGCTAGTTACAAATCGAGAAAATCAACTTAATGCTTGAAAGCTTTCACCTTGAGTGGTATATATAATACAAATATGTACCTCACTCCGAATCTGTCCTGGAAATGTTTCCTAACAGGACACTAAAGATATAGGTATATATATATACATATATATTAAGTTAATGTTGCTCAAAAATGGCTCATTGAGGCATATTTTATGTGTGTATGTTAAGCAAATGTAAATGTTTTACTTTTATCAATAAAGCTACAGATACTGGGGACATAAGCTAATTTCACGACAGCACATTTGGCACATTCGTCACCAATTTTAACAATGCTTAGTTAAGCTTGAACAAATTTTCTTAAGGATCGATCATTTGCCATCCATACATGACCGAATGTGGTAAAGGTTTGTGATAGTGAAAAATCCCTTTAATTTGGATTACTAAAATTTTTGATTATTGGTACAACGGCTCTTAGTCAAATTTACAGGTGATGTACATTGTAGATAGTACTTAATGTATATACTTAAATCTAAAGAACAGTTTTGCTTTCAAAATTAAATTTCGAATAAAAATGTTGGTAACTTTATTTCCGAGGTTGGGGTTCGATGTTAGCGCTTGGATAATTTACTTTCTAGCTTTAATACCAAATCTACTATTTGACTGAATATTGAGCTAAAGAGAGTTATGGCTTACTCAATGATAAACCAACCCCCAGCAATAGGGAGCATAGTATCGTCTTTTGAAATTCTAAAATTTTAAATTTTCTCAAAAATTAGCTACATTAAATCAAATCTACAAATCAATAAAATTGTATAAATAAATATAATATAAATAATTAATTAAATACTGTCTTTATTGGACTCTTCAGATGGTTACTGTTCTGCTATAGATTTATTTTAGTTGCATATTTCGTTTCCTCTGCAGTCACATCGACTTCATTGTTGTTATATACCACACGCAATGGCTACCAAAGATAGTGGTCGGACAGTGAGCAACTGCCCAGAAGAGACTTGAAAGTCGTTGACAAAAATTAGGGAAGAGAGGAAAATAACTATAGATAAAAAAAAGCAGTTCTATAAGTTGCGTTCCTCAACATTCTTTTTGGCTTGCCAATGCAGACCATATTATACTTATCTAATAAAATAATTGTCTGTGTAAATAGACTGACTATGGGTTGCTCAGGCATTCTGAATTATGACCTACCTGACTCTGTGGCTGACAGTCTGTCAGAAGATGTCAGATGTTATGTTTTCTGTATAAATATAATTATATAGTTGACTTATTATAGGCAACACAATAAATTTATAACTGCTGTTCAAAGGGGGAAAGTATTTTCCTCGATGGAGAAGTATAAACCTCTCTGTTAGGGGAACTACGGCATCGGCCATCTTCAGAGTTTCCAAATGTTAAAATTGCTTTTTTCTTTGGCCTTCGGAATTTGTTATTCAAATTACTGCCTTTATGCCAAATTTATGAATTGTAAGCTTTTCATATTAGGCACATTCCGGGCTCTATCATCGTTCAATTTTAGACGTTTAATTTGTTTTTCATGTTCGACACACACAGTCAGCCATCATTTCCATGAATCATACTCATACGAGAACTCTTAAAAAAATGTTGACGAACTACGAAAAGTATTTTGGTAGTCTCATATATAATCAGACCGTGTGATTAAACGTCAGTTTGTGAAGTTTTATCATAAGCTGGTAAATGACTTACTAAGCTAGAGGAGTGAGAGAGAAAATGAGGGAAAATGCGGGGAAAATGTGGGAAAATAATTGATATGCATCTATTCGCTTTCATATATCGCTATCTTTTACATATTTGAATAGTCGATATATTTAATTTGATTTAATTATTAAAGATTACATACTGTTAATTCATAATATAACATCAATATTAAATATAATTCATATTCCACAAACTCCAGTCACAATTAGTTTTAAATATCAATACATATTATATCAAAAGAGTTTAACTTATATAACCATATCTTATAGTTGGAATGATATAAAGCAGCGTTTAAGCCCACTCGAAATCAGGCCAAGACGCAATCGCTGTGATTCGTGCAACTGTTGACTTGAAATGCATAAAGGACGCACTAGAAAAAATCCGATATAAATAATGAAATATGTATGCATATGTGAAGAGTGTGTATTTGCCAACGTAGGCGTGGCATTTATTGTTGTGCAAAATACAAAAGGATTGAAAGCCAACACACGCACACACTCAAGGACATAGATATGTATATGTCGTTAAGGGGCCGGTGACTGCAAGCAGGGCGGCATAATAACAATATCGAAAACAACGAACAACAATTTGAGGATGTTCTAAGTGAATACACATACAAACAGACATACGTACTGATATATATGTACTTATATACATATTTATGTTAAAGTGTTTGTATATTTAGTAAGAACTGTCCTGTGCTGCGTTGTCCTGACCGCTGTGATTGGCGCGATAAGCACAAAAGCCGCAAGACAAAAGCCAAGAAAAATCGACAACAACTTGCGCTTTAAGTGTTTATGGGATAATACGTATAATGTACACTTATTTAGATCTGTGTGTGTGTTTATGTAAGAGCCAAAGATTACAGCAACAGCAAAAGCGTAACACTTAAGAAAAGGAAGCACAACCTAAGCTTAGATACGCGTAGTTGCAGATACTGAGTACGTATATATGTAGCTTAAATATGTATGTATATCCAAACGTATTTAAAGCGCTCTGTTGGGTGATTACACCAGAGAAAGAGGAGGTGAGCGGGAGAAAGAGATAGAGGGACAGAGGTAAAGAGAGAGGAAGAGAGACCCAGATCGAGCCCCCATTGGGGCAGATACGGATGTGCATGCCGAATTTGTTTAAACAGCGATAGCATTTGAAATTGGGTTACTCTCGGGTGTTATATAAGGCCTTGGCAAGAAAACATGTGTAGTTGTACTTAGTTGTGAGTGCGTGTGTATGACACATACATAAATCTTTGCAGCGTCGTGGCACGCACTAAGCAACAACAAACAGCAATGTCATGGCTGGCACATGAATCACATCTAAGGAAGAGGGAACTCCACATGAACAAGTCAAAGGCCATTGCAAATGTAAACTTGAAGAAGGCCAACATTCACATTATATACCCAAGGCTAAAATTTAACAAAAACTAAATCGTTTTTCAAGTAATATTGTCAAGACCCACCAAATTTACAGTCCTGTGGCGTCAAATAAAAATGTGAAAATTCCGAAATAAGCAGCCTTTGGGAAAGCTCAACCAAAGCGACAGCATTAAATATAATTACGAGTTCAATTGGGAAAACTAATGGAATGACTGGGAAAATAAATAAAGAGATTTTCTTGACAATGCTTATTCGCTTTTTACCTCATTTTGGTAAAATTACATTTTAGCGAGTTATTTAAAAGCTAAATGTTTATAATTAAATGTAGCTAAGTTTATAATTATAATACAGCTTTCTCTTTAACGCTTACCTCGATACTGTTTTTAACAGAATCTTCAATTATTTAAGATATATTTAAATAAATTTTTTTATAAATCTCCATTATCTATCCATTTATTATTATTCAGGGGTTTCACATAAGCCACTTCCAATCAAGGGCAACCTCAAATTCAACTTATGGTGTCACAGAAACTTTTTCTCGCTTGAAGTAGGTATTTGGCACTTAAATAAATTATTTTATCAAGTAAGATGAATTGGACCAAAAAGGAAATTAATTTCTTAAATAATCTGCATTCATCTTTTGTTTAATTTAACTGTTTATTTTGCGTTTTTAAGCAATAACTGCAATTCAATGTTGGAGACAAGTTTCTAAGCAATTCGGAGACACCATCTTGATGAGACACAAAATTTAAAGTGTAGGGCTGACACTCTTTTTAAAAGGCCGGAAAATTTTAAATTAAAAATTTAAGCGCAACAAAACTTTGGCGCTCCAAAGTTTGGATACCCTTGCAGAGCCCTGCATAAGCCGTCCGATTTCTTACAAAATTAGCTGATTTCAAACCGTTTGTTCATATGTCAGTTATATGATATAGTAATTCGATTTACACCAAATACACAATATGTGAGTTTGCTTAAGATATTTTAAGAAACAAAAAAGGTTTTTCATACCAAATGTTGATTTCGAACCGATCGTTCCTATGGCAGCTATTTGATAAAGTTGTTCGATTCAAACCAAATTTGGTAAAGATACATAAAACTGTATCAAACACATAATGTGTGAGTTTGGTTTAGATATCTTAAGAAACAAACAAGTTTTTCATACTAAAGATTGATTTCTATCCGATAGTTCTTATGACAGCTATATGATATAGTGATCCGATCCGGCCGGTTCCGACATATGTACTGCGTGCAGTTAATCGACGGACCTGTTTCATCAATATAGCTTCAAAACTGAGAGACTAGTTTGACTAGAAACAGACAGACAGACAGACCGACATGAATATATCGACGCAGCTCGTAGCCCTGATCAAGAATATGTATACTTAATGGGGTCTGTGAGACCTCCTTCAATGCGCTGCACATTTCGTGACAAAATTATAATACCCTTTCCATGGGTATACAAAATTATTGCGAAAGCCCGCCAAAGTTTGGGTATCCTTGTAGAGCAAGTAGCATAATCAAATTAAGTATGTTATTTATATATGTATATACTAGTTGTAAACTTTTATCTTTCTATGAAATGTTATTTTGACACCGCGTGTATTTTTTAGCGTTTGCAAAGAGGTCGATTTTTAAGAAAAATCGATTTATTTTGTATTTTGCATCTCTATGGTATAGTCATGTTCGTTTGTCCGTAGGAACAAACAGATCTCAAAGATGGTAAGACCTATAAGCACCAACTTTGGTATGGCAGTTTTGATTCGGCACATATGATAATTAAAAGGGTCCGGACCGATCGGTAATTTCAGATTTTTAATGGGCCATCCCCTTCTCCGGCAAAGGAATCGGCCGGATCGGATCACTATATCATATAGCTGCCATAGGAACGATCGGTTCGAAACCAACATTTTGTATGGAAACTTCTTTGTTTCTTAAGATATCTTAACCAAACTCACAGATTGTGTATTTGGTATAGTTTCAAATAGTCTGGCCTAATTTCAAAATTGCCAAATTGGTGCAAATCAGATTACTATATCATATAGCTGTCGTATGAACGATCGGCTCGAAAACAATATCAGATATATTATGTAAAAAATCGGACGGCTTATGTAGAGCTCTGCAAGGATATTCAAGCTTTGGTGCTTGCGCTATATTTTCATTTTTTTATTATAGCATTTTTGTGCGTTAACCTAGAAATGAACATCTGCTGCATTACTGTACAAACAGACTAAATGAACAACCACACAGTCTTTGGCTTATACCCGCAAATCTTGGTCAGTGGTGTTAGTCTGATATTAGTACACAGTGCAACAAAAGCGAACAGCCAGGCTAACAAATATACTGGCAAAGAGACAAATGGACAAACAGACTAACTGGTCGCACATTCAATTTAAAATTTCCTGTCCTCGACAAATGCAAGGACTCTACGAAACAGAGAAAGAGCAAGAGCAAGAGGGGAAAAAGAGACTGACGCTGACGAAATGACAAACAGGAGGCGCACACTGAGTGAGCTGGAAAACTGTGCAAAGAGCACACGGGATATCCGTTTCCTTTCTAACAAGTGCCATCCTAAATACAGATACATACACATATAGACAGAGACACAGAGTTGCAATGAAGCGCAGTTTGCAGTCGCTTCCGGTGACAGCAATACATGTATATATACAGTCCTACGAACACTCACTTTTCAGGAGCGGCTTGTAGAAGAGGGTGTTGCATGTTTACGATTACTGGCTATAAAAATATATATGTATATCACACATGAGACAAATAAGTCTTTGCAGTGATGGCTGTAACTGTGATGGGGTAACTGGAGGCTCAGTCGTTTTCACGTCTGCGACACAGGCAATCGACTCAGAAAATTTTTGTTATTTCGATTTCTTTATCAAAAAGCAGCTAATTTGATCAAATATTCATACTGAACTGGTTGGTATGAAAAGAAGCATATATATTTATAAGCGGAAGGCAGGGAGAAAAGAAGGGAGCTTTATTTAAATATAGTATTACGACTTATGAATCATAAATGTATAAGTAACAAACATACATTAAGTGCGCACGTTTTTCAAGTAGTGAAAAGAAAGGTTGAAATTTTTATTAAATTAAAAATTAATAATTTAACAAGATCATTTATAAGACCTGGCAACATAAATAATTTTCAGCCACTTTATGTTGAATAAAATTTGAACAATTTCAATTTGTGGTAAATTAGTAATGAGGTAAGAAATTGCTTATATATATATATATATATATATATATATATATATATATATATATATTTTACAAATAGATTCAGTAGCCTTTATTTAAAAATGTCTTTAGAAAGCTGTTGCACTTGAATTAATTTTCTATCCATAGTTCAAAGATTTTTAACCATATTTAACCAAAATGATTCAATAGCTCGACAGTCTTGTGTAAACTTAACAAAATGCATATTAATATTTCATTGCACAGATAGTAACAATAAACAATAAGAACGCAACTAAATATTTTCAATATCAAAAAAATCTATCTACGTGTCGCATTTTCTCTGACTTGTAAGTAAATTGAAAATATAAAATCATGAGAATGATACATAAAAAAACATACCCATGTCCTCAAGACTTTTAAAATTTGGTGTTAATTATAAATTAAGATATTCATTTAATACCGATTAATACTGTAACTCACATTATTAATGTATCCATAGAATGTCACAAATTTCAAACGGTCATCATGTGCAAGTGTCAGGAATACATAAAAATTTCAATTTGTTACACGCTTATGAGCTCCATCCAATGTCAAATGCAATGCAATTGTGTCCTCTCTAAGTCTTCGTATATTTTTAGCAAATTTGAGTATTGAAATTCGTATAATCTTTTTGTTATGTATGCGAATACGTATGTATTAAAATATGTATATCTCTAGGTATTTTTATTTAAATTTCGTTCAGTTAGCTCTTCAGCTACTTGTGGATTCTTTTGTTGTTTTTGGTTCGTTTACAAAAGTTCTCATCTCAATTTCTTTTATTTATTGTTAAATTCTTGTATATGGTGTATAGGGAAATTATTGTTTATAATACGTATTAGGAAACTTTTGACGTGTTGACGGTATTCGAGGGGAGATTTAAGTGTTAATTGTGTGTGTTTTTCAGGTTGTATTTTGTGTTTTGTATATTTTACGCGCGCGTTCGTTTCGTTTGTTTCTTGGTTCGTTTCACACTAATTGAAGGAAAATCATTGAAAATTTCAAGAGAAGCGAAAATGTTGTTGTCTGCTGCGTCAGCGTTGCCGTCTGCAACTGCGACGCGGCGCAGGAAAAACCCCGAAAAAAACGTTCATGTTTTTAGCTGTGTCTTCTCTATTTTTAGACCCTGTACTTTAAAAAAGTACAAAAGGGTCTATTACGTTTGTGCAAAAAAATATTGCGTAACAGGCAGAACTGATCAACTGATATCTTCTTAGTGGCGCCATCTATAGAAATTTTTTGGAACTGAAACAATCTGTAGTGATCGCTTTGCACTCAAAAAGTACAGGGTCTCCTACTGTCGAGCTTGCTCCAACGTAGCTTAATGCATTTTTTTTTAACAGCAATAAGAAGGAGACATGCAAGAGACAGAGAGTCAGAGAGTCGGAAAATGGAAGAGAGTGAACGCTAATGGGCAGCAATGAAAAGCTTTTTCTTCTTCAGTTTTTTGTTTGTTTGCTTGTTTTTGTTATGGTGCGCGCTGAAGTTTCCAGACTGCCTTAATATAAACGTGGCGTATGCGTAATATGGGTTTTAAAAGTCCGAACGCTTGTCCTACTTGTGTGTATGACTGTGCAGAAGGAAAAGTTTAAGGAAGCGTTTTGCTAATGTTTAGCTGTTCATAGTCTGTTTTTCTGTGGGCAGGATTTATTTCTCGACGCCGCATTGGGAATTCAAATATTATAGCTGACTACAGTGTGTGCGCTCCTCAATTACTTATATCTGTCACCAAAAGAATGTGTAAGAATGAAGATCATTAAGCATGAATTTTATATAGAATTAATAAGACAATTTCATACTTTCCTATTCAGCTGATTGTCTTACAAAAAAGAAATAGTCTAAAAATGGAGTACAAATGTGATATTCAACTCAATTGTCAAATTGGACATTTTAATATTGATATACAATTAAACTGGGATCTGACACTTTGAAAGATATTTGTATTTATTATATCGATAAATAATATAAAATTGATGATAATATATGAGCCCTTAATTTTTCTCCCAAGTAATAAAGCTATGGGTAGTCACCAGATTTATAAAAAACAGCTGCAATGCGTACAATCAATAATATTAATACCTCAACAAAATCTTAATAATCTTATTTTGTAAATTGAAAATTTGTCAATATCAAACTAAACTCAATATTGAATTTATTTGAACAGTAAGTTGTTTGATTTGCTTAGACTTTTGGCCAACTTTTTTAAATGGGGCAATATCATTTGGGAAAAAACTTTTCAGAGCAAATTATTGGGAATACCAACTACAAGATATATATAAAAATTCAATACGGTGGAGCAAGCTCGACAGTAGGAGACCCTGTACTTTTTGAGTGCAAAGCGATCATTACAGATAGTTTCAGTTACAAAAAAATTCCATAGATGGCGCCACTACTAAGATATCAGTTGATTTTGCCCGTAGCATTGTGAGTTGAATAACTTCCGCGTTTATCATCCGATTTGGATAAAATTTACAGGATACGTTTGGACTATAGTCTGTATTATACATACTAAAAAGGCGGTAGCATTAAAGGTGCTCTTATAATTCGACTTCGAAATTTTGTATTTCGATTTCCGGGGGCGGAGGGGCGTGGCAAAAATTTAAAACAAACTCGATCAACTTGAGATCTAGATTAACCTACGTGCCAAACTTGGTGTCTCTAGCTCTTATAGTCTCTGAGATCTATGTGACACAAAAAGGGACAGACAGACGGACAGACGGACAGACAGACAGACAGACGGACATGGCTATATCGACTCGGCTGTTGATGCTGATCAAGAATATATATACTTTATGGGGTCTGCCACGCCTGCCTGCCTGTTACGCACATTTTTTTTTGCACAAACGTAATAGACCCATTTGTACTTTTTTAAAGTACAGGGTCTAAAAAAAACAGTAGTTAAAGCTCGTAATGAATGCAAGGGGGCACTCTTCGGCATGTTTTACCTTCGTGACTGGCTCATTGGACCTTGAATTATAGATTAATTAGAGTCAGAAAGAGAACTGGAGCTGAAACTGGTAGTGAGGGTGCGACGATGATGTTTTAATAATAAAAACCCTTTTCAAGGACTCGCCAAGCGACTGTCATTCACCACAAGAAAACACGCTTAGGTGCGTGTTTGTGCCATCTACAGGTAGCCGCAGCAAAAACACCCACAATCACTAACCCGTTACCACACAAAGTCTGCTTCGATTTTCTAGCGAAATCGAAACTCTACAATGCTCGAAGCAGAGAGCAAGTTGAAAAGAGAATTTGAGACTTGGAGAGAGTGAGATTTGGGGACAAAAAGCGCAAAATGCTTTTTACGATTTCATTTCGATGAGGCTGCAATGCACTTTGAATAAAAGGAATAAGGCTTACGTTTTGAAGTTTCCTTGTCGACAGCTTTCACTCAGAATTTTCCATTTTACTGCTGTTAATAATTCATGACAAATATTTAGATGCACACATAAACACTAAAAATATATACACACACACACACTAACACAGCGCGTAGCACAACACACAGCCACTGAGGAAGAAGAGTAAGGTTATGTGCTTTTAGGCGCCCGCAGGACTTGTGTCAATCTTGACTGTCCTTTGCCAACTAAGGACACGACACGACACGACAAGTTTGTAAGCTTTAAAGCACATCCAAAAGGATTGCACTTAAAGCTTCCACTGCTGACCAAGTTTATACTCGGCTCGTCTTCGTAGGCTATTCGGCCGCGGTCCCGATCCGTCTTTCCGTGCATGTAGGCCAAAACACAAACGAGCCTCTTTTTTATTACATATTTGCGCACGCTTCAATTTAAAAGCTTTTAATGTGGATGGGCGGCTAGTTTAGGGGTTAAGGGACAATAACAGCTTAAGTTAAAACGTATGCTTGCGGTGAATTGCAATGGCAACAAAGTTGTAAACAAATCATTAAAACCGTGGCGACACCGTGTTGAACCAATTGATGATGCAAAAGCTTTAATGGGGCTCTCTTTGAATGCATGTGAGTGTGTGTTTGAGGTAAGCTTTAAGCTTTTGAAAAAGCTTTCGTTCGAGAGAGCGACAAGTAGCACCAATAGTGACTATAATTAAACGATATATAAGTTTGAGCAAAGCAAGTAACTTTCTAGTATTAAACTATTTGCAATTCCAGACTTAAACTATTTAAATTGTATTCTGCTTATAGATATGACTGTCTTTAAAATTCGGTCCCTAAATTCATTGCACTTTTAAACTGTAACCCCTTCTGATGTAAAAGCGTCACCTTTCTAAAACAAAAGGCTGTCAAAGCCCCTACATCCCTCAACGCAATGTAAACAACACAAAGCTTTGCGCCAGCTCATGCTGCCACTGCATATGGACATATGTATATACATACACATGTACATAGAAACAAAGATTTCAAACTTTAAGCAGAGCACTGGAGAGAGCTTTTAATATAGCAACAATAACAACAACAAGAATGCTAGGCAGGAAAATAATTTGTTTTGATAACATTTTGTTTATTTTGAGAGCCGGTGGCTTAGGTATAGGGGAAGGCGTTCATCCGAACATATGGAAAGAACTTTTGGAATTCGTAGGCAGGTCAGGAAAGATATATGGAAGAAATAATTTGAAGCTGTCTAACGGATGATAGCAATTTAAAATAAACAAATCAAAAACTTTCAAGTACTATTATTATTATTGTAATATTACTATTAATCGTTTACTACCATTGCTGTAATTATTAATTACTCTCTATTTATCAGCAACATGTTTTGTAAACTTATTTGAGCTTTTGTTGAAAAGAGACCACAGTGAAGTAAATTTTGGCTAAGTTTCTCCGCCATCGTTTGTTTCGTCGTTTCTGCTTTGTGTCTCTGTCTCTTTGCATTTTGTAGCGCGCAGTTGCCGTTGCTCTGCTGCTGTGTTGCGTGCTTACATGTGTGTGTATGTGTGTATTGTTTGTATTATTTGTTGTTCGCCAGCAACAACAGCAATAAACGTTGTGCTCTTGTTGTTGCCAGCTGTGTGCGTTGTATACGCGCGCGTTTGTATGTGTGTGAGAGAGACAGAGAGCGAACGAGCAGCGTTTTGTGAGTTGTTGTTCTCTGTTTGCTGTATTTGTCACACAGTGGGACAGCGTTGTATGAAACTTAAGCACTTATTTAGAGCGCAAATAAAACTACAAATCCATTTTCGGTGTTATTTAAACTAAGAAACCAATTCTGTAAAATGTCAGAAAAAAATTTAAGTGTTTTGAAAAGTCTCGAGCCATCAATGATAATATTTTTTAAATATATTAAAAAATATTGTATCCAAGGATTTATTTCTAAGTAATAGAGATATTCTTAAGCTTATGCTTCTTGGGTCATCTAGATTTGAAGAAAAATTAATTTTATACGCAATACGAAATATTTAACAACAACTTCGATGCGTCCCACTGTATGTTGTGGCCTGCTGCTACGACTGGCGCTGCCGCTGTTCTTGTTGTTGTTGTTGTTGTTGTGTTGTGTTGTGTTCTACTGTAGCTGATAGATACTGAGTATCTGTGTGTTTAGTCGCTTTCGTCGCTTGAAACGTGAAACATACGACAGCCGAAAAAGAAATTAAAATTAAAATTGCAACGTTTTTTGTGTTACGTCAGTCAGTCGCTTGTTGTTGTCACACTCACGGCACAATCACAACATTGACAACACACTCGACGTTGCAGTTGCAGTCGTCGTCATTGCAAGCGTCGACGTTGCAGCGGACAATTTTTCGCGCCGTTTTTTTCTGCTGGCTGAAAAAATAAAAGCGCGCTTCAAATTCATTTGGAAAACGGTTTCTAAAAACTTTTGCAACGTTTACCAACTGCCTAAAAGTTCAGGTAAAATAAACAAGTTCGAGATTCGAATGAAACATTTTTGAAAATGAAGACATACATACGTATGTATGTATGTACAGAAAATAATGCAAAAACCACCGGAGAAACAACAACAATTACAACAACAATAACGCCTTGGCCAGATAAGCAACAACAATTCACATAGAAGAAAAATTGTATATGCCATAGTTTAACTGCTTGTGTGCCTGTGTATTGTGCATGTGTTTGTGCCTTTTGTTGCTGTGGCTGATTCTAACGTTGTTGTTGTTTTCTCAGTTCTTATTGTAGATGTTGTTGTTGGTCTATCTAACAAAGTTATTGCCTTAGCCTTTGCTATTGTTGTTTTTGTTTTTGTTGCTGCTGCTGTCATTGGATAGGGCGATGAGGTTGGTCGAGGTGGACAGCCGGGTATTTCTGCAAGTTTTGTGTGTGTTTTGTTAGCTTTAGAAATACTTTTTTTTTGTTTTTTCTTGTTTTGCACGTTGCTGTACCTTTTGTGTGCTGTTTGCTGTCGGCATCGTTGTTGTTGTTGCTATACATATATACAAACATATAAATAAATACATGTACATATTATATATATAGTTTATATGTACATTTTATGTTAATAGACAAAATACAATTAATATTGCCAGCTAGTTTGTTGTTTGCTCTCTCCACTTCGTCATACAACAACAATCAGAACAGTTGCGCAGGCGGTACAACAACAACACAATCAGCAACAGAAACCTACAATAACAAAATAAAAGTCTCTCGCTGCTGCTGCTGTTGTTGTTGTTATTGTTGTCGTAGTTGCTGCGTCAGCGACGCTGACAACTGTTAAAGACGAGCAAACAAAACTAGCGAAAACAACAAAAACAAATGAATAATACAGAACATACGACAACGACGACAGCGACAGCAGCAATGGCAATAACAAAAGCTACGCCAACAACAATAGCAAAACACCAACAACATTAACAGCAACAATAACAGCAGCAGCAGCTACAACAATAACGACAACAACAACAGCGAGAACCGAAACACGCGCGCAGCGTAGATGATGATAATGAAGTTGGCAATGTTGATAATAATGATGACGACAAAAACAACATAACAACTGTATAACAGTGGGTCAAGCATGGCACATATTTTTAAAATTCCGCCTTGGGCTTAGTGCAACGCTAAAGTCAAGATTTTTTTCAAAAAATTGTTCTTTTGGTATCTTTTTTTTATATAATTATAAGTAAATGACTGATATGCCGAATAAGGTAAAATAAATATATCCTTAATAGTAAAATGTTATAGTATTGGAGCTAAAAAAAAATTTAGTAACAATAAAAAACATACACACCAATCGGAATATACTGTAAGGAATATATTTACAATAGTAAAATAAAACAACAGAAACGCAGTGTTTCAATCTTCTTTTTAACTTACTCATGGCGTAGAGAACAAATTTTTATATCAGCTACGTATCGCGAGCATGAATGCCCATATGCTCAACTTTGTTTTATTAACCGTTAAAACATTCCGGTCCCACTGTGCGCACGTTGTTTTTGTGCCAAACTGGTGGGCCTAACGCAAGGTGCTGAAAGTGGCGGGAAAATTTGTTAAAGATTTGAGCGACAGCACCAGATACATATAGAGGGAGGGAATGAGCGAGTAAGAGAGGGAGAGTAGTTGCGATATATTGAGAGGAAAAGTGACAAAAAAGAGAGAGCAATAAAGAAAGAGAGAGGAGGCAGTACTTAGCTGAGTGGGTTGATTAGAATCAAAACAGGTAGTCGCAACAACAAAGCAGCTGAGCAGTTGCAACAACGAACAGACAAACATCAGCTAAGGTATTGCGATACATTGAAACGAATCATTTTGCAGAATGAATATGAATGCGCTGTGAGTATTCATACTAACTTAATTGTTGTTGTTGTTATCACAGACCAAGATTTGGTAAGAAATTGTTACAATAAAGACAAAACGTACAGTCAGTTTATGCTGTAGTTGTTGTTGTCGAGGTTGCTGTTATTGCGGCTATAATGTGAAAAGTAAACAATGTTGTCGTTGTCCCGATACTGCTCTCAAATTAATAGCAAATATAACATCCACAACAACAAAGTCGGCACCCTGTTTTATTACGGGTCACAAATTATACATACTTACTTATGTAGTTATGAAAACAACACGGAACAACAACAACAATTGCAAAAAAAATATTGCCGTTGTTGTCGCTTGACGTTGTTTTTGTTGCTGAGACAGCAGCAATTCCAACAACGCGAAACGGAACAACTTAAGTGAATTGAGCAAACGTTTCTCTTGTTATTCTGTCTGCCAACAACAATAACAACAGCAACAGCAACAGTAACAGCAACAAATAATCTGGCGGGTATTGCAGTCGTTGTTGTTATCAGTGCAATAGCAACAACAGCATTGCAACATACAACAATACCAAACTGATTGCAAATTCTGTAATTAACACAGTCTGTAACAACAGGCAAAACAACAACAAGCAGTGGATCGAATATGACCACCTCAACGCCCAGCAGCAGCAGCAGCAACAGCACCACCAATAATAACAACAATAACAACAGTCACAGCAAGAACAACAATAGCAACAATCGACATAACGGCGAGCAAGCAACATCAGCAGCAACTTTATACAGCGGCAACAGTCCAAGTGCAACAGTTGCAACAATTGCAACTATAGGATCAACAAATCGCGTCATGCAAGCGGACGAGGATTTCAACATACGATTCGTTAATTTAGTGCGCACGCATCGTTGTCTGTACGACAAGAAAGTGCCCGAGTATCGCAACAGGTGAGTTCACACTTCTGTCACTTAATTATTGTTGGCAACGTGATTTGAATGGGAATTACATTAAATTGGTACAATCAAAATAGACCAAATAATGGTAATTTTATTAATAAATACAAAATGTAAAACTGTTTCTTTTTAAGCCATTTTTGTTTTTTAATGTTTTCCCAACAAAACAGCTGTGTTTTCTTCAAAAAAGTTGGCAACACTGAGGGGTGTTACAGAAAAGCAAACCACCCAAAATCCAGCCAAAAAAAAAATATATCATTCAGTCGGGAGAGCCCGACAGTAGAAGTAGTAGAGAACGTCACACAAATTTTCTTCTAAACATAAAAAAAATGTTTAAATGTATAACAAAAATTAAAAATTAAAAAATGTTAGCATGGGACTCGAACCCAGATCTCCCGTCTGACTACGTGGCACCTCTACCTCTTGATAACTTGAAAGAGAGAAAGAGAGAAGGCGAAAACTCACAACAACAACAACAAATTAAATTAAAGAATTAAATAATTAAAATTTTCACAATGCATCCGTATTTATTCAAGTATTGTTCGTGCCGAAACTCAAATCTCTAGCTAGTTAATTGGCCAGTTATCCTTTTTTTTACTTTGTGGGCGAAGGGGCCTGGTATCCAAAATTTGAAGTAAACTTGATCTGCGTGCAAATTTAAGAAGTCTTCACACCAAATTCTAGGTCTTACCATCTCTGAGATCATTCCGTTCATACGGACGGACCGACGAACAGAATTAGAATACCTTCTGCAAGAGTATAAAAACAAAGGAAGCTTATTTTATGTAATACAAACTTAAGTTTTAAAACATTTGTGGAGAGATTTAATAAAATTATAAATTTATCCAATAGAATGGAATCACTTTTGTATTTAATAAAAATGCCATAAAGTACATTTATAATATATTTATATCTTTCTGTATATATATAAAACTCTATTGTATAATTTATAGCAGTATTTATTAGACCCTGTACTTTAAAAAAGTACAAATGGGTCTATTACGTTTGTGCAAAAAAAAATGTGCGTAACAGGCAGAAGGAGGCGTGGCAGACCCCATAAAGTATATATATTCTTGATTAGCACCAACAGCCGAGTCGATATAGCCATGTCCGTCTGTCTGTCTGTCCGTCTGTCCCTTTTTTGAGTTCCTAGATCTCAGAGACTATAAGAGCTAGAGACACCAAATTTGGCATGTAGGTACATCTATATCTTGCATTGAACGAGTTTGTTTTAGATTTTTGCCACGCCCCCTCCGCCCCCGCAAATTAAAATACAAAATTTCCAAGTCGAATTACAAGAGCACCTTTAATGCTAGCACCTTTAATTCTTAGTATGTATAAAACAGACTATGGTCCAAACCTATTCTGCAAATTTCATTCAAATCGGATGATAAACGCGGAAGTTATTCAACTAACAATGTTACGGGCAAAATCAGCTGATATCTTCGTGTTGGCGCCATCTTTGGAAATTTTTTGAAACTTAAAGAACCTGTAGTGATCGCTTTGTACTCAAAAAGTACAGGGTCTCCTACTGTCGAGCGTGCTCCACTGTAGCTTAATGCATTTTTTTTGCTTGTCTTATGTTTAATTAAGTGTGTCCGAATATGTTTTAGCTTGAAAGATTTGAAAACCTGCTTTGGGCCAAAACCCCTGAGATTTTTGTGGAGCTTCTGATTATTCAAGGCAGTAATGGGAGTGAGAATATCGCATTTTAGTCAATTGAAAAGAAAGTTGTGCAAAATTCTAAAACAAAATTGATTTAGGAAAGGAATAAAGAAATCTATTTGTACATTTGTTGAAGCAGATTTAGATCACAGAAATTGATAAAGTTTTCAAAACTCAATGTGATGAAAACACAAAGTAAATACTAATTAAGATTGATAAGGAAAGTATTAATTGGTTATCATTCGTTAAGTTAAAATAAAACAAAATTATTTAATAAATTATGAGTTTCATAAATTTATCAACCAATATCTTGTGGCCTTTCTGTATATGAGTTATAGGCAAGAGTCTACCCATAAATACTTTATTGATTATCCTGCTATTTAAACATTTCAGAGACAATCAGGAGAAGTCGTGGGCGCTGATCTCAACGGAGACCCGAGAAAGTGGTGCGTTTATAAGTTTTACTTCAATTATTTGAGCTAAAATATTTATGTGTCTATCTTTTAAGTTATTCACTGCAAGGAGAGATGGAGGAACCTGCGAGCGTGTCTCTCACGCTATATCAAACAGCAAAGTGGATCAGAGCCACAGCACAAACCCTATTACCTGACCGAGCATATGGCGTTTCTGTTGCCATTTCTTAAATCGACGAGAAACTCTTTAGAGGGCAACAATAGTTTAGCGACGCTCTTTCAGTTTTCCCAGCAGCATTTACAACTCCATCAGCAGCAACAACAACATCAACAAGAACATTTGTACTGCAACAACAGCGTTAATATTACCAACAACAATATAAAAGTATTGGATGAATCTTTGGAGCTGAAGCAGTCAACATCGGAAAATGACGACGAGGAGACAATTGATGCTTTCGATCCTGCCATAGCTACCACATTAGGGTTGCATCGCACGGACTCCACACCCGGAGTCAATGCAATGACAGTTCCCGGATCTCCGACCCACAGCGATACGACCAGCGCGAATAGCCTACAGAATTTCATACCTGATGTACAGTTGGCAGAGTCTGGGCCGGATTTGATATACAACGATGCCTCATCGACGCCGCTGCATCATCAACAACCACCCCATTCACATGTCCATGCTCTGCAAAGTCAGCTCCAACAGCAGCATCAGTTGCAGCATCAACAGCAGCAGCAACAGTCGCACTTTGAACCCAGCAGCGCCAAACGAATCAAGACGGAATGCGAGGCCACCACGACGAGCAGTGGTGTTGCATACTTTGGTGGTCTTAGTGTCACCGAGCACACGGATATGGAGTTCTTTCGAAGTATTTTACCAGATATTGCGGCATTGACCCCGCAGCAACGACGCAAGTTTAAAATTGGCATTCTCGAGCTAATTGATGATGTCGTCGAGCGTTATCCGTCCCAGGAGCGTTACAATGGATCAACTCTGGTTAATGGCAGCGGTGGTAGCAGCAGCACCACGGGCGGAGCTGCAGCAGGCAGCACAGCGGGCAGGCAGCACCGTTGCAATTCTGGACGAGATTGGCGCAAGTAATCGAAAATCTTTATAAGTGGTTTATAGAAATAGTTTGATAAGCATTAAATTGATTGTTGCCGAGAGTTGTTAAACAGTCAAAAGTTAAAAACAAACTCTTGAAATACCAAAAATGTAAAAATTATTCACTTCTGCTTATGTACATAAAAAAAACCTAGAAGGCCACTCGATGAAGTTCTGCAAAGTTTTCACAACAGCTCTTTGAGCCATTATAGACTTTCAATTGAATGTTGTCAATAGTTGTTAGACAGCTTTGGATGCCCATTGTGTAAATGAAATACCAAAAATTTCAGTTATTTCCGTTATTGTTTCGGCAATGAACGTTAGAATGCCATAAGCTCCTTAAAACTTGTTTAACAATCCTTGTAACAATTTGTGTTACATGTCCAAGTGTTGTGTGCTCAATGTGTTAGTTTTAGCCACTTAGTTATAGAGAACTTGTTGTTTATATACTTGTATCGTTTAGATAAAGCTTTGTAATGCAAAGTAATACAAATTTGTATATAGACATGGATGATAAGTTAAGATATAGAATTGATGTACAATACTACTTTCAGATTAAGTTGAAAGCGAGAGAAGTTCCTAAGCTCGCAAACAGTAGTGTGTCAATTAAAAAATGGATGTATGAAAATATTACATATTATTTTATTGATAACCTCGCAACTTCAAAAACAATTATTCAGTGAACAGCTGAGAAAAATGCATAAGAATGCTGCTATAAATTCTTTCTAAAGCTAAATGTCGATTATTTATTTATTTGTTGTTTATAGCTTTGAAGCGGCAGTCTTGGGATAGAATTTCTTAGACGGATCCTTAGCCATATCCAGCAGTGTTTGGGCGGGTTTAAAGGGGGCGCCATACAATTCAGCAAATGAATTCATTTTGTTGATTAACTTTCCAGCGCCGTATGAATCCACCCAGCGGAAGGGGCCACCGGTGAATGGGGGGAATCCCAAGCCGAAAACGGCACCCACATCTCCCTCCAATGGACTGTCCAATATCTTCTCCTCCAAGCACATCACTGCCTCATTGACAAAGCGCGACACCATGCGCAGGGTCAGATCCTCAGGTGTATTGACTCCCTTGGACACCAGAGCATACTTTTGCTTGAAAATTTCTTGAGCATCAGTATTGACAGGCCGGCTACCCTTACTCTGGCCATCGTACAGGAAAATGCCCTTGCCGGATTTGCGACCCAAGAAGCCAGCCAAGACTAGATCCTGCATAGCCTGTAGATTGCCGCCGCTGAAGCGATCGCCAAACGACTTGGCCAAATCCACAGCAATATGGGAACCTACATCAATGCCCACTTCGTCGGCCAATGTAGCAGCGCCTACAGGGAAACCAAACTTCTTGGTGTACTGATCCAGGTCTTTGGGATCCACGCCCTCTTGCAGCAGTCTAAACGAAAGAACATTATTAACAATGACTTTTGAGGTAAAGTGTAAAATCGGGACTCACCTAATGGCTTCAGACAGAAGTGTTGCTAGAATACGCGTAGTATAGAAGCCAGGTCCATCGCCCACTGTGATCACAACTTTTCCCTGCTTGAGACCCACAGCGACAGCTTGGGCAACGGTATCCTTGGACGTGCCAGGATGAGTGATGATTTCCAGCAGCTGCATTTTATCAACGGGCGAGAAGTAATGCATGCCCACTACTTTATCGGGTCTCGAGCTGCCAGCAGCAATTTTTGTTATGGGAATGGCGCTGGTGTTGGTGGCAATGACGCAATGTTCCGGCACCACAGCCTCCAGTTCCTTGATTACTCGATGCTTAATGTTAATATCCTCGAAAACAGCTTCGATTACAATGTCAGCAGTTTTGAAGTCGTTGTAGTTTAGTGTGGGCAACAGATGTGAGAGCGTTTGGTCCCGTTCCAAGGCCGTAATGCGCTTACGTTTAAGTGCTGTTGCCAGACCCTTTTGAACTTGGCCAATGCCGCGTGCTAGGCCAGCATCGGTGGCATCCTTCATGACCACATTGTAGCCTTTGTCGACAGAAACCTGCACAATGCCAGCGCCCATGAGACCAGCACCAAGCACGCCCACCGTCTTTACAGGACGCTGAGGATTACCAAACCGGTTCTTTTTGCACTCAGTCTGACCACGGAACAGAGCAAAGAGACCTTTTGATTCGGGAGTAGCTGACAATTCGCCAAAGCCTTTGCGTTCTGCCTCGTAGCCAGCATCGGTGCCCTTATCAACACCGGTGCGAATCACATCGAGAATCTGGGCAGAAATAAATATAGCTCAACTGGAGCTCAGCTAAAAAATTGTTAACTCACCTTAAGGGGCGCGGGATAGAGACCTCCGGAGGCCTTGAGCACTTGCTTGCGCGCTGTATCAAAGATTTTGTTTTTTACAAAATCCGTGTCCATAATAAGCGCTTGCAGCTTGTTGGCCAGACCAGTTTTTTCGCGATTGATCTGCCTCAACAAAAGAGCAGTAATTGAGTTTAATTTGTTTGTATTTTAGGTGAACAACTTACACGCAGCTTTCCGCTGGCTAAATCATTGGCCACTTGCACGGCTGTTCTCTCCAGATAGTCCATTGTGTTTAAATCTGCCGGCTGCAGACCTGGTCCGAGGGGATCAACCAGCAAGTCAACAATACCAAGACGTTTGGCACGATCGGCTCGAACTTGCTTGCCGGTCAGAGCCAGATCCAGAGAAGTGGGCACGGAGGAGAGCTTGGGCAGACGTACAGTGCCGCCACCTCCTGGCAGCAAACCCAGCATAACCTCCGGCAAACCCAACTTGGTTTTATTGTCCTTGGTAGCAATGCGATAATGACATGCCAAGGCAAGTTCTAGACCGCCGCCCAAACACACCCCATTGATGGCGGCCACAATTGGCTTGCGACTGCGTTCCATGCGCTCAAACATTATTTGGGCACCGTGCGAAATGAGCGAGGCATCCTCAGCAGTTTGGCAACTTTCGAGCATGCTGATATCTGCACCAGCCACAAAGCAGCCGGGCTTCCCCGAAATGAGCACGGCCGAGTTGACGGAAGGATTCGTTTCCAGTTCCTTAATGACACGCTCAAATTCATCACTCACCTCTGCGCCCAGGGAGTTCACCTTGGCATTAGGAGAGTCAAATTTAATAACCAGCACGCCATTGACTACCTTCGTGTGCAAATGTTTGTTAACTCCAGCCCCAGCAGCGGCATGCAAAGGTGCGGGATTTGTGGCCATTAGGCGACGTTGCAGTTGTGCTGCGCCAGGATAAGCTGTAATTTGGTAATTGATTTTATTGCCAAGATATACATCGTCAAATACATTGGTCAAATTAAGACTTTATTTAGCATTATCTCATATGCGGAGTACAAAGTTCAAAGTCCAATGATGCGATAGTCGGTGGTCGAAAGACTTGAAAATAATTTATTTTATTGTAAATGATCTTTGATCACTTCCTCAGTTTGACGTTTTATTCTTAGGTTCATAAGTTGTTAATCTAATTTTGGGTAATTACCTTTAGCACATTTATTTTGCAGCAGTTGATGCCTAGATACTTGGCCGATTGCACTTAGGAATCTTGTTGCCGACATAACACAGCTTATTATTCGTACAGGTTCGTGATTTATCTATAAACTTATGAATAACTATTGTAGTGCACTTTATGCTTGGCAAAACTAGTAACTGTTTTTGAAATTTAGTGCTGTTGTTTAAAAGACTGTGTGGCAAATAAAATCTACTTGTTGCTGCCACTGCACTTGGACATAGATCTGCAAAAACATCGATATAATCGAAACCTCGAAAATGTTTCTCCTATCGATGTTAGCTTTTCATAATCCGTATATCGTTGAATTGACGCCGAATGACGGCTCGTGAAAAGCACCTATATAATTTATCTTGTATATCTTCTAAAAGCAAATTTGTTTTATTTTTTATGTATAAATGGTTTAATGGGTTATTTCTGTCTTTCCTAATTAATCCAATTAGTCAGTAAAATCGGTTAATTTGGCATAACAGACTAAAACGATAAAAATGTTTTCTTTTTGCTTGAAATGTAGTTTTACGAAATAAGAAATTTTTAATTTGGTTTGCTTAGAAAAAATAAATTTTTTTTTGCAATTCTAATATATTGCTCAGTTTTAAAGCGAAGTAGTCCGCCGGGTCCACGAGTTTGACATAATTGTTGCATTGTTTTATTTAATTTATACTCCATCTTTTTTAGCCATGTAGAATCTTTTTTTTTATTTACGCGCATATTTGAGAAAAGTTATCGAAGCATCGATAGATATTTTTCACGATGATATAAGAGCTGCACTGTTGATTTAGTCGGTAAGCATTAATATACCCTGTTTATACGGAGAGAAAGGCGTGAAAACATTTCATATATTTCTTTGAAAAATGCATGTATAAACACTATTACATGTATTTGAGCTACACATGAAACTTGACTATGAATTCAGCCAAAATGCGTGTAATAAGGCGCAACCATCGATTTTTTAAGTGTGTGGTAACACTACAAAAAATAATAAATAAGCTACGTCAGTCATAAAGAGAAAAGTAACAGTTCATTTAATTAATCAAATAGAAAAATGGAATTAGAAAATAAAAGAGCGTTATGGACTGAGAGTGAAGTGAATGAACTCCTGGGACTTCTTAAGGAGAACGACATCTTAAGCAAGCTGGATGGAAAAACAAAACGCAACAACAGCATTTGAAAATGAAAATATTTAGGGACTGTGATTTTGTGCACTCCAAACACATCCCCTACTATCCGATACTTTTCGTAGGCTGCCAGCTTATATACATATGAAGATTGCTATCTGTTTTTCCAAAAGCACAGGAATTGTTAAAAAGTGGGATTGCTTTCAAATATGTGGTCGCAGAAGGTGACATAATTAAAAAAAAACCATTTCTTTGACATTATAAGGTTTTCCAAAAACAAATTTTCGTTTTTGGGATGTTCCATCAGTGCCCAATATGCCGTACTTCTGGCCTACTCTTAAATCTCCGCAATCTTAGCTTTTGACTTAATATAGCAGCTGCAGCAGGGTAAAACTGCATCAGCATCATCAGACATTCCACCATTAAATTTTGCTTTCCCTGTACTAAGTCCATCACGCGGCTGTGCCTCCTCTCCATTTCATGGCAAATTAATTTCGCATTGCGCCCTTGCCGATTCAGGGCAAATAATTTTGAAGCTTCCATTATATTATTAGTCTGGCAGCTCTGTTTGTCTTAATACGCGAAATGGTCGTGTGCCGTATAAACGGGGGCAACTTTCATTTCGCAAATTTTGAAATACGTGAAATAGTCCGAATAAACGTAGTAATAGTTTAATGTAGTGCTTTGAACATTTAGTATCGATTGTATTAAAATGTTGCACAGCAAGTATCGATAGTAAAAAGTCCGAAAAACATCGCACGTACATTCGTTTGAGAGCAGCGACCTCTAGATGGCGCTTTTGACTTTTTATTTTTACTGCGCGCGTAAGATACATAAAATTAAATCAATTGTTTATATTCGAGATTAGCTTTTATTTAAACCATTTAAATTATAAATTATATAAAATAAAGAGACCGGTAATTGGGTTCATCTTAGGGGGCTATGATGTATTAATCACCTTTAATTTGAATTGGAGCTATTTAGAAATATTTGCTTTTTGTGCAACTTTTTTACTATATTCTTAATAAGTATTTCCAAGAAATTTGAAATCAACAATATAGTCCAAGCTAACTTTGGTGCGCCAAAGTTTGGATACCCTTGCAGTTTTCTGTATGAATCGTCACATTTTTTACAAAATTTGTTAAATGTTGATTTCGAGCTGATCGTTCCTAAGTATGACAGCTATATGATATAGTAGTCCGATTTTCACCAAATTTAGTCAGTCTGTTTGAAACTATACCAAACACATAATGTGTAAATTTGGTTGAGATATCTTTAGAATCAGAAAAGTATTTCATACTAAATAAAGCAGCTATATAATATAGTGAACTGCGTGCAGCAGAGAGACAACTCTGTACCGAGTTTCATCAAAATAGCTTCAAAATTAAGAGTCCAGTTTGCATAGAAACAGACAGACAAACGGACAGACAGACAGACGAGCATGGCCATATCGACTCAGCTTGTCGCCCTGATCAAAATTATATATACTTTATGGGGTCTTTGATGTGTTACAAACTTCGTGACAAAATTATAATATCTCTGTAAGAGAATAAAAATACTACATTATATTCTTGTTTGTTAAAAAGTTGTACTGCATTCCTTTCTATTCCTCTTATTTTTTAATCATTTTTAGCATCTTCACTACAAGATTTCGAGCTTGATGAACAGACGCGTACTATCTCCACGGCTACCAGATTGTTATCAGCTTTTGGCTTTTCCCAACTCCGACCATGAAAAACAGAAAACCTCTGCATAGCCACAATTTATTGGGATAGAACGGGTTCTTTGATTTTTTTTCATCCTACCTAATCGTATCAGGATCGGATATGAAAAAACAAAAGGCACTCCATTTGATGGTTTGGCTGTAAAAACAATTGACTAATTTAAAAAATAATGTAACTGACACGAATCTCAACACTGTGAAAAGGTCAAATACTTTCCTACTCGAATCAAGATATTCTGATGTCAAAAGTCATACGAGCCTTAAAATTCTTGATTTAAGAACGAAATTCTAAATTTCAGAACTTGCTTGGAAAGTATAGAAAATTTACTTTCATATTTGTAAAAAATTAATAACAGCTTCCTCACCTAAAAAATTACAAATTTTCCGGATATTCATTTAATCTAATATTCACAATCTTAGGCCATACTATAAAAAATGCAGTAAGCTACGGTGAAGCAAGCTCGACAGTAGAAGACCCAAAGTGCGAAGCGTTCACTATAGATTGTTTCAATTTCATTAAATTTCAATAGATGGCGCCACTACTAAGATGATTTAAATGATAAACACAGAGGGCGCTACCGTCGTTTCTCCTTTTGCCTGTAACATTGTTAGTTGAATAACTTCCGCGTTTATCATTCGAATTATATAGGATTCAGGATACAAAAATCAAGGCGCTAACATTAAAGGGGCTCTTATAATTTAATTTCGAAATTTTGTATTTCGATTTCCGGGGGCGTAGGGGGGCGTGGAAAAAATCTAAAATCTAATAAACTTGATTAATGGGAGATATAGATGAACCTACATGCCAATTTGGTTTCTCTAGCTCTTAAAGTCTCTGGGATCTAGGGGACACAAAAAGGGACAGACAGACGGACAAACGGACAGACGGATAACGGCTGTTGGTGCTGATCAAGAATATATATACTTTATGGGGTCTGCCACGCCTGCTTCTGCCTGTTAGGCACATTTTTTTTGCACAAACGTAATAGAGCCTTTTGTACTTTTTTAAAGTACAGGGTCTAAAAAAAAACTCAAATTGGTTTCTAGTGAGTTTTTGGTCGCAGCATTTAAATCCTCCGTCCTCCTAACTCATATATCTATGAGATATTTGGAAATTTATAACCAACTAATTGTTTATTAAATCCGTCCTCCTAACTCAAATATCTATGAGATATTTGCAAATATATGACCAACTAAGGGTCACTTACTAAATTAGCTCCTGCGATCAAAAAGCGTAATCAATTAGAATCAATTATGGCTTAAAATTTAGTGAATTAGTAAGTTAAGTTAATAATATACTAAACAGGTTAATAGTCAGGTAAAAGCTAGCAATTTGTTTCAAAAATTATAGTTT
Organism: Drosophila putrida; assembly: GCA_037043535.1. NCBI lineage: Eukaryota > Metazoa > Arthropoda > Insecta > Diptera > Drosophilidae > Drosophila > Drosophila putrida. The sequence continues at coordinate 459,683 of JBAMBI010000460.1, forward strand.
GAATAGCCAAATTAGTCAGCTCAGCTCATCCTAGAGAAATATTCATAGTATAATATGCCTTCCACTCTACACAAATTTTTAATTCATGGAACTGAAATTATAGAGCATAATTTTTATTCAACAGACCAATTTTCAAAAGAAGCAAAGAAATGACTTCGGAGCGATTTTGTAGAAAAATCAGGCGGGATAAACAAAATGAAGATGTTTTCAATAGATTATTTATGAGCTCTGATCCAAAAATTACATATCTATCAGACATACACAAAAACTCGGCTAAAATACCTGAAGAGGCGCTAGATTTTTTAAAGCCCTCAATTACCATCTCTTAGATCCTTTCGTTCCTACAGACAGACAGATGGACATGGACGGATATATCGACTCGGCTTCTAATGCTGATCAAGAATATATATGGGCAATCTCAGAAGCAGACCACCGCACAGTGGTCGATTTGACGAAATTAGCTATTTTTAATTAATAACTTAAAAAAAATGAATAATTAAAATGAACACAATTTTTCCTTTAACTTTTTTCTTTTATTTGCTGAAATAAATATCTCTTATATGCAAAAAGCCTACAGACTTCTTCATCTATGAAAACTACTAGCGTTTTCGTGTAAACGTTTGTCTACATTAATGTACAATCGTTTAGTATACATAGATGTAAAACTGAGCCTTAAAACTAACCTTTTCATAATAAGAAAATTTACTTTTTAGATAAATGTCAATAGTAAAAAAAAACCTTTTTTCGAATGGCACGATGTGCAAATATTTACTTTTGCACAGCAAAAAATTTCTTCAGAGACACTTGCTGTAGCTACAAAAGTGTTAGTTATGGACAAGTGACATGCATGTGCAAAACGAACCACTTCGTTTAGTAGGTTTAGGATAGAAACTCAACTAGTCGTTCATCCCTTTGAGGTTAGTCTAGAGCTGGTAAAAATCTAAACCCTTTAATTGACTTTGTAAAAATTTTACCACAACTTATATATGATAAAATAGAATACTCGTCTTAACCAAATATAAGCAAAATGTATAAAATTATACGAAATACTCAATATGTAAAATTGGTTTTAATATCTCAGGAATCAAAAAAGTTGTTCATACTAATCTCCGACAAACATTCTTATGGATGCAATTAAATTTCGATCACTTTTGACAAAGTGTTGGTGAAACCCAAAAAATCGTTCATCTGATATTCGATTAAGAAAATCTGCCTATAAAAAGGATTGCTAGGCATATAGAAAAAATCTCAAATCCGGTCAGACTTATACATTAAAAGCGGGTTTCGCTCTATGACTAATTGCCTTATGCTGGATTTGATAATCCTGCCGCTCTTGAAAGGTCATTTGGACCAGCATCGCTTGTGTGTCAAATTCAAGTGTTACTTTCGCTTGGCTTTTCAAAGATCATGTCAAGAGGGCGAATGTCCATCAGAAATCACAGCTGCAATATCAGATTGAGAGCAAAAAACGATTAAATATTTAATTTATAATACGTGGCAAAAACTGTGGCCATTAAATGTCAAATGTTGCGACAATCGGGACCACAACAATGTGTGCAAGGAAAACTGATCTTAAACTGTTTCGAGTGACCACTTCAAAGAATGCGTCACAGTAAGGACACGTTGGATAAACGCCTCGAAAACAAATGAGGCGAGTTTAATGTGCTCCTGAATGACGACCTCGACGCATGCCTAGAAATGACCTAAAAGTCCAATACCCAATTGTCACATGCTTGTCACACAAAATGTGTATTTACTCGATTTGCGGCTATTTGTGGGGTGGGCAGGATGAACATTGTTCAATGCAGATCTACATGAAAAGAGCCTGTAACAAAAGAGACGTTCCAGTTCTGTTGTGTACCTCAACTATTAGTTTCATATAGAAAATATTTTCAATATTAAAATATTACGTAAAGAAATAAAATTAATAATTTAAATGTATAAATATCGTATAATGCGATTGCAAAAGCTACTAAAGCTAACTACACTTTAATGAAAATTTTGGAATCGAAATTTCTTGTGGAATAGAACAATATAAAAGTGTAAGTTACAATTTTGTAGTTTACTAAGCTTTCAAATGCATTCACTCATCTTTTGATGAGTACTTTATATATCTTTACTTAATAAGAATTTCCTTGCCGCCACAAAGATTGTGTTCCATTGCAGAAGCATGCGTTCAAGTTTTGACTTTCGACAGTCTTATGATAGAGCAGTCCGATTATTTTCACATCTGATCAACTTGTATAAAACAATACCTGATATAAAATCTGCATTTGAAGATCTAACCAAACTTATAATCTAAGACTTTAATTGAAATATCTTAAGTAACAAAAAAGTTTTTCTTACTAAATGTTGCCTTTTAATCGATATATGATATATTATACGTTCTGCGTGCAGCAGCAATACGGTTCTGTATTATAGCTTCAAGTTAGTTTCAAAGTTAAGAAACTAGATTGCACATAATTAGACAGACAGACATGGCTTTAAGTGAACGAATACGGTAGCTGTCAATACAGGGACTAACACAACATTCATTCACATTCCTGCAAAACTGTGCAGCACACTCACATGTGAGTGATGCATTGCTCTTTAGAGGCATTCAAGCAGACCTCTAATGCTTATATTGACTCAAATCGTGGTGCTGATCAAGAATATATATACTATATATAGGGCATGCAACGCCTGACAAAATTATTATACTCTTTGCAACAGTATAAATATATCTGTAAATATAAATAAAGTTTCATGATTTGCTTTTTCCCTGATTATATTCGTATGAAGCAAGTTCTAAGCCTCCTCTTGTTATTATTATTTTATTTTTTCAATTACAAAGAAAAACCCCCTTTAAAAAGCCATATCACTTTATTTAGACATACACACAAATATGTTTTTTTTTGTATCACGGTAAGCCTTAAATATTTAAACCACTTAAAAGGTATTTAAAATGAATTTTTTTATGCACAATTAAAGGACCCGAAGAAAGGTGGAATTGCCTGTCAGGCGCCACTCAACTATTTCCAACTATAAACCAATTGTTTTCCAAAGCGTTTTTTATGCTAAGCTGATTATAAATTATTTAAAAGTAGATGAAAAAAGGCGGATGGGATAGGGTTTGCCAACCCTAAATGTAACCCTAATGAGGGTATGAGGGCTACCATAAACAAAACACCCATTAGTTGAAGCGTGTCTGCATTGCGACGCGTGCGACCTTCAAGGATATTCGCGCACTCTGACCTGGCAGGCGGATGAGTTGGATGCCTTTGAGATGACTTTGTTTCAAGTGATATTTGCATACATAATTCGAGTTCTACCCCTGTGATCGAACGAAATGAAAACATTTATAATGTTTTGATTTCATTTATGTTAATTTTCGACCATAAATCAGAAGCAGAACGTGTGCTTCCTGTCGCATCCGTCGGGGCTTACACTATTTTCCCTTGTTTCTTTGATTAGCCCCTTAAAAAATCACAATAATGTAAACCCCATATGCAAATAAACAGTGCTCTTTTTGACTTTGTTGTTATCCTTTTGCTGCTCTTATTTTCGATGCCGTCTATTATGCAAATTTGTTAACGCTGATCTTTTTCGCCTGTAGTAATTTAATATTCGCGTGACTTTGCGAAACTGCTCAGATTCTGTTTGAATTGGGGTTGAGGTTTTTGTCATACTAATTTAAAGTGGATATTATGCAATTTTTTTCAATTTGCTAATGAAGACTTTTATCGGCTCATAGAACTGTTCATTTTTAAATTAATTTCAAATTTGCTGAAGAAATTTACAAAAGTATGCCATTAAATTCTGCGAACACATTAATTTCATTTCATACCTTAATCTGCTAAACAAATTTATTTGTCATCATTATCAATTAAATCCAATAATCTAAAATATTCTATATTATTAACTTGAAATAAAAAATTATAAAACCAAATATTTGGCTCATCAATTAAAATGAGTAATCGATATACCCTGTATAAGAGACTTTAGAGAGCTCTATTGGAAGTTATTTTATTTTTAATAAAATACATTTGTACATACGTTTATCCATATTTGTTGACACACTTTTTTTCTTAACGACATTAACTTAAATTAAATCTCTTAAATTAAATTAAATCATTGAAGGAGGCCTCACAGATCATATAAAGTATATATATTCTCGATCAGGGCGACGAGCTGAGTCAGAGTACATATGTCGAAGCCGGCCGGCCAGATCGGATCATATATCATATAGGAACGATCGATTTGAAATCAACCTTTAGTATGAAAAACTTTTTTGTTTCCTTAGATATCTCAACCAAACTCACGAATTGTGTGTTTTGAATGCAGTTTTATACATCCTTACCAAATTTGGTTCAAATCGGTCTACTATATCATATGGCAATATGATAAACTTTATGTTTTTCAAGATACTCAAATTCACAGATAGTGTGTTTGGTATAGTTTCAAACAGACTGACCAAATTTGGTGAAAATCGGACTACTATATCATATAGCTGTCATAAAAACGATCATCTCGAGATCAACATTTAACAAATTTTGTAAAAAGTCTGACGAATCATACAGGGAACTGCAAGGGTATCCAAACTTTGGCGCACCGAAGTTAACTTGCGCTATATTTTTTGAATAATTCAATGCTTAAATAAATGCATTGGGTAAATGAAATCAAAAAGCCTGAAATCTCTGCCTGAGGAAATCCTTGTGCGAACGCACTTGGTTAGCCGCTTGAGCTACTAAACGTCCAATCTCATGGGGATCAAAGCGATAATTCGTAAATATGGCATGTGCGTCACCCTCGGCATGATGTCCCTCATCTTGTGGATATCATATTCATGATATTATAAAAATTCCTTTAGGAATTATTTTTTATAATGCTTAAATGCTTTGCTTCTGACTTTTCTTTTCATGTCTATGTGTTTTTCAAGACAGGCTCTGTTTTCTATTCCGAAAATTTTATTATAATTCAATAAAAATAAATTTTATAAAAATTCCTTTAGGAACTATTTTGTATAATGTTAAAATGCTTCGCTTCTGACTTTTCTTTTTATGTCTATTTGTTTTTCAAGACAGGCTGATAAAAAACATTGTAATTGTTAAAAAATGTCATATCTTTATTATCAAATTTCATAAATAGGTGGTTTAGACGTCACTTAGTTTACTAACATACTAAATTATTAATAATATGCACTTAAGTTAAAACTTTGGAATAGCTGGGAGAAACAATTAGAGCTCAATAACTAAAGAGCTTGAAACATGGTAATAAGAAAAAGAACGAACAAGCAAATTGTGATATTAGGGGGAAAGTGATGGGATAATGAAAGGAAATATAACTTGGTTTAACTAGAGACTAGAACAACGCTTGAGTGTTTGAGATCTTTGGGATTAGCAGAAGACGCCAATTCCAGGCTCTAGGTTTGTAGGGCTCTCATATGAAGCTGGCGTGATATTGGCATCCATTTGAATATGCCAATCGTGATCCACACTAGTGTTACTGTAATAATATTCCGTAGTCTGTTGTTGTTGCTGGTAGGAGATGTCAATGTTGGCAGCTGGAACAAAGGGTTGTTCTTGTTGTTGTAGAGCTTGTTGTTGATAGGAATTTGTCTCATCATAGTGCAACTCTACAGTGTTGCCAACGCCATCATTGATATTCGGATCAAAGACATTGAAGATCTCCGAGTTGGGCGAGTAGAAGTTATCGGGGCTGGCATTGGAACTGCCACTAATATCCAGAGATTGTGGCACGTACCCATTAAAGTAGCTACTATAATCGGAGCTGTAGCCAGAGCTGCTTGTTAAGCTGGAGGTGTCATCGCAGCTCTCGTAGAGATTGAGGCCAGGCTGATAACCTGAAGTATTCGTTGTTGTTGTTGTGGCAAGTTCATAGCCATGTTGTGGCAATGTCAGCTGCGACTGTTGCACTTCTGTGTAATAGCTCCCTGTGGAGCTGTTAGAGGAAATTGGCGAGTGCAACATGTCGTAGCCATAGATGCTAGCTCCTCCATTGTAGTTAGCATTTTGAGGATAATAAGAATCTGTGCTCCATTGAGGTGTCATGTAGTTTGTTTGGCCAGGGTTGAAGACTTCAGTTGCCGTAGTAGATGTTGTACCTGTGGCGGGATTAACAACAGGATAATCTATGCTAACTGTCTCCACATTGCTGGCACGCCCTTTACGTTTGCTCGCGTTCTCCTGGAGCAATTGCGTTTTAGCCTGACGCTTGTTAGTCCGCAAACTACAGAGTTTGTCACTCAGAGCTGCATCCCTAGCCAACATCACCGCCAAGCTGCGCACCCGTCTTCCGCCAGCAAGCAGACGACGTGCCTCCGTGGAACCCTTGGCCTCGGGACGCGGATGATCATGGGTGCCCTTGGCTTGAAAATAAATGGCATTTCCCGAACGTCGCCAAAAGTGGGTCACGGGATAACCACAATGTCCACGACAGGGCTGTATTTCCAGTCGACCATTGCAATTCCTAGATATTCCGAGAGAGGAGAGTTTAGTAACTTGTCATCCTTGAAGCAGTGGCTTGTTACTCACCTATTGGGACACTGCTTTCCTTGTTGCTTGCGGCGGGCCTTATCGCATATTGCGGGACGCAGATGAACCCTGGCTCCATTTGGCAGCTGGCACTTGGCGGTACAGAGAAGCACGCCTAGGCAGCTCTTCTTCAGGATGTTCACATTGTGATTGTTGGTGTTTCTCATTGCCCAACCGCTGGCATGCTTCTTGGCATCCTCACTGTGGGCGGTATAAATCAAACGGCAATGTCCATTGGCCCAATCGTTAAACTCGTCATGTTCGCTGACCGTTGGCACAACCGTATCATTGATATCCCATTCGATTTGAATGCGCGATGTGCTCGCCGGCGGACTCGGCACGGGCAACTGTGCCAAAGGCAGAGTGTTTAACACCATGGTTATAATTGTGTTTTTAATAGATCTTCCTATGGTTAAGTCTTTTCACTTTTCAAACTTGTCTCGTTTCTCGTCAATCGATTCTCGTTGCTCAAATTGTCAGTGTGAAACGTTGCTTTTCCGGCACGACGTCCGTTCACAACGGCTGCGCAATGTTGACTGTCTCTGGCTCTGCCGAACACCACATTAAGTTCCTTTAGGCCGAAGCGTCAACCACGACGTCAGCAGCGACTACTACAAAAGCAGTGGTGGTTGTTTTTGTTTGCGACCGTTGCGCTCTCATTGGCTTGCCTTCCATTTTATCCAGTTGATTCATTTTATCCGTGTATTATCCGTGAGACACTCGACTCGTACTCTCTTTTTCTCGCATTTCAACTGGAATATTCCTCCTATTCGTTGTGCTATGCTAACTCATTTCAGCCACTTTCGCTGTCACCGTCTCTGCCGCGGCCGCTGCCTCTGCTACCCGTTGCGTATGCAGCCGACCGCTGTCGCTGCTCGGAGTTTGATTGGACAGACGGTAGCGCAGCAGGCTGGCGCTTTGTCGCTGGAGCTGTCAGCGCTGCTGTTGAACTGCTCTAGCATTGGCACACCTGCGCCAACCCCAGCCCCTCCCCATTCTCCACCTTTCTTTTCTTTCTCTGGGCACGCGTCAACAATGGGCGAGGGGAGGAGAGGTAATTTTATTATAGCAGCCAGTCAAAGCTAATTAAGTCCGAGCTCAAAGCACAGAGGAAGAAAAAAATTAACAACAGTTGTGAGTTGCCAGGCACCTGGCGACTGTAAATGAAACAGTGGGAGCTGAAAGGAGGAGCAGTAGCAGGACCTGGAAGAAGCATCAGCTGCAGCTGCGATTGTGGTTTAGTTTTGTATTGAAGTTGGCGCCCAAAGTGAATGTAATTGTAGGATGGTGGGTTTTAAGTGGGGAGTACAAAGATGACATTTGGAGTCTCTATTGTAAATATGTTTAATGACTAACAAAACTATTGTAGACTATACCCTGTACTCAATTTGAAAAAAAATTACACATAATATGAATATGTAATTATGTAATACGGGGCGCACCGCCATTTAGTGATAAATTAATAGCATAAAAAACCAGTGAAGATACAGAACAGAACTAAGCAAAAAGAAAGATAATTAAAATACTTTAATAAAAATAAAAAATCATAAGAAGCTCCTCTTAGCTTAAAATATATAAGCTTAACTTGAAGTATAACATACATACTATATATGTATGCTACAAAGTATTCTACGTTTTTTATTAACCTAACCTAACGGCATTACTTCTCACGATCTGCGCAACGATAAGCTTTAAACGCTTGCAAAAAAACCTCTGACGTTATCTATAAGAAAATCGGTTATAAATGTCCTCGTGCACGATCATAAAGTACAATTTAGCACGAAAAAAAGGAAGGCAGAATCGGGAGGAGAAACAACCCCCAAAAACCAAAACGATAGGAGATGAAAACCCAAGAAGGTAAATGCCATAACTTAGGCATATGCAACCAAGTTGGCAAACAAATTTCTTCAGTCTTTTAGTGATCTTAAGCCAAAGATAAAGGATACAAACGTAATCATTGGGACAGAGCAGAAGGGTTGTTTGGACAGAAGGGTAAATCCCATAATTTTCACACTTCTACGGTAAGATGAAGAAAACCATGCAATTATGACACGTCAGCAACAGCAACTATGAATGAGGTCCCCGTGGAGAGGCAACATCTTGCCTGGGACGAGTCAACAGATTGAGGAGGGCTTAGCACGCGATAGGACTTACAGAACCTTAAAGTATTACGATAACAAATGGGGCGTCGACTCGAGAGAAAGTCATGACGTTGCATATTTTGTGAATGAGAGAAAACACTTCGTCTGGCATTGATAAAGAGATCATCATCAGGCCCTACCTGACTGCCAGTTTCGATTGAATGAAAATGTGGGTGTGTCTCTTTAATGATGCCTCAAATTAACTGTTCCGTTTCGATAACAGTTACATTTACAATTGCACTCAAATTTATTTGACATTCCCATCAGGGGGTGGCCTCTTGGCCAATGGAACTCTTTTTCCCAGGTCCCGATTCCTGTGATGCGACCATAAAAGTTTAACCGAAAAATATGCATAAAAGTCATCATAAATTTGACAATTTTAGCATTTTCCCCTTTCGACGCGGAAGGCAACTCCCCGAGGAATTTGGAAAATGAAACTGGCTTATGTCAACTGCGAGAATTATCTATTAAATGTGGTGTGAGTATTTATCGGTGAAGTCAATTTATCAATTTCAAACAAACAGTTGTACTTACTTTTTATTTTTTTATTTTGTCTATTATTTTACTTTAAAAAATACAAAGATTTTGTTAAGTTTGTAGCTGAACGCCTTGAATACCTTAAATCCCTAAGTTAGGTTATAAGTTCTAAACTATAACCTCACTATACATAATAATGATAATAATCTATAAAGTACGTCAAAAAAGTTAAGTATATATATGTATGTATATATTCATGATCAGCGTCAACTGCCGATTCGATATAACCATAATAGTCTGCTTATTTGACCATCTAATACATTTTAGAGACTATAAGCGCTGGAGACACCATAACTAGTTTTTTAATGTTTGACACATGTTATTGTTTACTTATTAAAGAACCTGAGTGAAGGGTATCTCAGAGTCGTGCACATTTAATTATAAAGTTCTTATTTTTTAATACTTTGGGGAATTTCATTTAAGCGGGTATTTTCTGAACTTATCGGCAACTTTTCTTTTTTTAACACTTTTTCTATTTTATTTAGATAAAATTTTTTTTTTAGATAGAAATCTGTAATTATAGAAACTGGATATTTCTGTTCTTTTTATTTAATTTATGAAATCATAATAAAAAATGCATTAAGCTACGGTGGAGCAAGCTCGACAGTAGGAGACCCAGTACTTTTTGAGTGTAATGCGATTACTACAGATTATTTCAATTTCAAAAATTTCCCTAGATGGCGCCACATCAGAGATTGATTTTGCCCGTAACATTGTTAGTTGAATAACTTCCGCGTTTATCATCCGATTTGGACGAAATTTGCTGGATAGGCTGAAACTATAGTCTGTATTATACATACCAAAAATCAAGCATTAAAGGTGCTCTTGTAATTCGACTTGGAAATTTTGTTTTTTGATTTGCGGGGGCGGAGGGGGGCGTGGCAAAAATATAAAACAAACTCGTTCAATGCAAGATATAGATGTACATACATGCCAAATTTGGTGTCTCTAGCTCTTATAGTCTCTGAGATCTAGTTACTCAAAAAAGGGACAGACAGACAGACGGACAGACGGACATGGCAATATCGACTCGGCTGTTGATGCTGATCAAGAATATATATACTTTATGGGGTCTGCCACGCCTCCTTCTGCCTGTTACGCACATTTGCACAAACGTAATAGACCCATTTGTACTTTTTTAAAGTACAGGGTCAAAAAAGTTCGAGTACTTAAGTAAGCAAGAAAAACACTTTTAACTTGTAGTCCATAGAAATTGGATGTGAGTTCAGTTCACTCGAATTTTATTTGTTAGAACTAAGGTTGGTGCTTCATAGTTGAGAATTTTTATTTTTTTAAAATATGTACATGTATTTTATTCCTTCCCTGTCTATTCGTCTCCTTTTCTCTTCTCCTTTTTCCTTTACTAGTTGGCAATAGAAAGTTTCAATGGTCCGGGGTCTTATCAAGGTCGAAGGATCTAACTAACAGTCAAACAACAATTCGCAGTTAATTAACTGTACTTTTGATTAAACATATCCGTATATGGATGTGTTTGCCCAGATCTGTTAGCCGCAATTAAAACCGCATATAGGAAATCATCCATTTGGCAACGACGACAACATGAAAATCGAGAAAAGGCCAGAACATAGATCCGAGCAGTCAGATAATCAGTCAGTTGAGTCAATGAGAAGGAAGTTAAAACAACCCTCGCTGGGAAACTCGATTGATTGGATAAATGATTTAAAGCAAGTCTCATAATTTCTCATTGTTCATCTGGTATTTCCAAAAACTGATAAATGAAACTGAAAACATAAACGGCAACAACTAAGAGTACTCGCATATACATAACACACAGAGACCAAAACGTCAGATCGAGTCGAACTGATAGTAACCTTTCACACTCTGCGTGAGTCCACAAAGTCCCTCTGTCCATCCAGAGGCGACCAACGATCGTAGAGTGGCGAGTGGTGCAAAGTGTCCTGTGGTGCGGGGACAAGATCGCTGGCCGACGATATCACCACACTCTACGCTTTAGAGACCAATAAGAATTGAAAATTGAAATGTTTTGAAATTGTTTCGACTGATCGTTGGGTTGGACAAGTGGCTGCTAAGCAGCTTGGCTGCCTAATCCCATGTCCAAACAAATCCCGAGTTCACTCAGGTGTTGTTGTGGATTTCCACTAATGGGCTTAGGCTAGCCTTTGTATTGAAGGATTACATGTGAAATATTTATTAAATATTTGTATAATTTCCCACGCGCTTCTTTGTCAATTTTTTCTCCATTTTTTTGCATTTTATTTTACTGCTTTGTGAAAATTGTTCTCGTGCATATTATGCTTTGTTGATTTTGAATTCGTGGCATTGAATTACGCTCAACATATACAAATTTCTCCCACAATTTGAAGGGCTCTATCGCCAACAGTTAGCTCAACCCGCATTCCCTATAATCATATTGCATTTCGACTCACCGTGAAACGCAACTGCATTGTCGGACCTAAGTGGAAACTCTGCGTAAACGCGCGTGACAACGAGAGAAAGAAAAGTTCTTCAAAAATTTAACATTATCATTTATAAACTTATGGACTGATAATCTTTCTACTTTAACACAATATATAGGTAGTAAGTAAAATTTAAACAGACACAATAGCTGGCCTGTTTCCTATTATTTTGCTATTTAAATTTTAAAGTAATTCTTACGATTATACACATATTAAAAATGTATAAGATTTAATTTATTTTGTTATTATTTCTAAGTCAATTAAGTTAAACATATCTAAAAGCCTTGCTATTGATATAAAAATTACATTCCATTCTGTTGAGTGGTTTAGTGGTTTTAATCCAAAATACCCACATGCTTTAGGCTTATCGAGGTAAATCAAAAATATAAGAAAGTTAAATCGTAATGAATCATAAAAGTGTAAAATTAGTTTTATTAGGACAGTGAAATTTGTTATATGGTGGTATAAACCACAACAAGCTTAGCTATATATAGAATAATTTAGTTTGCAATATATGAACACGTACGATGTATGTAAGGATACTTCTCACCATAAAAAAGAAAATTTTTCACACTTGCCGTCAGGCACAAAGAGATTCGCGCTACGCAATAAAATGTAATTAGTAAATTCTCGAGAAAACGCACAAAAACTCAAATGGAATAAAAGAAAAACAACTGAAACTGTTTAAAGTTCAGGTAATTCGTGTAAAAAGATTTGGCAATTCGACATGGTGACGACACTTGAGGACAACAAAGATGCGGATACAAAGGACACATGCGCCCCTCGACAAGGAAAACAACCCTCCCTCCTCTCTCTGTGTTCAGTTGGTTCGTCCCGACCATCCGTTGTTTACTCGAGCGCAAGAGTATAAAGTTGGGCCCAACTTCACAGTTAAATATTAAAAAGCGAAATGCAATTTTAAAAAATCAAATGCCATTTAAAGTGGAAAGTTCCTGGATGTTTGCAACTCGTGTGCCGCGTGTCGAATGCTGTCAATATTTCCGGTGTGTCTAATGACAAACGCATGTTTACACGAGTGCGAACACATCCGGAGTGAACGGGGTGCCACCCGGAACATTACACGGACATCACTTTAAAGCCAGGATCTTGTCGATGGGCAATTAAATGGATTTACTCATGCGTCCATTGATCGGACGAGCAATTTATAAATGATGGCCGCGAATTTAAAAGCTGACAAAGATGATAAATGACACTGTGGGCAAAATATTTGTACAAATAACTGCCTGTGAATTGACTCTCTGAACAAGGCTATTTTTTTGGACCGTGTACTTTCTACAAAGTACAAAAGGGTCTTCAAAGCTTAACAAAAAATAAATAAATGAGCGTAGCAGGCAAGCCTGGCAGACCCTTTAAAGTATATTTTTCTTGATCGGCATCAACAGCCGAGTCGATATAGCCATATCCGTCTGTCTGTTTGTCCCTTTTTTGACACCCAGATCTTACATGTTAAAAGAATTTGAAATTAAAATCTTGCCTAGATCAAGACTGTTACCAAATTTTGGCACGCGCACGCCTACTGCCCCGCCAATTAATAAAACACTTTTGAAATTGATAAAACATCTGATATATTTATTTTTTATTATAATATTATTATATTATTGGAATATGGGAAATTAAAACATTTTTATACCCTGTGAGACGTGGCAGACACCATAAAGTCTATCTATAATATTATCATTGCATATTTAATTTTCACGGTGGTATCCCCTAAGGATAAAGCATAAAGCCAAAACTCAAATAATCAGCTTGATAACTGGCAGATTTTTTTGCGTTTTGTGGGAGAAAAAGAGGCTCATTTACTTAAAATATAATATTAACAATCGGTCCCGACACTTATCATACGTATCTAAAGTCCGTGGCTCTAATAATGCCCTATATAGTTTTTTTCGACTTGTGGGCGATGGGGGCGTAGCATCCACAATTTGCCACCAAATATTAGTAGTCTTCATACAAAATTTGGTGCTCCTAGGTTTTACCACCTCTGAGATCCTTTCACTCTTATGAATGGACGGACAGACGGCCAAAGCTTTATTGACAAGACTTCTGATACTGATTAAGAATATACCAATTTGATAGGGTATGTCACATACATACTTTTACTTTTTGAACATACTTATAACCCAACTAGTCATGCAAAAAATCATTCCTTTATTAAATTAAATTTGAACTATTCTAAATGAAAAAGTAGTTGGGCTTTCTGCACATTGCGGAGTACCAAATGCCGAATTTCATTCTTATGCAATGTTATTTTGGAATAACATTTAAAATTTTAACAGCCTTAACAAATAACTTTATGGCCTAGCACACTTTTAAGTTTCCTGTTGAAAATTGTACAACTCCAATTGCCAAGTTATACAATAAGAATTAATGTGCCCAAGGGTTTAACCCTTAATTGGTAGCACTGCCGCCCCCGGTCAATAATAAAAAGGGCTATGCGAACAGGCTGAACCCTAACATGAAAGTTTCCATCTCAACAAAACTCGCGAGTCAGCTCGTATTTTGCCACTTAATTGAGATTAATTGAAGTTATGTGTCGAATGGATCTGAATAAACAGCTTTCCAACCATTTTGTTTATGAATGCGTTTTATGTGCACAAGAAATATTATTAATAATTAGAGATGGGCACCCCGAAAATAAAAGTCGAATATAGCCGAAATCCCCTAACAAAACTCTGAGTAACTGAAATTTTATTAAATTAAATTGAGTGCGACGGAGTTGCAATAGCAACAATTGACGGTGGAAGCTAGGCATAAGTTCCATATGTATCTGTAAGATACTTCTACATTCATGCAAATCAAACACATAGTTTTTGAGCCGAGGTTAATGCACTCAGCGCTTGTTATACATAGATATATTTTGAGTGTGTATGCGAGTGTGGCACTTAATTGGTCTATTGGGCTGTGCTTGTGTTTGGCCGACGAGTTGTTAATAGTGTTTGGTTGCTTTATAAGTCAAAACTAGCAATTTAAGTTAATTGACATTCTAATGCAGTTGAACAAGCGCGGTGTGAATAGCTGCAGATTAGATGTTGGGTATTAAATGGATTTAAGAATTTTAAAATTTTTGTTGTTGACTCACTGACACTGGACATCTTTTACTTTCAAAACTGATACTTCAAGTGAACTGTGGGAAAAAATGAACTTAGAGGATAATAATTTATTTAAGTTTAAAGATATTTGAGAAATAACAACAAACGCGGTTATCTCAACTTTGTTAAAAACGGCTTCTGGAAATTACTCTTTTTAGACCCTGTACTTTAAAAAAGTACAAATGGGTCTATTACGAGTGTGCAAAAAAAATGTGCGTAACAGGCAGAAGGAGGCGTGGCAGACCCCATAAATTATATATATTCTTGATCAGCATCAACAGCCGAGTCGATATAGCCATGTCCGTCTGTCTGTCCGTCTGTCCGTGTGTCTGTCAGTCCCTTTTTTGAGTTCCTAGATCTCAGAGACTATAAGAGCTAGAGACACCAAATTTGGCATGTAGGTACATCTATATTTTGCATTAAACGAGTTTGTTTTAGATTTTTGCCACGCCCACCTCCGCCCCCACAAATTAAAATACAAAATTTCCAAGTCGAATTACAAGAGCACCTTTGATGCTAGCCGCTTGATTTTCAGTACGTATGTATAATACAGACTATGGTCTAAACTTATCCAGCAAATTTCATTTAAATCGGATAATAAACGCGGAAGTTGTTCAACTCACAATGTTACGGGCAAAATCAACTGATATCTTCGTAGTGGCGCCATCTATGGAAATTTTTTGAAACTGAAACAATCTGTAGCGATCGCTTTGCACTCAAAAAGTACAGGGTCTCCTACTGTCGAGCTTGCTCCACCGTAGCTTAATGCATTTTTAATAATATAAAAGTTAAAAAAAATGATCTCATTTTTTGTAAAGAGTATTTCTTTTCTAGACTAGAATAACATTATTCCTTCAAAAGTAGACAAGAAGAATTAAGATTAAATATCTTAATAAGAATATCTATATTAACCACTTTTTGTCGTACTAAGATATCCACATACTATATTTATCTCAGAAAAATAATTTAATGTGGAAAACCTTTTGGTAAGCTCCATTAGGAAGGTACAAAAGCAACCACAAGCCTACTTGGACAAGTAGTGGTTTGTCGATCGTTGTGCAAGGCTTTTGATTGGAATACTTGAGAAGGAAAACAACAAGTAAGTAAAAATTAGGCCCTATTTACAAAACAATGTATGCGATGAAATGGTGTGAAACTCTTGCTACTGTCTGAGCCAAAAAAAGGGGAAGCTCACCACTATTCGACCCTTTCGCGAGATGCTTTTCTTGTCTGGTACAAATAAGACGTCACGCTCATTACAATATATAACACAATGGCCAGGGCACTTTTAACCCCTGCTATAAGAAAATATTCCTTATGTCGCTCGAGTGCTCGTGCTTGGTTATTGTTATTTGTTTCACATTTTGTGCATTTGATCACTTGAAACGAAGGATCGCTGATCTTCAAAGGAAGGAACTTAAAATATCTCCCCCTATCTCACACAAACGATACATTTCTCTCTCTCACACATTGTGTATTGATTACGAGAAATATTCATATAGAGATTAGGCGCACTTTTGTGTTCATATTATCGCATATCGAGGCATATGCAAAGCCATCGAATGCTTTAGGGATATTGGTCTATTGTTTCGCCTATCATTTATGCAAAATGTTAAGTTAACCCCGGCCCCTCTCCCTCTCTCCTACCCATGGACCTGAACTCAACATGATACCATTGCGATAATTCTCATTTTTAAATATTCGTTTCAAGAGGTCGGTCGGGTCTTGGGTTCCATATCGCTTTGATTGATTACTCAAGTGGTTTATCGTGCGGCAATTGTTTCTTGGAGATTTTCCTCTTTTCCCTTATTCTTGTGCAATTGTTTTGAGAATTGCGCTTGAGGCGGTTTACAGGGCATGGCCCAGGTTCGGGGCCCAGCATGTTGGTCACTTGAGAGTTGCGTCTGTTTCCTTTCAGTTTGTAAATGTCATTTAAATAATAGAGACCACAATCTTATTAAAATACTTTGACTCAAATCTTAAAATTTGCATGACTTCACATGCATTCTCTAGTGGGTCCAGAGCCAAGGAGCAGCTGCTACAAATTGGCAATAATTTTATGACATAAATGAAATCGATCTTTAAGGGCCGCCAGGGGCGTGTCATGCTTAGTAGTTCAGAGATAGCGGCTATTATGAAAGGTCATGATTTGGAGCGGAATCAACCTTCAGAATTATTGAAATAAGGATCTTAGTTTTAAACTTCCTTGGTTCTGTTCCTTCTAGCATTGCTTCCACCCTCTATAGGCCGATCTCCTCTCTCTCAGTTCAAGCAACATTCGTATACGATGCGTGAGAAATTTTTGCATATGTGCATCATTTTGTGGCAACGCCAACGTCATCAAGCCACGGGAAGCTTCTGCATGTCGCGGCTTTGCCACAAACACACGCATACATAAAACCGCTTAAGTAGCACAGTTTGAGCTTGCAACAACGACAACGAAGTCTGTCAAGATGCCACTCATATATTTGCAACAACTGGAGTGCTACCGGGTGGTTGACGCTTCGTCTACATCCTCATCCTCATCCTCACGTACGTCCTGTGGTGATGTGGTGCGCACATGAACACTCAAGTATCTGAAACATTGTGAAAAGCCGCTCACAGCAGCAGATTGTTCCAATTTCGGTGCTTCACCCGAAAAATATTTCAATTTTCTTCATTAAAATATTGCAACTCGGCGATGTGTAAAAAAATGTCGCTTAGCATTTTTCCTCTTAATGAAAACCAAATCACGGTTGAATATAGAGGCGGTGGATGATCTTATCTTTGATCGAGATCTGCTAAAAATAGTGAGGCAGAAAAAAGAAGTTAAAGGCAACAAAACTTTGGAGCATGGAAGAATTATAGCAGATAAATGACATTATTTTTAATCCGAATTTTTTTATGTTAAAGGTATTTTTTTCCTTTTGGAGAATAATATAAAAAAAAGTTGAGTTCATGATCATAAAGAAGGTAAACATTTTTTATTCCACGAGTTACAAAAGCCAACCCATTAAAATGACTAATTAAAGGAAAAACAATAATAGGGTTGTTTAAAACTTATGTATAATGCTATGAAGAAGAGATAAGTATATTCAAAAAATGCAATTTTGGACAGGCTAAGATTTCGTACCCTTACCGAGATTCAGTTACTGCTTAATTCTAATTAGAAGAAAATTTTAACTAGCGAATGCTTCTTTATTATACCCTTGCAGAGGGTATTATAATTTTGTCACGAAGTTTGTAACGCATTGAAGGAGGCCTCACAGACCCCATAAAGTATACATATTCTTGATCAGGCCGACGAGCTGAGTCGATATAGCCATGTCCGTCTGTCCGTTTGTCTGTCTGTCCGTCTGTCTGTCCGTCTGTTTCTTTGCAAACTAGTCTCTCAGTTTTGAAGCTTTCTTGATGAAACTTGATATAGGTCCGTCTTTTTGCTGTACACAGTACATATACATATATCATATAGCTGCCATAGAAACGGTCGGCTCGGAATCATCTTCAAGGTATCTTAACCAAACTCAAAGATTGTGTATACATTTTATACACTTTTACCAAATTCGGTGCAAATCGGATTACTATATCATATAGCTATCGTATGAACGATCGGTTCGTAATCAACATCTAACAAATTTTGTAAAAAATCGGACGACTTATGCAAGGGTATCCAAGCTTTGGCGCACCAAAGAATTCTAGGATTATTAAAATATATTGAGATCGAATTCTTTTCTAATTTGCAGTCTACAATATACATTGACCAACACATTGTAAGTTCATTTGCTGCATATATACTAGCTTCAATTGCAGTAGTTATAATTAATGTAATTGATTTAACAAAGGTCATTGTCAGATTTTCACATACACAGAGAGACACAACAGTACCGCCATAATTTTCACAGTTTCCCAAAAGAAATCAAAGTGCAGTCCAGGAGAGAAAGAAGTGTCGGGGCCCCGAGTAATTACCACTCGGCTTATATCAATCATTGGGATGTTATAGACGCATTTGCGACTGCATCGTGGGTTACTTTAATTGAATATTAAAAGAGGGATGTGCATTAATAAGGAAATCAATTTAAATCACATCCAGTTTCAGTTTTGCCTGCTTCCCAAACTCATGAGAAAATAATATACGAAACTTTAAAAAATCTGCGGGCGTAGGAGAGAAGCGGATTTTTTTCTAGCGGCTACAAAATCCAATTCGATACTTCAATAAAGTAATAAGTTTCAATTGAAAACATTTTCGCTAGCAAATAAAGTTAGCTGTGATCAAGGTCAGCGAGCTGTCTATCAAATATGCATGTGAACTGTGAATTGTAAGGGGTAAGATCTTTGAGTAAATCTACTTATATTTGTACCTTTGCAGAAAGTATTATAATTTTGAACGCAGTACATTTGTTGGAGTCGGCCGGATCGAATCACCATATCATACACCATATCGAATCACCATATCATCATAGGAACGACCGATTAAAATTTAGCCTTTAGTATGTTAAATTATCTGATTCTTAAGATGTCTCAAGCACACAAATTTGATCAAAATCGGACAACAATATCATATATGCAATAATAAAATTTTGAGATATCTTAACCTAAGTTGTAGGTTAAATGTATGCAAGGAGAGTTATATGGAGATGACAACGTTGGCTTTTAAATGCACTTAATTTTTTTACAATCTTAATAGAGTCTATTTTATCTGTTTTTAAAGAAAAGAAAGAAGCACAAAGAAAGCACACAAATATTTCGAAACTATTATATCTTTTAAGAAAGTTCACGCCTAAACAGTTTGAAAACAGAGGACGGTCAAGACATTAACACTAAAATGATATACTAGAAAACAGTAAGGAAGTGTAATCTCAGTAAACACACAAGTGTGTATTTTAGGAACATTATCAAAATTTAGCTTTGCCCACTGTGTCGGTGTTCGAAACTTGTCATCATTATTATTATTATAAAACACACCAACACGATTACTAATCTTATAAACGTTAATCAAATTTCAAAAAGAGCTTATCAATTGCGACTCTTGCGATAATAAAAATACCGTGTGAAGTCTGCACTTTGTTACCCCTCAGTTAGATTGGAATAGCAGTTGACGAGTAGCTCTTATTCGGGTTGAAAGATCTTCAATGCGGGTGCACCACCCAATAGAGAAGACGGGTGAACTCGATGCAAAAAGTCGATTTAGAATTCTCACATAGAAGTCGAAAAAGGAAGTTTGTATTGAGAGTGAGAGAGCACAACCAATGGCTTGTCTACTAAATCATGTGGTCTTGCAAGTGATGCAGCTGGTGCTGGTGGTGTTTGCCAGTGAACAACGCAATGAGGATCCGGTGGTGAGCACAACCTTGGGACTCATTCAAGGCACGCGAATGGAAAGTTTTAGTGGAAAGACGATCTACACATTTCGTGGAATACCCTACGCTGAACCACCGATTCGTGATCTACGTTTCGAGCCACCCAAACCCTTTCATACATGGGGCAATTCTATACTCAAGGCCACCACTGATTCCTTAGTCTGTCCACAAACTGGGATTACTTTGCTGATGAGTGAGGACTGCCTAAAGCTAAATGTTTTCACCAAGAATTTAACTGGAGACCTCCCCGTGATTGTTTATATTCATGGTGGCGCCAATGTACTGGGAAGTGGTCACAGCACCTACGAGGCGGGTCCCCAGTATCTGCTGGAACACGATGTGGTGCTAGTGGCCTTCAACTATCGCCTTGGCGCATTGGGTTTCCTCAACGGCGGCAACTATGGCTATCTGGATCAGATAATGGCTTTGGAGTGTGTTCAAGCGCACATCTCCAACTTTGGTGGCGATCCCGACCTGGTTACGATTATGGGCATGAGTGCCGGCTCCATGGCTGTCAGTCTTCACCTGGCTTCCCCACTCTCTAAAGGTCTCTTCCATCGCGCTATAATGATGAGTGGCTCGGCAACGAATCATTTCAGCATTCACAATGAGTTCTGGACACGTTTATTGGCCAGACAGGTGGCATGCCCCATGTACGACACTTTCGACATGACCGAATGTCTTCGTAATGTCAGCTGGAAACGTATCATCGAGGTTTGCAGTCAATGGGAGCAGTATAAGTTTGTCAACATGAAGTGGAACTATGAGATCGATAACTATTTTCTACCCATGCATCCCAGCATTCTCATAGAAAATGGAGAGTTCAACAAGGTGCCTTTGATGGTCAGCTGGACGGTCAATGAACTGGATTATACAACACTGGGTGAGTCGTCCACAGAAACGTACGGGATAGTGTATGTAGGAAAAGAATATGCAATAGAGTTCCAAAATTATAGAGAGTATTATTTTGAAAGGTGCTGAAGTGGAAGAGGTAGGCAGAGAATGAGATATGTGTAACAGGTTCTAGATTATAACTATATTGATGTTGCAATGTTATAGAAGGTACAATAAATACGAATTTATACATATTCTTGCTAAACATTAATTTTTTTAAAATTCATTTACCTGGTAATAAAATAACTAACTAAATCTGTAAAGATAAATAAGCTTTAAGTATGTAGCGTTTTTATTGCCACAATTCATTTACATAGCTCTCGGAATTAAAGGCTAAATAAAAAAGAGCAACAACTTTATTAAATCCTTAAACTTTATAATGCTTATAAGCTTCTAAATTTTTCAGCTCACGTGAACAATGATCTCCTCCTACACGATATTAACGAAAACTTCAATGAATACGCTCCTGAGCTCTTCCTTTTCGATTATAATCCTTTGAAAAGTAGACGCCTTAAGGAGTTCTATTTTGGCAAGGAAAAGACGGAATTGGGTACAGATAATATAGAAAAATTTGGACAAATCTTTTCCGATGGCATCATAGGACATGGTGTCTATCGTCTTGCGGAAATGGCAAGAAAACACACCCATGTCTATTACTCAAGAATGGATTATGTGGGTCAAAGAAGTCTCTCAGCACCACTAAAAGACGATAAAACCCCAAAGGGAGTGGGACATGCTGATGATCTCCAGTATGTTATGCCCAGCTTGTGGTATGGCCAAATGTTGGATAAAAACCATTCGGATATATTCATGATGCAACGAATCACCGAGTGGTATGCACATTTCGCTAAAACAGGGTAAGTTCAGAATTAAGGCATACCTGTTGCCCTAAGTTTTAAGAATGATCCTTACAGTTTCCCCATTCCGGATAAAAGAGTTTGGCCAGCGTGTAATTCCACGACTATACATTTGCTCTACAATGACAGAACTACCAAAGTTGGTCCTCCGGCCTATGTCAACCGCTATGCCGTCTGGGATCAGTTGTTTCCCAAGCTAACTGGCAAAGGGACGGTCTTTTTTGCCCCAAAGTGCCTTCCAGTTTTGGCCATGGGTCTATCCATGCTGAGTCGTAGATTTATGTAGCTATTAGGTGTGGAAAAAGCTTATCAATAGGCCGTTTAGATTACGCTAATGACGAAGTTGCTCTCTCTCTCTCGACGGACTGTTGCAGCTATTTACTTTGATTAATTAATCAACAAAGGCGTGAGACTTTTCCTCTCTATTTCTGTCTCTTTCTGTGTGTGTTGACCAGCGCCTTGGGGCAATTAGTCTTGTGGAGCAGCTTAAATATACATTAATTTGTCTTTAAATGTTTCCAACTCTAGCTGGGGCCCTTTTCCCCCACTTTTCAACTCGTAATTGTTGCGATAAATTTTTGTAATTGCCAGGTTAGCACATGTCAAAAGCCTTACCCGTAACCCCTCTTTTCCTGTCCCCCTTTTCCTCTCACCCCCACCCCCTATCACTTGTCGCGTCTGACGCTGCTATTGACATTTGATATTGGCAGCATTTAAGTGGTTTGTTCTTGCGTGAAAATCTCAAACATGTCAGCGGATACAAAAGGATTATGGCCCAACTCTTTACAAGGGAGGATTTGTTGCAGTGAATCTGGTAAGGGATCTTTTTGTATTTTGGACTGAGTGGGTGGTCATAATAGTATTACGATTGGGAGATAATATAAATAAATGTTGACACTTTTATGTACACAGTACACAGTAGGCAATGAAAAAAGCTAAAGGACTAGAAAATTTATTAATAATTTAAATAAGAAAAATTAATAAAAAAAATAAAATAGTCATGTGTAACAAAGAAATATGTTAGAATATATAATTTTAATTCTTATTAAATAAATTCGTAATTTATACAAGCAATAAATTATTTTTAAAATAGGTACATATTCATCTATAATATAGAAATTATATCTACTAAAAAATAAGCGAATTTAATAAGAATATATTCGTTACTTATAAAAGTAAAAATAAATACATGTAATACATACACATGTTAAACTATTAATTATACAATTAAAATTTTACAAGTGGAATTAAATATCGCCAGATATATAAAATGGTAAATTGTTGCACACTTTTTAACCTACATAGCATAGATTAAATTTTGTCTTGGAATGATAAATTAATTTTTTCGATATTATTTAGAAT
This sequence comes from Drosophila putrida, assembly GCA_037043535.1. Lineage (NCBI taxonomy): Eukaryota > Metazoa > Arthropoda > Insecta > Diptera > Drosophilidae > Drosophila > Drosophila putrida. Next base: position 482,891 of record JBAMBI010000460.1, read on the forward strand.
AAGTTTTAAAAGTAATTAGCAAAAGCTTTGACTCTTTATCATACACACTTTTTTCCTTGTCCGACCGAGGAAAGAGGAGCAAAAAGGAAACTGGGTGGACAACCCATACAAACCACATACGTATACGGACAGGGACGACCACATAATGACTTTGATGTAGAGTTTCTCTGACAAAGTTTCGCCAAAGAAAATATGGAAAATTAACTTGTTAGCCGGCCCAGCAACCGCACACACACACGCACACACACACGCACACACACACACACACACTCAAAATATATGGGTGTTTGAGTGTGTGTGCTGTTGGGCATGAGCAAACATTTAACTACTACGCATTGTGCCGTATTCTCTCATGGGACAAGGGCCACAAAAAGGTGGGCAAGTCAACTTGACAAAGCGGATGAAATGATAGACCAGAGAGGAAAGTGAGAAAAAGAGTGACAATTGAAAAACAAAAAGAAACTGGCAAAATATTTGCGAACAATTTTAATTAAATTCTATAACAATATCTTGAAGTGACGAGTCACATGTAAAATTACGTTCAATTATTCTTGATATTTACCAAAAAAAAATAATTATATTTTAACCTAAACACCTTTTCCAATTGTGCAGCTGAAAAATGTGAAAGAGTTGTGATTCGATATCGAGTGGCTTTTGTGACTCAATTACAATAAGTCTATTAGACTTGTGTCTGCGGTTTGTCTAGACGGGAGACGGAACGGGGAACAACCCGGCATCGATCAGTCACAATGTCTGGGTCCATCTCTGTCTTAGGTCTATTCCCGGGGTTGAAAAACGGACGAGCGCGTGCCCCTTTTGACTCTCGATTGGTTCTTTGTGCGATCTAACAACAGAGCCTGCCAGAGGATCGTGGAGAGGATGATGATGATGATGATTCGATGATGATGACGATGATTATGGTGCCAAGGTGTTCCAGCTGCCGGTTTGGACTCTGTCTCGATTTCACTTTCGTTACGCCTGCGCCACATAAATATTTCAAATGAAAACCTGGTCGTTGATCGTTGCTCTTTTCCTTTTTTCCTTTTTCCCTCTCCTTTTCCTTCTTTTATTTTTGTGGCATCATCGGCTGCGGTTTTGATTACGTATTTATGGAGTGCACAATGGACATGATGAGGATGCCAAAAGGAGTAAACATTTTGAAGTAGCATCGTTCTAAAATATTTTATAGGTTTGTCAGCGATCGAAATATATGTCTGTCCCCTGTATGCGTTTTGTCAACATATCGCATTACACCCCCGTCCCAAGATCAGGACCAGGACCAGGACCAGGCCCAGTCTGAATCTCATAACCGCTAATGACAATACAAATTGAGAGTAGAGAGCCCTCTGCGTCGTCTTTGTTGGTTTTTCTGGGAAGCCTCAAAGTCTGACAGCCGGCGCATCGTGCTTAAAAATTTATTAAACAATATATTTGTATGGCATTTTAAGTGAATTTCGAACGTTATATTTTGTTTTCCATTTTTTATTTCGTTGCATTTTTTGGTGGGTTGTTTGCAGTCGCCACCTTGAAGCAATCGATTGTTATTCGTGGAAAAAGTAACGATAAGCTTTTTCTTTAGAATTGTAAAGTAAACGCTTTATGAAACTAAGTGAAAATATAAAGAAATTTCATGGTACTAAATGCAGTCTTCTAATGCTCGTGGGACTATACACATTTTGCTACAAACCATTTTATGTAAAACATTATCTTACTATCTTTGATTTAGTTTAAAAATAAAGGAGGCAAAGGTGACTTACAATATACACAGCAGGAAAATAAAATGCCTTTCAGCTTTTAACCTTTCAATTTGATTTAAGTTCTTATTTTGAAATCTTATTTCTTTATTCTATTTGAAATTTTAGGTGTAGCTTCTCTAAGGTTAGTCCTAGTGTAAACTGTCAGAGATGTTTAGATATTCTTGTAAAATGTCTTGAGTAATTAATTTATAATATTATCTGGCGCCTACGTCTTGAAAAAATCCACTGTGATTTGACAGTTGAGTCCCGTATACATACTTACATAAATATTTGTATAAATGTAAATTGCCTTGATTAATGATGATTGTCGTGGGCGCGTAGCACTTGCAGTGGCTCCCAGGCTCAAATCAAATCCCAAGTCAAACAAGATAAAAAAGGCAAAGGACAACAACAATAAGGGAGATCAAAAGTAATTTTCAAAACAGGCAAAAGGACTCTCGACTGCTTTCTCTTTTTCTCTTGTCTGCTTTGTCTCATTCCATTTTTGGACCGTGGTAATAGTGTTCACATCAAACGGCTTTCAAATTAATTGTTTCGCCTTTTTCTTCACGTTTTAGTGGTGCCGATAAACAATTTGATTATTCGATAAATAAATACAAAATGTATGACACAACTACACACATGGGTATCTGGTGTACATGTGTGTATGTCGCACACTCTTTGGCCAGTCCCCCAAAAAACTCGCCATTATGTCGCTGTCTGTCACAGGCGGCATCGTTGGCTACTCCATGGCATATGAATGTGAGTGTATATCATGTGTGTGTGTGTGTGTGTGTGTGTGTGTGTATGTGTAGCTTGTGTGTGGTCGCCGTTTGAGTGTCTTTTGTTGTATGCTCGCTCTGATATCGTCGCTTTTGTTTGAAGCTCTGGCGACAGACAACAACAAAAACGACAACGACAACTTGATTGTGATTTTGGGGAGCCCGGGACCCAATCATAATTATACATGTTGTTTGTTGTTTTCTGTTGTGGCTTGTTTGTTTGTTGTGTTTGGGCTCTTGTTAATAATGGCGTTAATGTTTATGCTGATGAGAACCACATGGACCACCCTCGCTCTAGAGTAATTTGTTTTTGTTGGCCTTACATCACAACGTTATTCGTGGTAAAATCGATGGAGTTGTACTCAGGACTCGAACGTGTAGATCAACTTAAAATATATCAATATACATATTACATGCTAATAGCAATAAAAGAGAAGCAGCTTTGTCTGTCCTGTCTTCAATAAGGACCAGTGTGAATAACAATAGACAGACGGATAAGGCTTTGTCGACTATATACAATGTACAGTCTACAAACTTTTTATAAATCACAACAAAAATAATACAAGTCTTACACTACAGAGAAGAGGAAGTTGTTAGGCGCAAAAAGGAAAAAACTCTTAAAATGGGCCTATAAGCTTAACACATTAAATTCAATTACAATATTCTTATTTCGCACTCAGCTTAAGAAAATCCGACATCAGCTCCATTTTGAAATCGTTTAGATTGATTTTATCTAATTGGATAATTCCTAATGCTACAAGTACAATGGACTAAAATTTTTAAAGCATAAGTCATTACGAATAAGTTCATTTTAATAAAACAACAGCTTTTTTTAAGTTTCTAAAAACTAGTCTAACTAATAAGCAATTGCTAAGAAATTTTCCGAAAACTTTTAAATTTAATTTGTTTCTGATATCTCGGTGTTTTTTTTTTCTGTTTAAGTAGCAGCTGACCCGTTTTTATTTCCAGAGCCGTCTCGTCTCTTATTCCCTTTTTAAGAGCCTGTTGTTAAAAAAAAAATACAAAAGGTCTAATAAGATTGTCAAAAAGTGTTTAATTGGCTGAAGCAGACGTGGTAAACCCCATAAAGTATTATTCTTGATCAGCATCATTAGTTGATTCAATATTGCCATGTCCGTCAGTCTGTTGAATTCCTAGATCTTAGAGACTTTAAGAGCTAGAGACAACAAAGTTGGATTGTAATTTCACTTATATTTTGGCAACATCTATTTATTTCAGAATTCCTCATCCGCAAATGAAAAACATTAAAGTCAGAAGAAGAGACACTGACGCCACAATGTACAAAGATTTGCTTTCTAACGCTACTTATTTCTGTATCATATAAGTACAAGGTCCCCCATTGTCGAGCATGCTCCACGATAGGTTTTTTGATCGTTTACAATTTTTAAAAATAACAATGAAATTGAAAAATTTAATATTCCAAAAACGTTGAACCTATTTTATTTTATTTAAATTCCATAAAAAGAATTCAAAACCCATTCAATAGAAATAAAATGAGCAATCAATAGCACCGCCCACACAACAACAATACTGTTTAGCTGATAATCTCAGCAACTCAATTGAAAACCCATAAAAAGCGCAATCATCGTCGGCGACAACACCACGAAACTCATCCAAAATGAGCCAATAATTACAAACGTGTTAAGTGCCGGTCCAAAGGACTAACAAAACTGTGCAAATATTGGTTTGCAGCTTATCAGAAGCAACTTCTGTCAATGTTGTTGTTGCTCTTGTTGTTGTCAAATGTGATTATTAATGGTAACAACAACAACACCCTAGAGAAACCTCCCTCAACCTGAAAGATGGGAGAAAAATCTGTGCGGACTTTTATAACGTATGCTAGTTGTCAGAGAGAGGGTGTGACAATCCGTATAACCCAACTAATGAGTGTAAACAATGCTCGGGAAAAAATCTAAAAAAAGTGAAAGAGGAAGAGAAAGAGGTTAGGAAAACTGCCAAAAACTGTTTGATTTGTCGCTTAGGACTAATGAAACCAAACATTAGAGTGAGAGAACACAGCACCCTCCATATGTTTCTGGTTCTGTTTCTGGTTCCGTTCCGGGGTTGCAATACACTTCAAATTGTTGCAATTTAAACCCCCTCCCCCTCTCTTGGGCCAGAGAACAAAGGGATGTTTACTATTTGGGACAGAGGGGGAGACGAGGCTGATGTGTTGTAAGTTGATTACGTGCTTGACGTTGTTGCTGTCGCTGTAGTTGTTGTTGTTGTTGTCGCTGCCACTGAGTTGCAATATGAGGGCGCATGTTGCTGCCGTGGAATCGGCAGCTGTCTTCACGTGAACTGCAGCCGCGATACTCGCAACTCCAACTCCAACTCTGCAACTCTTTATGAATTTTCACCTTTTTATTCCGAGTTACGTGCTTGAACTGGCTAATACGCTGTTGGCCACATGTGCTCGAGGTTATTGTTAGCCCCAACATGAACGCCAGTGCGGCTTTTGCTAATGTAGGCGCCAGGTCAGGTCAGCTTAGGGGCCAGGCCAGGCCAGGTCATGGTCTGGCTCTGGCTCTGACTCCGACTGTGACTCGGGCTGTGTCCCTTGGTCAACATTGATGAGCTGCCGCTTGCGTGGGAAACTCTCTATAAAGGCATGCGGGTGTGGTTTTTCCTTCCATTTGTATGTTTTTGGCTACAAATTAATGAAATTGTATTTCTAGTGCTACAGTTTATGATTAATAGTTAAAGTTGCTAGAGTGGCCTGAGAAGTGCTTTGGGGCAAGCACAACAGCGTCAGTCGTTGCATGCCACTCAAGCTTGTTGCACTTGTTCTAATGAGTCCAACCTCAGTCGCAGGTAACTACTCAAGTCTTATTAAGCAATTAGTTAAATGAACCCCAAACTGTTGACAGTTAATGTTTTATCAATTTTTTGGTTTCTTTTCAAACATCAATCAAACATTTTGATCGCAACTTTCACATGGTAGAACAATTTTTCAACGATCTACATGATCACGAACTTCACTACCAGTAGAATCTTCAATCTTTGACAAGCTCATTACCAGATTCTTCTCTAAAGTTTCTCTCAAAACTGTCCAAATTGTTTGCCTTCTTCTTTTAAACAAATAACTCGCGGGGTCAGGAATGCGAGGGCTGTCCACGGGGACACCTTCTCTTAGATAAAATACCTAAATATGCATCCAATCTTAGTATTTATTTATTATTTTATTTCATCGACTCTATTTATCCCCACATGGGTTCTCTACGATATCGAACTGTGTTGAGTCAGAGACCACAAACAGTGCCGTTGCGAGGGGGAGTCAAGGAGCACAATTACCCCGGTCGCAAACGTACTGTGGCTTTCGAAACTCAGCTTTTTCATATTTATAAAAATATTATTCTAACCATAATTTTTCATTTTTGCGACTTAGAACTCTCAAATGTTTTTAACAGTGCTAGCATAAGATTCCGCTTAGATCACTGAGAATTTAGAAAATAGTATGTATGATAGAGACTTTCATTTCTTAAAGCATGTCTTTTGAAAGGTCTTTTTGTGAGTTTTTTTTTGTAAGTAGACCTCGAGTTAGCTAAATACCATTTAATTAACAAATAAAAAGGTCGATACTTACTACACAATATACCATTCTAAATGGAAATGTTTTGAATTTGGGAACAATATGATATGATAATTGGTAAGTTTTAAATTATAACTTAAATTTGATACTCCGCAGTTAAATTTAAATAATTTTTATTTAAATAGTTATTTAGTTAATGCAGTAAAATTATCATGGAAGCAAGATGGTTCTACACAAAAATGATAGCCTATGAGGAACAAAGTTATGATTTTTTAAAGTTTTACTAATGATAAAACATTCTAGAATACGATTCGTACCTGTAACTTAGCAGAGCGAGCTGATGGCGGAAAATGTTAAATAGAGTTCGAAATCAGCGACATCAAGTAAGTAAAAAACTGCAATAAAGTTTCAGACAAATTGCTTAGTAATAGTTGTTTAATAAAAGAAGAGAAAAAACAAATATTTATTTTTTTCAATTTATTTGGCTGGGACCCAATTGTGCTTCTTTAAGCTTTATGAAAAATCACATTAAAGTAGCTGGAGCATTAAAAGTAAACCCTCTAAGCAAGAAAATTTCACTTTGATATTTAAATTTTCATTTTGATGATGCTTTAATTTTTTGTAACATTTACTAATTAGTTTTGACAATGGAATTGAAATATATGGTTTTAATTTGAGAGTTTAAACTTGGTTCCGTTTATTTTGCGATTAAGAAAGGTTTTTTGCATAAAACTTTTCGAGAGGAGAGGCCGTTTGGATATTGGCCCCGGAAGCAATTTTTTTTTTCGCCACGACGCTGTTCACAATATTAAAGCACAATTAAAAAATGCTTTTTATCAACTTAATTGATTTCCCATGTCAAGGTCAATAACTTATATTTAGAAAGAAAAAATGCATTAAGCTACGGTGGAGCAAGCTCAACAGTAGGAGACCCAGTACTTTTTGAGTGTAATGCGATTACTACAGATTGTTTCAGTTTCAAAAAATTTCCATAGATGGCGCCACTTTAGAGATTGATTTGGCCCGTAACATTGTTAGTTGAATAACTTCCGCGTTTATCATCGAATTTGGACGAAATTTGCAGGACAGGTTTGGACCATAGTCTGTATTATACGTACTTAAAATCAAGGTGCTAGCTTTAAAGGTGCTCTTGTAATTCGACTTGGAAATTTTGTATTTTAATTTGCGGGGGCGGAGGGGGTGGCAAAAATCTAAAACAAACTCGTTCAACTGGAGATATAGATGTTCATACATTGCAAATTTGGTGTCTCTAGCTCTTATAGTCTCTGAGATCTAGTTACTCTAAAAAGGGACAGACGGACAGACAGACAGACGGACATGGCTATATCGACTCTGCTTTTGATGCTGATCAAGAATAGTATACTTTATGGGTCTGCCACGCCTCCTTCTGCCTGTTACGCACATTTGCACAAACGTAATAGACCCATTTGTACTTTTTTAAAGTACTGGGTCTAAAAAATGTGTACATATAAATACATTTATTGAAACAAATACATTGTTTGATTTGTTAGCTCCTTAATCGACTGTTTTTAGGGCCTGACTTTATATTTACTCTTGATCAGCAACAACAGACCGAGTCGATATAGCCATGTCCGTCTGTCCCACTTTTGAGTTCCTAGATCTTAGAGACTATAAGAGCTACAGGCATCAAACTTGGCATGTACGTTCATCTACTAATGCCCCTCCGCCACCGAAAATTGAAAACTAAAATTTTATTTTTGAGTTTTGCTGCATATAATACACACAAGGGTCCGTACCTGTCCTGAAAGTTTCATTCAAATCGGATGGAAGTTATTTAACAATGTTACAATATTACGGGAAAAGGAAAAAGAAATGACGCCAAGAAATACATTTGAATACATTTTAATGATATTTTAGTAACAATGTAGTCGTTTTAATAAATTCATCATAACATCAAACAGTTTAATGCAATATGTTACATACGTACATATAACCATTCTATTAGTTCACTCTTTCTATATGTAAATAGTACTTTACGTTCTCTCTATTGTCAATACTTATTCTCTTTCTACTCGACCAATCTTGTAAGCAGCATAGCAAGTACTCGTTATAAGCTCACCCCTCTGGATTGGAGTGAGGGGCGCGACCCACTGTCAGTTAGTCAATAAGCGACACCGTGCAACACGATCCATCATCAGTATTCAAGTTGAAAGCTGTAAATAAACAGAGAAGAGCTAAAACTATTATTGAAATATGATACCGTGATGACAACAGACAAAATGTTGCCCCCTCCAGAGGTAAACAAATAGACAGAGCAGTCTTAGAACGGTAGTCAGAAAGAGAGGGAGAGAGAGAGAGGAAGGAATGGGATGTGGTATACAGGAACAAGAGACAACAGGAGGCGGAAAGGACGACCAAGTGATGCTTCACGACTGACAGATCAACGTCAGAGGGCAGCACACAGTATGAGATGAGTTTTTAACTCAGCTTGTGATCAGCACGCGACACACAGAAAGCTACAACTGCCAATGTGCCACTCAAATTCTCCAATATGCAACGCCGCAGGATAAGAACTGTTATTAAAACTGATGATGATGCAGTTGTAAATAGTTTTCTCGCGAGCTTATCAAAGTGTTATCATCATAATATGAACCCGAACTTACAGTTATCGCCACACGTCACACGCACTTTCCTATGCTAATTAGAGGAGAAGCCATTTCCATTTTATTTCGATCCACCCTGTGCTACGCACCATAAATTTGGATAACATAACTTGGTGGCACATGTGTACGATAAGAAGCTAAATTGTGTTCAAATAAGAAGCACATTATTTGACATGTGGGCTTGTTGTGGCTTTGAATTTGGTTTCAACAGATTCCAGATTAGAGTCGACTACGCTGACTCAGTATACCCATTTTTAAAGGTGTGGGCAGCAGCCCAGATTTTAAGTACAAAGTACTTACATAATCCATAAAGAAATTAATATTATTAATTATTACTTAACTTTTAAAATTTACTATTGTTTCTTATAATATTTATTGTACAGGGTAGGCAACTTTTTTGTCCATTTGAAAAAGCATCTATTTTGTTGAATGGAGATTTGTTTTAGCAAACTTCTAAAATTGATATTGATATTTCAACCAAGGGCACTCTTTTTGGCATTTTCCATGATTTTGAGAGAAGTCGCAAGCAAGCAAAATTGTCGATTTTCCTATTTCAAAATCCTATTTTAAACCTATATTTAAATTTAGTGCAATAATGTTGCGTTCTGCGATATTTCAACTGAAAAGGGTTTAAATGGGCGGGCCACACGTCTAAATTTCTTACTATTGGCAAATTGTTTTTAAGCTATCAGAACCAATCTCACTAATTATCGTACTATGTTTTACATCCTGAGAAAATATGGTCAAGATAACACGACAATTACGTATAGATGCCAATTAACGTTAAATTTGAAGAGCGTTGGTGGATACTAAGCAATCTCAAACAAATTTGAGCTTTTCCCGCCAAATCAGGCGACTCTCCCGCCAAAATTAACTAACTAACTTTTTAACTAACTGATTTTTTCCTCCAAAGTCCTATTCCAGCGGAAACTTAAAATTTCAATTTGTTACATTAAATAAAGTACTATTATTTGATGTCTAATTGCAAACAAAAATTTAAAACAGCGCAAGTCCGCATTTTACGTGTTTCGCTATCTTAATAAAATACAAAAGGTTCGGCTATAGCTGTGTGAAGTGTTCGTCATTTTCGCTGCACATTTTTCCGAATCGGGGACTGGCGAGCGAAGCGAGCAGGGGGTAAGCTCCCTATGACACATATAAATTTAATTAAATGTCAATTTATAAAATAAATGTATGTATAATTCAAATATGACGGAATATTGAACTTTAAGATTACGCACGTAATTCTTGTTAACTTGAAATTCTTTAAATCTGTGACTTTATTTGTAACAATAATTAAGATATAGTTCTGACAAGCATTGTCGTAATTAAAACTGTTTCTCTTCTGTTTTGCAATAATCTCATATATAAATATTCTGAAACAATCCATTTACTGGTTTTTCCTTTATAATTAGTGTAATTAATTTACATTTAAATTTTTTTCTGCTTGTGTAGATTTCATTTTATAACTCACTCTTTAGATATAACCCACTTTCCAAGATATAAATACAATACATATGTATATACATAAATATATATATTTTGTTTTCCCACACCCACACGTTCTGGAAATATGCCAATGATCATCTGTGGAAGAGCTTAACCCAATAAATACCTGGCATAGCTGCAATAACTGCAAACCGAAATCTGCAAAGAGAGTTCACCTTACACAAGTGAGTCATAAATTGTGAATTGCAATGCGCATTATCGTCAGTGGGAGAAACCAAAAAGTCAAAAGAGTCGAGTACTGGGACTGGCTTGAACCAACTGTTAACCTAGACAGTCTCGTGGACACTTTCTGCCAAGCAGTTGGCACCTACATAGATTGTTATTGTTTTTCTTTTTTTCTGCTGCTGTTGTTATTTATGAGTTTTGTGATGTTTCTGCAAATTTTTCTATGTAAGACAGAGCGAAAGAAACATATGCGAACGGAAAGAGTGAGAGGGAAAAAGAGAGAGATTGAAGTGCGATGGAAAAATGCTTTGTTTTTTGTTGTGGACTTTTGCTGCTTAGTTGAACTTGTGACTTGCGTCTGTTCTTATCGTGCGTCAGTTGCGCAGACAACTTCATTGTAAGCCCAAGATTCCTGCGCATTGATGTTGACAGCAGGAGTTCCAGCTAGAGATGGACAAGCGTCACGCTTGTTTAGGAGCGTGAAACGAACGTGTAAAATATTATAAAGTTATGGACACAGAAAGATACCTTGAATTATTTAATATCTTTCTTAGCTATTTCTGTTACCATGCAATATCTTTTCGATTTGGCATCGAATTTTTTTAGCTCGCGGATACTTTGTTGATACTTATGTATTTATAACATATTATGTAACAGGCATTTTAATTTTGCTATAGTATACGATGTTAAAATACTACTGAACAAAATATTCCTAGTACCGTTTTCTGTTTGCCGGGTACTTAGAGAATGGTCGAAAATGTCCTTACTATTTTCAAATATTTTCTTTTGTAATTCTAATACAGTCACGCGTCCATCTTTAGTATCGAACACGCGTCATCTAAGAAACCACAGAAGGAAGTTGTCTTAAAGTTGCCACAAAGTTGCTATGTGGTTCCGTCTTGGCCAGGTCTTTGGTTTGACTAAAACGTTGGCAGACTTTCTGGTGCCTGGCAACGAATCTAATTACATTTTGTGGCCACAGAGTTTTCAATAGAGACTTCGCTTTGAGCGATTTCCATCAGTCAATAAAAAAAAGTGTAGTCAAGTCGTACTCTTGGGCTCGTAAGGATGGGTTCTGTGGACACAGCAGGAATAGGCAAGGTGAGTTCCATCAGATACAGTAGAAGCTCGCCACTTTATTTGCACAGAATTTCGTGGAAATCTAAGTTCTCTCGAAATATATCGCTGGAAATTGGAAGGTCATACAGTTTTTCTTGTCTAACAAATTATAGAAACGTGCTTCCCCTGGACATATTGAGAGACAGTCATTTGGCATATGCCGCGATGACAAGGCAAACAATTAAAACTAAAGTGGAAACGATCAAACTGTGCAACCCCGCGATACAGATCTATTTCTGCAGATAGGAACCATCCAAACCGCAGTACTAGGCAATTTGCATAAATTAATAAATTATTTCATAAGAGTAGAGTCGTTTGTCCAACTCGGTCGTTGCAACACCCTCGCAGGACCCAAGTGATGTGATGATGCTATGACGTGACTCATTTCCGTGTTGGAATTCAAAACCTCTTCCCAATTGGCATGAGCTCTCCCTCCCGTTTCCTCTTCTTTGTTCAACGTGTTGAGCGTCATGTGTTGTTCTATGCTAATGAGTCGACTCTGTGCAGGACTCTCAAAGTCCAATTCCAATTTGAATGTGGATGATGGTGATGAGGCGGTTGCCTTTTGACATTGTCATGCTGTCAAGCGTAACCAAACTCCGATAAGAGCAATAAAAACGAAAATAGGTTGCGAGGCAGCCACAAACACAAATGCAACAATGGGTAGCTTTTTGGGTGGGTCAACATCTGTGTGCTGTGTGTGGCATTGATCAAATGATATACACTGGAAGAAATGCTACCAATGTTCAAATTAATGCTGACAATATAATATTAATATATATATATATATATATATATATATATATATATATATATATATATATATATATATATATATATATATATATATATAGTTAGTTAGTTTGGACTGTATGCCCTAATTTTTCTTAATGTACTTCATGGCACGCGATCATTACACGAACCATCGCTATCACTATCGACTCCGTCTGACGATTACCCTAATATAATATATGCACCCACACAGTGATGACACGCATACCTTTCGAAAAGAAATAAAAACAAAACATAAACAACTTTTGGGGAGACTTTAAATTGGAACTGAAAAAACTAAAAATTATGCCAATTGGTTTATCACTTGGCAACTGAAACAAAATAAGCTGCATCTGAGGGAAGTTTACGAGGAGAGGAAGGCAATTGTATCTGAATTGAAAAACAAAACACAAACGGAAAATGTAAATTGCATAAGTTGCATACATTTTAATGGAAAGAAAAAAAGGGGAGTACAGTAGATCACAAGAGCTCTGGGTTCAGATGAACCAATGATCCTTGGTCTGACGTCGCCAGTTGAGAGGAAACAAACGCTTCCAGAGCTCGTAGCGTTCCGAGTTAAGACTCTCCTGCAGGATAATCTCATCGCCAATATCCAAATAGTAACGCTTTTTGAAGCTAAATGGTCGCCAGCGAATATCACGAAGTTGCAAATCGGTTGGCTTATTGGGATCACTACGGAGAGATCAATTAGGATGGATATCAACATGTACTGAATTCGTTACGACAAACCCCTTGTAGGCAAAGGCTGAGAACATGCGAGTCATGACTTCGACCATTCGGAATTCGTCGTCGTCCTCTGTGAACATGCGACTGATCGAGGGCTCCACAAACAAATACATGAGATCATCGTGATGCACTACTCCATAAGGTGCATCCTCCGGATAATGGATATGACTGCGTCCTCCTTGATAGGCAAACCGATAATAATACACTTTTGTTGTCCTTGCCGCCAGATGGACAAAGCGATGTACTCCGAATCCAGTCAAAGCATCCGAAAAGAGCGTCGCCAGTGACTCTAGCGAACTATTTGTGTTGATGGGTTGATCTCCAAAGTAGTGCTGTCTTAACTCCTGACTAATGTTCTGAACACGTGGACTGCTGGCATTGTAGAGAAAACATATGGGCGCCAAACTATTAAAGTTTTCATTGAATGCGGTCAACAAGGAAGGGCTTTGCAGTATAGCTAAAATAAATAATTCGATTATATGTGGTTGTAGATAAATTACATTCTTACATATGGCTGGACCCACAAATTCATCCTTGGTCATGCCTGTGATGACGGGTATCTTCATGTGATCGCCATTTTGATAACTGCGCACGGGATCCTCGATAAGGAAACGTTCCTGTCCGAAGTCCGGCTCTATAACAGGCTTCCACAAAATCAAGGGATTACTGCGTCCAAAGTCAAACATGTGTGGCAACGTGTTGGCATACTCCAGATAATGTTTCTGCGGATAGAGATACATTTAAGACAGAGGGTTACATTTCCGCTGCTAACTGTTTTAAAGTTTTCGCTAGAATCGGACTTTAGACTTTGGATAAAAATCTGAATAGGCAGGAAAAAGTAAGATTTGGCGCGATAAAGATATATTTGGCGGGCAAACGCTACATTTGACCGGAAAAGATCAGATTTGTCGAGATAAAAACAATTTGTGAATTTTGGTTGAGATAGCTTAAAAGAGATAGCTTCATACTTAACGTGAGTGTAACCTTATTGAAAAATAATTATGTCTCGGCGATGTTGGGTAAAATTAGCACTGTAGCTTTACCCGTTTGGTGATGTCTCGTCAGTCAGTCAGTAAAACGGGATAAAGAGTTTTATATTAAAATTAAGTATCTTCATAAAATTTAAGTGCCTTTACTGATCAGTATTATTACTATATACTCACCCCTCTGAGGCAGTCCAACATTTCATTAATCTCCTCCGTGTCGCAATGAAGCAATGCTGCCTGTTTTTTAGCCACATCCATTTGATGCTGGGGCAGGGACCATTGCCCCGTGGCCGCGCCACTCATCACAATTGCACGATGGAAAAGTCCGCGTGACATGGGGGAAACCATGTGGAGTGTGACAGCCATGGCTCCAGCTCCATATCCCAGCAAAGTGACCTCATTTGGGTTGCCACCAAAGCGGGAGATGTGCAACTTTATCCATCGCAACAATTGAACTTGATCCTTGAGTCCCATGTTTCCAGGCGCCTGCTCTGTGCCCGTAGCCAGAAATCCTAGTGTGCCTAGGCGATAATTGAAGGTAACTAGCACAAGATTGCGATCCATAAAATACTGTGGGCCAGCAAAGTTTTTGCTCTGTCCTGAAAGCGAATAGAAGCCCCCTGGATGTATGAAAACCAGCACGGGCTTCTTGGGATTGGGGTCGAATTCGTTGGGAAGATCTTTTGTATAGATGTTGAGTCTGAGACAATCCTCGCTCACATCCTCGCTGAAGAGTCCTGGCTGCGGGCACTTGGGCCCATCGAAGGATGCATCAAAGATATCAAACCATTGCTCCACGGGTTCCGGTGCCTTGAAACGTAGATTCTCTACGGGCGCCTTGGCATAAGGAATGCCCCGAAAGGCATAAAAATTGCGGCCCGCCTGGGAGGGTAGAATAGTACCCCTTATTTTCCCTAAGGCTGTGGTAATTACTAAATCCGAGAGTTCCTTATCACTTCCAATGGGAATATCGTCATCATCTTCCCAGTTCTTTGCCAACTCGCTGCTGTTTTGGCCAATGGAAAGGCAGCTCCAATTGAGAAGCAGAAATACTGCAAACAGTTGCCACATCTCAAACAAGACTGTGGAGTCTGAGCCCAAAGATTCAGCCTTTTATAGTCCCCCAGTTGGATCGGGATTATGTCACATAAAATGCGCAAATTGATGATCTTATAGTTGGAGTTGAACGTGGGCGTAGTTTGTGCTTCATTTGCTTCCTTGTTCTTGTTACTTCTTCCCATATCCAATTGCTCAGATCCATAAATTACCCAACAGGCTGCGTTCAAGTTCTTCCCACACACACCTTTAGCAACTCCCTGATCTCTCCTGCTCGTTTCTCCCTATCTCTCTAGATGCCTTCTCCAATATCAACCCACGTCTATTAATTTGTTATTGCTCCAATTTTCCCACGTGAACTTGTTTGCGTGTTTGCGGCTTATTAGATTAGACACTTTAAAGGACCTCTTCTCTCTGACCTACCCAAAAAAAAAAAAACAAAAAAAGCAAAATAAATGAAAGGAAGGAGACGAAATAACGCAAGCAGGAAAGTGATCCTTAAATGCCCGCTAATAGCGTTTAATGGTTGAGCATAAAAGGTGAGCACAAGTCATAAAGTTTTCCAGCACTACATTGTGACACACCCCTCTTTCGCTCTCTCCCTCCCTTTCTTTCTTTTAGCAATACAAAGTCCGTGCATTAAAGTGTTCCCTTTGTGCACTTCTTCCGTTTGTTGCCTCTTTTCTTTTCTTCTTGTGTGAGTTGTGTTCGTTTCAGACAAAAGCGTGCTAATTGGTTTTATATTGGGTTCCTACAAAGGCAACTTGGTAGCAGCTACTACACTTCCCACTTCGCAGTGTGAAAAGGAATCCTGGGTTGGCCTTTTAAGAAAAGGATGCTTTAAACTCTATCATTGACATTTTGTTGCTGGAAGCGAAGGACAGATTTCTATGCTAACAACTTTAGCTTTAAAGAGTAAATATTGGACCAATCGTGTAATAATGGAAAACACAATTTAAAAAAACTTATATTTTCGGATAATTTAAATTTGTTAACAGATTTAATTCTTAATCCTTTGTAATCCTGTAAAATACCATCTACAAATTCAAATTATACATTGACAAAATTGGCGTTAAATGGCATTACCCTTTTACTTTTATTTCAAATAATCAATAAGATTCTGAATTCGAAAGAGCTCGAATTTAAGGCCTGTAAAGCTTCAAAACTTTAGCGAATTTTTGGTTCGCTGGCTCAAACTATAGATAAAAATAATTTGGTTTGCGCAACCCAAGGTTTTTGTTCGGAAGTTCAAATAATTCATTTAATTTTTATTTTTATACCATTGCAGAGGGTATTATAATTTTGTCACGAAGTTTGTAACGCATTGAAGGAGGCCTCACAGATCCCATAAAGTATATATATTCTTAATCAGCCATGTGCGTCTGTCTGTCTGTCCGTCTGTCTGTCTGTCTGTCCGTCTGTCTGTCTGTCTGTCCGTCTGTTTCTATGCAAGCTAGTCTCTCAGTTTTGAAGCTATTTTAATGAAACTTGGTCCGTCTTTTTGCAGCACGCAGTACGTATGTCGGAACCGGATCGGATCACTATATCATATAGCTGTCATTGGAACGATCGGATCGGAATCAACATTTACTATGAAAAACTTTTTTGTTGTTTAAGATATCTTAACCAAACTCACAGATTGTCTATTGGTATGATTTCAAACAGTCTGACCAAATTTGGTTAAAATCGGACAGCTATATCATATAGCTGCCATAGAAACGATTGGTTCGAAATCAACATCTAACAAATTTTGTTAAAAATGAACGGCTTATGCAGAGCTCTGCAAGGGTATCCAAACTTTGGCGCGCCAAAGTTAACTTGCGCTATATTTATATTTGAAATCCTTATTTATCTTTATCTTTTGCAATTCGCAAGAGTTCTTTTGCTGTAGAGGGCTAAAGAACTCAATAGTCCAGTCACAAAAAGTAGATCGACACATTGCACCACAGCACCTACACTCCAGCTCCAACTCCTAAACCACAGCCTCCACTGTATCACAGAGCGAATAATTGATGATATTAGCTTATGGGCTGCTCTTGCCTCGCCCAAGTAGTTGTCAGCTCAGCGGCGATCCTCACGCTCAGAGATGCTCATGGCTATAATAAACATCTTGGCAAGCTGTGCTGTTGTTAGACATTCTGTGGTCGTCGTAATACCAGGTAATTGTAACATCAACTCCATGGGCTCTGACTAGAGCTCGGCAGGTGACACAAATGCAGACACCTCCAGATCTGTGACCAGACACTAATGACCAGACAGAGGAGGTGCGACGAAGATCATGACGACGACAAGGTCGTGCCATGCGCCACAGGACGCGTCTACAACGATGTCTGAGGTGTGAAGTGTGTGCAGAGTGTGTATGTATATGTCAGTCTCTATCTCCCTTCGTAAATATATGTGTAATTGCTTTTATGACTTCTGCTCAAGTGTATCCTCTTTGTTTTTCGTTGCCTGTTGGTGGTAATTTTGCGGGTTTTTCCTATTAAAAAAGTGTGTTTTAGTTTTAAATTTTCAATTTGGATTTAATTAGTTGGCAAAAATTGACATACTGCCAGTCAAGTTTTTTGTGTGGTCCAGAGATATCAGATCTTTCTCTAGAAATTTTACATAGTTGCTATGTATTTATCTTTATATATTTAGATACAAATTCTTTTATAATCTGTCAAAACCTATAATTTATTTTCATTCTATTAGGTTGTCTCCTATCTAATAATCTTTTTATCTATCCATCTATTTTGTTATATATGTATCTGAAAACAATCGTATAAATATCTACCTATCGTATAAATATCTACCTATCTATTAAATATATATTTAAACGTAGCTACAAGATTCGAATCAGTAACACTTCCCCTGTCCGTTTATTTGAGTGTCAAAATATATAATTTATTGAGAATAATCATTAGATTGCGTTACGTTTGTCTATTCAAAGTTAGCCTCTCATTATATTTGCTATTTGGTTGCGCCTAGCTAAGGGATGTGCCACCTAACAAACCCTCCCCAAAATAAAACACAGGCAGCCTTCAATGCACAGTGACTAATGAAATGTTTTTGGTTTCGAAGCGAATTCTATTCATTTTTTGAGGTCGTTCCGGGCCAAATGATTTCAGTTATTGTTTCATTTTGGCTATAAAAGTGCAAACAAAAATGAGAAAGGTATTTTCAATTTTCCTATTTTTTTTCCACTGCTTTTGTGCCAATTTGCATTTGATAATACACCCGCGAATTGTAGCTAATTAGCGGGGATTTGTTTGTTAATTTTTATGGTTTTTCAAAGTTCCAGGGAGTCGTGTGCCGAAAACGCGCTATATTTTTTGGTGGGTTGGCAACTATTGAGAAGCGTAATAAACTGTGACCACATACACTTATGTATGTGGGTAAAGGTAAGTGTTACAAATTAATTATTTTTAAATGTCTGCTAAAAATGAATCTTGTAAGAAATAATATACGAAATGTTAATATAAAAGATTTTAGTATTGTCAATATAAAGATAAAGTTTTGTTTGCAAAAATTCAAACCAATTCGAATGTAGGTTAAAGTTACGGTTTCAGTGTTTTCAGTTCAACACTTTTTACGCTAGATCTTTCTTTTCGTCAAATGATTTAATCCACCAAAACACATATTACGGCACTGGAATCAACAAAAACTGTCTAAAGCTCAATTTAATGATCACCTCAAAAACTTCTTGTATGTTCTGGATATTTTTATCCACTAATACATAAAAATATGTTTATGAATTTACATAAGGGTGGCGTGAAAAATGTTTTCCTTTTTTTAGCTCCTGTAAAGTTAATCGATAACCCGAAATAAAGTATTTTCTTGATTTTCGATAAATCAGCCGAATATTAAAATAAATGTGTATTCTTAATAAAGAAGATATGCGTTTTCCATAATAATCATTATTTTTGTAAAATTACTATTTTTAAATGCATTTTTAATCTATTTGTCGAGTTTCTAAAGTTTATAATGATCTTAAAAGCTTGATAGAGATTATTAATTACCTAATAAACTTGAGAAAATTGGAATTCCACCTTTGAAGTTTTAAAAAAAATTTTAGGATTGCATATTTTCGTGAACTCTGAAAAAATTTTCTACGAAAAAATGATGAGAATATATTTTGCATAGGTGCTTTTAAAGTTTAAAAGAAGTATACTGAAGAACAATCACCAAAACTTGCTATTCCATCTTGTGAGTTTCTAGAGGACATCAGATTTCATATATTGTGAACTATGCATTTCAGCTGCTTGGTATTTTCGCACAGTTAGTACTTTTAGAGGTATCAATCGCAAGAGCATATGCAAAAATAGATACACATATAAAAGATGCGCACACTCTTCACAAATTGATTATCCTCCCTGTTCAAAATAATCGGGCGCGATTTAAACAACTATTGACAAACGGTAAAAACTGTCAAATGCAATTGTTGTAGCCTTTGTGCGAATGAGCACAACAAACTGACAGACTGGCAGACGTATGATTGATCATGTGATTGAGGTTCTTGATTTGCAGTTATTCTTAAGGGAAGAAATGAAAAAGGGCAGCATCAATTTTGAGTCCAACTCTAAATGAACGTGGGAGTTTCTGAGTTTGCACCTTGACTACAAGTAAAGCCATATACCGATGTAAGGAGTCTTTTGTTACCTCTTGGATGCAAAGCACGTGCCATAAGTGATGTGGCAAGCAGCGCGTCTAGCATGTAAATCTGTTGTGTATCCCACTTGCTGGCGGCTGCTGCCAGCATAAGCAAGAAGTGCAGCTGGCTGCCTGGCGGCTTGCCACAGTCTTTGCCACTTCCTTTTCGTGGTCTGTTTGAGAATTGAGAAGCCCGTGCCGTCTACGTGCCTCGGCTGACTTGCCACGATCGCCATAACTTTCAGAACTAAATTAATTGTTTTGTCATTATTTACTTTATTTTTCTTCTTTTTCTTGCATTTTAGCCAAGAAGCAGGCTAGCACCTGTTGTTGGCCAAGGCCTGTGGACATTAATTGAATATTAATAAATTGTAGATCCTTTGATTTGCGCCTGCACTTTTCATTTCTATAATCGCCTTCATAGTCGTCATCATAATCGTCAGCATAATCATAATCGTAATTAAGTTAAACGTCTACATGAACAGTTCAGTTCGTGGCGTCTGCCAGTTGCTATAGTCGGCGTCGGGTCTGTAACCCATTCTTCCCTCTCTGCTTCATCTACATCGACATATTCCTTGTCTTAGGTCATGCGTGCTGCTGCCCAGTCGAATTGTCGTCTGAATCGGTCGCGCCTAGCTGAACTGGCGTTACACTACTTCTGGTCACTTGATTAAGACCCTATTTATGCGGGATGAAGGCAATTTCCTACAGATTGCACACATCTTAAGAGGGGATGACGAGATCCGAAATTAACTGACAGCTGACTGAGATTGCTGAATCTGGAAGTTATTATTAATAACAAAGCAGTATGGTGCTCCGGCGAGAGGTCAACTATTGAGATGGAGAACTATGTTTAATTTTTCAAATTTTATATTTATATATATTTATATAAATATATATATATATATATATATATATATATATATATATATATATATATATATATATATATATATATATATATATATATATATATATATATAAATATATGTATAATAATTTATATGTATTTATATATGTAATTTCCACAACTCCTTTCCCAGCTTCGTACTTAGGAAAATATTCAGTTTTAAATATATTATTATTATAAACAGAAAAAAATTATCCTTTTATAACTGAACTCATTTAGCACAGGGTATAGAAATCAACACAATGCGTAACACAACCAAAATCGATTATAAAACGAGATCAGTTTCCAATACCACCCAGTAGTCGTACAGCTTTGCTTATCTTATCAAAGTATCTGCGCTGGTTGAAGCACAGCGACAGTGGAATTTAATTAATGGAGTTAAGATAAGACTCATTGAGCAGAAGAAACAAAGAGTTCAAAAAGCATTGTCAACTTGGTCAAAAGCAAGGTCATGGATCTACTTATAAATATTTTTAAAAATGAAAAACTGTTTTATCAAAATCGAAATAAAATGCGAAAAGAGGTTACATGGGAAACGCTGAAAATATTCCTTGAGGCGTCTAACTGCATTTTGGTCGAAAAAAATGCCAGGATAATGATCGCACCCGTTGATTCTGATATGAAACCCTGTGCTTAGAGCTGAAGTTCCTTGACATGCCAACGATATATGAGATAATCAAATGTTTTGGCCCAAAACACATTAGTGTCAAATGGCTTTTGCCTCAGGCCACCTCTTCTGCTGCCTGCTTATTGTTTAAACAAGCGACACAACGCGTGGCCAGTGGACAGTATCGATAGCCGGGTGTCGAGTCGATACGGAGAACCTTCATTAAAATCATTATTTTGCAAATGTGGCAAATTTTCAACAGTTCATTTAACTGATTAAAGTGTATAGCATTTTTGCTCAATTTTCCTGATGAAGCAATGGCCAAAAGCTGTGGCTCTACAGCTATTTAAGCTTTGAGTGGCTAAATTACACTTTATACCGAACTCTATAATTTTGGCACCTTCTGAATTTTTTGTTGCGTTTGTTGCGAGAAGAAGTCATAAAATTAATTTTATGAGTCATAATTTTTATAATCAAAAAGCGTAAGTTGAGCGTCATTTCAAAAGAGTACAACCCATCTTTGTAATTGGGTTCTAATCGCACTCATGGACCCCACGATTCTGACATTGACTTCATCAAAAGCTATTAGGCTTTTTCGTCGAAAGGCATTTTTCAAACGGTTTCTCAATGATGTTCTTGTGGGTGATGTGTTATGTGTGTGTTAAATATTAACCAGTGAATAGCAAATGTTAATCCGCATTTTAAATACCCAACTCTTTCTATTATTGCTATTGTTGTTGTTATTTCCCTTAATCTATTAGTAGACCTCCCAGAGTGTCGACCAATTAATTGCGTAAATGGAAAAATTGCCTTTGGTCTTTGTCTTTGTTGGGTGCCACAACAAGTCACACTTTGCTTATTTTTGAGTTACAGTTAAAGAAATCGAATTTGAATGAAGTGAAATATTAGTTTAACTTAACTTTTTTAACTTGTTTGACATTAATATTGACTTATATAGAATCTCAATAACCAACAATTGTTGTAAAATATGAAATTTCTGTGACCAACTTGTATATAGTCTAATATTTTAAAACTGAATTTAATTACAAATATTATACAAAATAAATAACAAGATTTTTATTGATTAATGTTTGTAAGCAATAGGAAAAGCTGTAGTATTTTATATGTTTTTATTTTTTGAAATAAAAATATACCTTTTCTAATGTTGTTATGTTTTTAAATTTGTTGTATACTTTTAATCTCTCAGTGCATAGCCTAGCTAATTAATTAATAATATTTCTGCTCAAAAGCGTTTGAAATCCATTTCAAACTATACCAATTTTTATTTATCTTAACAGAAAAATGATTAATTTGATACGCCAAAAAACGAAAAATTAAAAAAATTGAGAGAAATATCTTTAGACTATCGAATAATAACTACTCTAAGATATTAGGAACAAATGCATTTTTCAAAACAAATCTAGTGGAAAAATGTCTTAACGTTTAATTAAGTTGAGCATAAAAATAAAAATAAATAAATCATTAAATATCCCTATCGACAATATCTTAATAATAGATTCTTTTTTGGTATCGAGAAATACAAAAACCGAGCCGAACCATTTCTGGAAATTTCGGGTTCGAATCGGAATACAGCCTTGTGTAAGAGTATTTAAAACAGCAATATTTTTGGACTGTTATTTTGTTATTGTTTTTCTCTATGCTGTTTGTCTGCAATGACAGGCCCTTTTAGGAACAGCTTGAATTTTTTTGAAGTTAGAGATGGGGATCGAGTTAAAGAGCACGCGCTCATTAGAGCACAGCCAGATTGCACTGCTGGAGCTGGAATTGAAGTTGGATTTGAAGTCCGGAGTTGGAAACGTAGTATGGGACCACACCAAGTGTATCTACATTAAACAAGGCATGCTTAAAATAATGTTGAGCAATTAATTGCGAAAAGTCAAAAAGACGTGAGCGCAGCTGCAACAAACTTAACATTTACGAGCTGTAAACTCGAGTTTGTGTGTGTGCGTTAGTGTAAATGTATTTTTGTGTGCATCTACCATTTTTGTTGCGTTGAAATATGTTTTTGTCACCCGTATAATTTGCTGACTGGAGCGTTAAAGCGACAACAACGATGGCAACAGGCCTAACACAGCCAAGAGCTAAAAGGTAAGAAGTAAGAGAGCCACTCGGTGGCTGTCAGCCATTTGTGCTTATTGGTAGTACAGATCTTGAGGCCCAATCCCGTATAATCAGCCCAGTTCACTGCGTACTGCCCTTTTAATTATGGGTCACAGTCAATGAGCAACAACAGCAGCCGTCGTCGTCGTCGACGCATTTCTTTCGCATTTCCTGTCATCGGCACTTCAAATTTTCACTTTAACGCCTATTTGACGCGACAAGTGCTTCTCAACATTTCCCTTTTTCTTTTTACCAACCATCATCATTGTCTAAGGCAAGCGTTTTAATTTTATTGGTTGCCGGTTAATTGTTTGCCAACTTAGATTGGCTACCAACAACTGGACGCATAAATTTGTTTTATTTCATTTGTAACTTTGGCCTAAATGCCGATGCGGGCCGATCAGGTGAAAAACACAAAAGGCAGAAACTCTTCCTCTACTACCCATTGCCGTTCTCAATTTTCGTTCTCAGTCATTGCTGGCCATGTTATTATTTTCTTTTGTTTATACTTTTTACGTACAGTTATTCGTTGGTCAAGTCTTTGTTTTACCCTAATGAAAACTTGGTCCAAATTGCAGGGCGTCAGCAGATTATGGTACAGAGCTCTGTATGTGGCGCTTTTTGATTTTAGGTAGAACCCGAAGGGGTTTCCATTAATGATGTAATTGTTGCAGGTACACATTTCGCAGCAGATTACTTACTTGGCCAAGGACTCTCATTGCAGGTGAACCATTTTATTATGTTTTAAATTAACTAATTTGACAGTTGAAACATTACTGAGAATATTTTCTAAAAAGTAATATATTTTGTTGTAAGTATCGACATTTTCATTTGTTTAATATCGGAGAATATATTTTTGTCAATTAAGAATGATACACTTTTCTTAATAAGTTGAATTTTTAAATATCTATAATTTTCATTATGAACTTGAAAACGATTTAACAAAAGTTTAATATTATACTGAGTGTAGAGTTGTGGCACACATTAGTTTTATCGTTTTAAATTAGTTTAATATACTAACGCAATAATATCTGTGTGACAATATAACATTAATATACTTCAATTATGAAACCTAATAATATGATATAATAAGAGTATTTAATAATAATTAAATAAGTAATTAATTAAAAATAACAATAATTTAACATTTAATAAACTAATAGAAATAATTAGCTAATTTTAATTGATAATAAACAATATAAACATTACATTGATGAAGATATTAATTATAATAATTATAAGTACAGTTATATCATATTTTATAATAATACCTATTTTTAAATTTATTTAATAAAATGCATAATCATTTCGAGTAGCGTTTATGGTTGTAGTAGATCTTAACATTATTTTCAAGTAAATTATCGATTATGCAAAACTATAGACATTGAGAGGCGAGAGGGTTGCTCAACCATTCAATATACAAAGTGGCTGATAAGCGAATGAGTATAATAAGTAAGTAATTAAATTTTCAATGATAATTATCACTCAGGCTACAAACTCATACACACATAGATGAGAGAGACAATAGCGCCCCTGCCCCCTGCCCCTTGTCCCTTGCCAACTAGTAAACTCACATTCACACAGAGAGAGGGAAAGAGAGATAATGAGAAATGCCTGCTGCACACACGCTTGCCACACTCCAGAGAGTTATAAGAGAGTGTGCTTGTGTGTGTGCGAATGTTATCCGACCAATCACCGCCGACTGGAATGTGTGTTGGAAGTGCACACGCACATACACAATGATACCGAATATCTGACGGATACGTTTGTTCAGGCAAAGGCAGCTGAAGCTGTAGATCTGTCAGCGTCTGCAACTCCCTTGAAGCCCATGGAGTTGATTATGCGTTGCTTGTGGAGTTTTTTTTTTTTGCCAAATTTATGCGGGTGGCATGATAGTCCCTCCATCTGTCCCTGGGTCCCATAGCCCAGTCTATTCGTGCTTCGTTCAGCAGCGGCATGTTGTTGGTTTTTGTAGGTGGAGCCAGGCAAAATACACTACTATCATTGTCATTGTTGACAAAACTTTGCCAGCGTCGGTTTTGTCTTCTGTGATGCCAAAGTTTGTCTTTTTATTTTTGTTTTGTATCTGGCAGATACGTAAATTTGGCCCTGCTGCAAGCACAGTGCGCACAGGTTTCCACAGTGAAAGGTCGTCTTCGTCGGATGTCGCTTTCGTCGTCGGTTGTCATTGTTTTTAGATATTGCGTGTTTAAGCCGACGGTTGCTGCTGTTTGGTATCCGTTAGATACACATACAACTGCATTAAAGTCATTTATAGAACCCATTGCGACGGCATTTCATGCGTTTACAATGGTCCAGTGAGCAGTGACCTGTGAGATGTGAAGTATTGATTAAAAGCTAAACTATTGGATATACCACAGCAATCTAGAGGAACAACATCACAAGGTTCTACACTGAACACACTCTGGATTAATAGCATTTATTTGGAATATGGTTGTTTTGTAAGTTATGTTTGGGTGATCGATTGCAGACTCTCAAATCTCGACTCTCGACCTCAGCTCAAGTCCCTTGGCGCCTGACAAAAAAAAAGAAGAAAAGCAAAATAAATACCGATAAACAGCTGAAATTTAAATTCACTATATCAACATACTCAAACTGCGGTTAATATTTCAAGCAAATCGACCCTTAAAATACCCTTTTTTAAAAGGCTTTAAATACGCTTCCTTTGCCTTTGCGAAAAATAAATTCACTTATGTCCCAGATTTGGCCATTGTTGTAAATAAATTAATTAGTAATGATTGCAACAAAATTCTTTTGTTAACTTTTTAATATTTTCTTGATAAAACTGAGCAATTGGTAAGCACTTTCGCTAATTTTTGTACAGGGTGCGTTGTCGCCAAGATTATGAGAAAAAAAGCTGAATTTGAAGAAATTAAGTGTAGGCAGTATTAAGGTCTGTGTTTCGAAGAAAAATAGCTTGTTAAATACAAATATTCAATAAGAAAATGCTAAGAGAATGGTAATTCCAAAAGATCAAATATGATATAAGATATAAGTTGTGCTCTAAATTATGTATATCATTTGATGACCGATAATAATATTTAAAAAAAGTATTGCCAAATATATTAGACACACTAAGCTGCATTAAAATTTTGACAAATTACAGAGAGTATAGGTTTCATAGAAACAGACTGACATACATACGGACATGGCTATATCGACTCACCGACAAGAATGTTAATACTTTATGGGGTCTGCCACGCGTCCTTTAATGCATTGCACTTTATGTGGCCAAATTATAATATCCTCTGCAAGGGTATAAAAATGGATTAAAATTATAACGACAGCTACAATAGAGTACAGCTACAGTAGATTAGAGTAGAGAATCAAGTATGTTGGGTATCCGGATACAAAACTAATAAAAAGCTTCATCTGTATAGAAACCAAATATTATAATTAAAGCTCTTATACTCTCTGAGATCTACGTAGGTCTTCTTACGGACTGATTGAGGATCTTCTTTGTCGGGTTCTGAGATAGCTCCTTCTGACTGTTATTCTATTGACACTGCTACAAACTTAAAAGACCATTTTAACCGGGCTAATTAATAGGTTCAAATATAATATTTGGGATGCAATGTATTCGAGGTAGAATATTATTATTACTATGTAATCCAATTATTTGATTCTAGATAAGTTAACGCAAACTTTTTAAAGCAATTTATTATTTATATATTATATAAATATGAACCAATTAGGTGTGGTTAGGCAAATGTGAAGTGCGGGTATAAATAAAACATATTCAAATAAACTTCAGATAAAACAGTAAAGCGAAAAATAAACAAAATTCATAAAAAATACTATATTTTCAATATAAGTAATTTGAAAAGCTTCACCGCAAAAATAACCATATGGTTTGCTTTGGAGCGTAAAGAAACAAACACGTATAAGAATAAACCAAGTAACTTTAGCACAATCTCATTATTATAATCGCCATACACAATTCGAAATTGGCCATTTAATGTGCTTCAAATTAGACTTTTAGGTAAAATTTAAAACTGTGAGCTATACTTAACGCCATATATATTTAATTTTTTTTTAAATATATTAATGAGTAATTTTATACATTTTTAAAAATAAATTTTGTAAAATATTGGTAATGACTCCTATGTTATGTTTTTCTGCGTTGCGGCTTGCAAAATTTTGATTGCTCTCAAATTCTTATCTTAATTACTGAATAAATAATAATAAGCGATTTTGCGTCATCAAGAAATGTAAAAAATATTTAAAAGCAGCTTTATGGGGAACGAAATTTTAATACCCTATGAACAGAGATCTCTATCAATCAAAAATTAAAGTACTGAGCTTGTGTTAATATTGGAGCTAGCTTGAGCTTATTATTTTGCGCAAAAAACACGTAAACAAATGTTAAAGATATCAAAAAAATAACTTTGAAGTGAGACAAAAATATTTAAATTATTTCAAACGCTTTATTATCATGCAGAGCGTGGCCTAGCCCTAAGGCCAATGTAGCTTAATGGCACTCGATGAAAAAACAGCCGGGGGGAAAGACCACACGCAAAGGGCCAAAGCACGCGGGGGCTGATGGGACAAGTGAAAGGGTCAAACCGAAATAAACGTGAGTGTGTAGATATATATAGAGACATATTTTGTAGGTGACAAAGTTATTATAAACAGAAGAGAAACAACTCGAATCGAATCGAATCGAAACAACGAAGTGACGCTATCAAAATCAGATAAGACCTACGAAGTGTCAAGCGGTCAATTTACGAACCCAAAACAAAGCAGCAAGAAGCGTAGAACAGGTTCATTCTTTTGGGGAGACCACCAAGCGATGCTTGATCAGGTATCAGTTTATAAAACAACTCAGTTGGTTATGGCCATGGATCAGGCCAAGCAGCCTGCTGACTTCTCAGTACACATAAAAAACAAAAGCAAAGAGCATTTTCTAGGCCGCAGGGCGCCCTCGCTCTAATGAGAAGCTGGGACAAATTTATTGCTAATTGTACTGCCGAGGCCCACTAAATGCTTGACGCATAAATCTAAGCGTGTGGCTCCCACACAGCGAGAATAAACTTTAAAGATCTTCTCTCAATAGAAGATATTGTGACTCAGCGCGCCGGCGCTTTAAGTGTCAATAAGATTGTTTAACTAACGCTCGAATTACTGGGGGAAATAACATCTTGGTTTACTTGTGGGTTAACTAGTCCATTCTTAACGGTACCTGCTGTGTTACCTGGCAGTTTAATGTTACCTTTAATGCCCACACAAAAACTCATCTATATCAATAATGTTCACTCGTCTCATTTTATTAGAATCGTTTAGAGTTGTAATTAAGACTGAAGTATTACCAATTGGGTGTGCTATAAAAAAGAAGCAAGACTTTTATAAAGTATGCCAATGAGTGGAGTTTCAAGTGCACTTTCTGGAAATTCGGTTACTTTACCTACCATTAAAGTAAAGTACTCAAGAAAAGAGTTTAGTTACACGCATTATAAGAAAAGCCTTTATTAAGAATTAATGAGAATTTTCTGTTTAATGATATCAAAAACTATCTGGGAACTGACAATGTTTTTCTAGTTGAGCTTATTAACTATATATAAGATTACAAAATTGCGGATGTTTCCCAAATTCTGCATTTACTGCTAAAAGTTTTCGTACTCATGAGTTAATTTGGTTGATATAGCTCAAAAATGAAAAAAGGTAGTTTTTTGACCCATTACTCTAATTGGAGCTATATGATATAGAAGTCAGATTTTAACTAAATGAATTCAGGCTGTACTATGCCAAATTAATATATATCAAACACATAAACTGTAAGTTCCATTAAGATACCTTAAGACTCAAAAATGTTGGTCATTATGTCACATTTCGTGACAAAATTCTGCAATGGTTATATGCACGATCAGAGTCACAGTGCCTCGTATTCTTCAACCTTTGTTATTTAGAAATAAGTTATATGTTAAGAATAAATGAATAATAACAATATGAATTTACAGAAATGGCTACACTTTCAAAGCACACTACCAACTACTCTCACAACAACAACAACATCCTCAGACTTCCCGTGATAATCTGCATCAGCAACATCATCAGCAACTTCAGTTACATCAGCAAGAGGAGCAACAAATTCAATCATATTCGCAGGACACATCCATTGCGATGACGGCTCACAAATCAAAACGCGATTGGGACATTAATGATGCAATCGTTCCACAAGTGGCTGATATTGAATTCGATGAGTTCAGCGAATGGAGCGATGGACATGTGCGACTTATCTACTCGGTGCACAACGAGGAGGCCAAGAAGCACATCTCCGGCTGGGCGATGAGGAACACAAACAACCACAATGTGAACATACTGAAGAAGAGTTGTTTGGGTGTGTTGATTTGCTCGCAGCATTGCACCCTGCCCAACGGATCCAAGATCAATCTGAGACCAGCCATCTGCGATAAGGCGCGACGCAAACAGGAGGGAAAAGCGTGCCCCAACAAAAGTTGTCGTGGCGGGCGACTGGAGATTAAGCCATGTCGCGGACATTGTGGTTACCCGGTGACACATTTCTGGCGGCATTCGGGGAATGCCATCTTCTTTCAGGCCAAGGGTGTACATGATCATCTGCGACCTGATCCGAAGAATTCCAGCGTCTCAAAGCGCGCTTTTGGACGTATGTCGTTGACGACAACTAAGACAACCACAACATCCTCAAGAGCTGCACCCAAGAAATCGGTCATTGCAGGTTTAGTAAAGCATGCCAAGGTAAGTTCCTTCGCAAACTTCAACTAATCTTTGTCCTATTAATTATCTGCCACACTCGCTTGCAGCAACAACAGAATCTCATTGGTAAGGTACTCAAAAGAAGCACGTCGAGTAATCCTCTGAACCCCTCCGCCTTAGAAATTTATCAGTTTAATGGTAAGTCATTCTTTTAAATTTAAAGGCATGTATTTAATGATCGTTTCTATGTCTTGTATGTTTCAAAGATATCATACAAAAGTCAGATTTATTTAAAAATTTTGGTAAGGATATGTCAAAAAAAAATGTTTGGGCTTGGCTAAAGTGTCAATTAAAATATAATTTGCAAATTTGGTTTGAGAAAGTTGTATTAATCAGGTACTGATTAACCTAAAGCTGCAAACCAATTTTTAACCGTACCACACAAAACCGGTTTTGCTCGGGTTTTTGGTCTGACCAAACCGACTAATGTACCGATCGGACCACTTTCTTAATAAAAAGGTTACGTTTAATAAATGTAATTTTTCAAAATTTTAGAGGCTTTCAGCTTTTTAAAGCACACACAAGAGATCCAACGATGTGGTATGCACCTAGTAGCAGCTTCCAAAATGACTAATATCAAATACTGGAAATAGTATGTTAAAATAAAAACAAAATACTTAAATATCTTTATATTGAAGAGCATTTGACTGTTCAGAAAAATTGATATTCTATATTCAGTTTACATAAAGTATTTCAGATATCAGCTCAACTCAAAAACCGTTTCGTAACTGCACATTGATTGCAGCATTGATTTCTGGTAGCGTCTACTATTGCTATTTGTGAATGTTTTTCAACGTAATTTTATTCGTATGATCGATTTACATTAGTCAACTTTTTTGTCAGCTTAGTCAATCCTAGTGTAAACAGTGCTCAACTACAATGACGCTTCATCAACTAGTTTAATTACAACATTACATAGACAACAAGGCTACAAATTATAGGTTGCAGTTTATTGGACTTTTGATTTAATCCAAGCCTTTTTTTTGCAGCTTGTGGCAAGTGTACCACTTACAGCCACTGCACCTGCAGCTATTTGGAGGATACCCCACGTACCCACCCTCTGAGTCAATCCTCTAGTTACATGAGTAGCTCCTGGCCCCTCTCAACAACTGAGTCTGCTCCCTGTGATCCTCCAGCGAATGTTTTTACGGTAAACCATCAACACATTACCTACAACTATCCTATTTATCATGCCACACCGGCTGCTGCAACTGCCGTGCCGAGCAAGTCGCCGAGTTTACCCTACACTTGCATCTCTGAGCTGTCCGCCTATCAGCCCGGGCTTAACAACCATTCCAATCTCTCCAGTTATAGCAATGCTAACTGCCAGGTGGCCTTTGAGTCTGGCTCTCAGTTGGCCACGCCAGAGCCGGAGTTTATCAATTACTCACAGATAAAGCATTTGGGGGCCACGGAGCTCGCTTGTAAGGGAGAAGCGACGCCGACAATCAAGTACAATGCGACCGTTGAGGCACAACCGGTGGCGGGGTATGCGGAGGATAACTACGACTACTATTACAATCGCGAGTCCAAGTCAGACTACGAGTTGCAGCAACAATTCTCTACAAGTGCTGGCCACGGACATTATTATGAAAGCCCCAATAGTTATAACGGCGTCAGTTACTTTGACACGGGCACAACAGCGCCGGGCAATGGCAGCAATAGCACGAACCCTGATCATGGCAGCTACGGCAGTTACTATGATCACTATGCCAATTATGAGCAACAAATGGCGGTAGCTGGCGGATTTGCCGACCCCGCAGCTGGTGGCGCAGCCATGACAAATACTGTTGGTATTGGCCTTGGAGTTGGAGCTGTGGCCACTGGTGTGGCGCCACCAACACCAACACTCACTTATCATCACCACCATCACCATCACTTGCATCACGCTCAGGCACAATCAGCACCTGTAGCCCATTGATAGTTCATACCGATCGTCTTATGCTACGTCCACACTGCGTCACAGCATACGTGCTGCTTCTGAAGTATCAGAATTCGCCAAATACTATACTAGTTGCTGACCCAACGTGGAGTTGAGACACTGAGCTGTAACCGCTTTGTGACATAGAGTACACGGCCCCCTACTCATAGTTCTTATCCTAGTCTAAGTTTTAGTTTCGAAATGTTATTTTCAATATGTGGTATTTTCTATTATTGATTTTTCTGTCGTAGAAATAAGTGTGTGTGTTATAAAATAATTTGTTATTTATGGTATGCCGAAGAATTGCTCTAATAGCAAACGCAATCGATAACTGATCCTCTAAACTTGTAAATAAACTATTATAATCTTAAGTCAATGATTTTCAGCTAATTTATCAATAAACAAAATATTAACTAGTAACATTGGAACTTGAAAGCATTTAAATTTAAGTCCTTACTTGGGCATCAAAAACTACAGGCTTGAAATTTTGCATAAAACTTTTTTTTTTGAAGTTCGTAGAGTTTCTATGACTTTTTTTAAATTGTTAGTATTTATTTACAAGAGCTTGGCATTCTAGAAGTATAGCGAGCACCAACCAAACAACCAATATTGAAATTTGATTGGCTTAGTTAACTTTTGTCTCTTGTTTTATTTAAACAATTATTAAAGTTTTATTAAAATCGCGCGCAATATAAGCGCCATCTGTTGTAAATTAATCTACGTATTGTCAGTTAGCGCCGGACTATCGCAATGGCATACATAGGAAATTAGCACAAAAAAATATATAACTGAAACGCCATAATATCTTTCGCCATCTTTTGTTTGATTTTAAAAAAGGGGTTTCATTATAAAAAAATTTTCGGCTTTCGTACCACCCTTGTTAAATGAAAATAAAGAAGATTATGAAATCTAATGAGCTCTTAAGAATATTTAAAAAAAAAATGCAAACATAAACGCAAACATATTCGTAAGCACTTCCATCTTTTGGCAGCTTTTGCGAAGCCTAATCTACATAAGCACCACCATCTCTTGACAGCTTTGCGAAACAGAAATGCGACATCTTTTGTTAGCTTTGCGAAGCATCGGACAAACTCTAATCTTAAGTTGTTCATTTTAGTTCAATTGAAGGCTACCTACCTACGAGTCGGTTGCGTGAGTTTGTGCTGTTTGCTATTTGAGTGGACTTGATAAAATTTTTACCGGTTGTATTTTAATTAAAACCAAAAACAACAATTAACAAAATGGTTTACAGCGTGAAAGACAGTGTAAGTACATAATAGAGAAATAAAATGTAATATCTGGGGCATCTCTACGGATGAATTTGTGCTATCACGTTAAGTAATAATTGGTATAATAAACTGTCCCCTCTGACAGCGTTTTCCATGCTGTTCCCCTTTGCACAGCAGTACACTCGCCTATAAAAATACAGTCTGCTACGCTGGCGATACATATAATAGAGGAAACCCAGCAGCATATAACAATGATATCATCCTCTTGCAGACTACCAAAAGCCAATGGGACGAGATAGAAAGTGGCAATGTTGTACGCGTTTCAAATAAATTCACAAAGACACATACATATATTAGCTTGTCAATCGTATACATATATGTATGTATATACATATATTATAATATATAGGCTGGCAAGTGCTATTTGTTAGACAAGTCCGTTTGATTTCCACTGTAATGACTTGGCGTTTTCACTATCAGCAAAGAGTCAGTTTGGGTTTTATTAGTTTCACACAGGGTGTTACCACCTATACATACATACACCCAAGCATACATATGTATATGTATGTATGTACAAGTGAGAATGGCAGAAACGATTACACACACATCTTTTTGGCGGGCGACTCATAAGTGAATCCGGTTTAAATCGTGATATAATGGAGTCACCTCCGTCTAGGAATTAATAAATATTGCGTCAGTTAGTTTGTATTTAAATATACAATTAAAGTTTAAAAACCTCAAATTATTCTAAGAAATTTTGTCATACTATTATGACATCATATGAAGACACTTGATAAATCTCAGAAAATAGAAAATTATCAATTTGGTTTCTTAAGAAATTTAATTTTTCAGTAAATTTTCTTCATTTATTCAACAATCGTTACGGAAACTTAATTATTTCACAACAATTGTAGCAATTGGCTAACATTTGATCATATTGAGATTGCAACAAATAACCAATTTCACAATAAGTTTGTCAAACGTGTTGCTTGCAATACATATGTATGTATATGAGCTTCAGGTTTATCCGAATAAGCTTAGAAGAGATTTGGTCAGCAGAGTACCACGTCCGGTTAACTATAAATAAAATCAAGTGCTTGAGGTTTTAAACCTGAAACAGCCAAAATGTATTTTATCAAACCTGCTTCCACAACTGGATTATTCTGTACCCTAAAGAAAGCTAGAATCTTTAATTTCTATTTAAATTAATACAACTATAACTTTATGTTTATTTAGTTCGTCGTACCAAAAATCTTATGAAAATCCAGAGAATTAATCATCATCTTGATGAGTTATTCGATGTTGACAATAAACGTTGAGAAATGAGTTGGGTTGACCAAATCAACATATGTATTATAAAACTCTCTATAAAAAATATATCATTCGATCGGGAGAGCCGGTGGTAGTAGAGAACGCCACTCAAATTTTATTCTAATTATATTTATACCCTTGCAGAGGGTAAAAAAATTTTGTCTCGCATTAAACGCCTGTAACGCATTAAAGAAGGCGTGTCAGACCCCATAAAGTACATATATTCTTGATCAGGACAACGAACTGAGTTGATATAGCCATGTCCGTCTGTATGTCTGTTTCTATGCAAACTAGTCTCTCAATTTTGAAGCTATTTGGATGATATATATACATATATCATCCAAATCGTTGTACTCACATTCTTTGAAAGTAATTGAAATAAATTACTCAAAAGATTACTTATCAAATCTAACTCGCCGAATATTTGGAATGTTTACTGTAATTGGCGTACATTTCTGGCTCTAACTGTCGATAGTTACTTACTAACTTGTTATTCTTTTTTCTGTAGTTAATTTCATTATAATGAATCATTTCATGCACAACCCGTGTAGAAATGACTACAATTAATTAAAGGTCACAAAGAGAAACGTGTTCTTCACTTAGTCAAAACAGCTGTATAATTGAAAGTACAACCAGTTCTAATACGCCCACGTACATGACCATGTTTGAATCAGTTTGAGTTTTGATCAAGAATGAGGTCAGCAAGATTACTATTCCATTGAATGTTTCAATTTGACCTCAAGAAACACGTAGGAAATGTTATTGAAATTTTTGCATATTCTAAAATTTTTTGTCGAAATTTAATACTCAAGGAATGGTTAAATTTTAAAATTAATTTATTTCAAATTGCAAATGTTAACAAAATCGTGTGCCCGCCTTTTTTTCAGATATATTTATAAATTTTTAGGCATGCTAGTAGTTGTGTTCCGGTTCTAACCCAATTGAAGGTAAAGTAATTAAGCAAATGGCTAAATACCCAAGTGGGCCACGTGCTTGATGGATTGTGCTGGGGTTGGTAAATAAAATAGAACAAATACAAATATTAAATTGCAAAAAGATACATATGAGCTATTGGGTTATCGTTAAATTGTATATAAGGTGACTGGCTAGCTGACACATACATACATACATATAATATATGTATGTACATAGAAACTCATATTAATATGCATTTGGTGTTGAGGGCTTTTATATAAAAACATACTCAAGTATTCTTACTAATGCTGTACAGTTGTTGTGCTTATCACACATGTTGTTAGACCACTGATAACAGCAAACGTGTTACAGTAGCGGCCAAAGCAAATCGATACCTGGAAATGTTAACTCAACCCCTCAACAAATCCTGTTAAGAATTAATAATTTGTAATTGGTTAAGTGAAAGCAATAATCAATAAATGTTTTACGACTTTCGTATATTTTATTTACAGGATGACTTCAAGAATCAGCTGAAAAATGCTGGCGACAAGCTGGTCGTTGTGGACTTCTTTGCCACCTGGTGTGGACCCTGCAAGCAGATTGCCCCTAAGCTGGAGGAGATATCCCAACTCTACGCCGAAAAGATTGTTGTGATCAAGGTAAGTTTTCTTTATTTTAAACCGTCCATCTCATTTGTTAAACCTAATAATTTTTGCAGGTTGACGTAGACGATTGCGAAGCCATTGCCATGGAATATGAAGTGTCAAGCATGCCCACGTTCCTATTCATCAAGAACTCTGTTAAACTCGAACAGTTTGCAGGAGCAAATGCCGCCAAAGTGACTGAGACCATTGAGAAGCATCTAAGCAATGCCCAAATTGCCTCTTAATGGATTGGCTTCAACAAGAAATACAAGGAAAACTAATAGAAAAGACAATTCACTTCACGTTTTTATGAGTTTTCTTTATGAAAATTTAGTTAATTATTATGTATTCTGTAAGTGCAACGTTTGCCAGTTACGTGTTCAGCACATGCCTCAAACACTCAAAACATTCGATGTAATCCCCTATTGCACTTGGTTACCACCCAGACTTATTGCATTATTTGAAATGGTTAACTTATTTAAAATGTTCAACACTGTAGCGCAGCATAAAAATTGAGATTTACAATATTTACAAAAGGTCGCTTTAAATGTAACAACCTTCAACGTAAGATTTGCCTATTTAATTAAATTTTTAATACGAATTCCTTTTGTAACGCAAAAAACACAGTTAACACTTTGTCAATAAAAACAAACCAGAAAGAAAATTAAATGAATAAATGTAAAACACGTTCGTTGAAAGAAAATCGATATTCGAAGAAGTTACTTGCTTAAAATCATTAATTGTAGCATGAAATCCATATTTTTGTAGAAGAAGAATTAGGAGAATTAGATTAGTATACCTATCTTATACCCTTTTTTGTCACGAAATGTGTAACGCATAGAAAGAGGCTTCACAGACATCATAAAATATTTATTCTTGATCAGAGCTACAAACAAAATAGCAGTGTCCGTCTGTCTATCTGTTTCTATGCAAACTAGTCTCTCTGTTTTGAAGTTATCTTGATGAAACTTGGTACAGGCTAAGTGCACAGTTGCCACTTCAAAAAATCAGATTGAGCCAAAAAAAAAGCCAAATTCACTAAAAAAGAACCAAATTTTTTTTTGCAATTTATTCAATCTATGAGCATATTTCAAGTATTCTTCAGTATATAAATCGAAATAAGAAAATATTTCATATATTAATTTCTTAAAATTATAAAAACAAAATAGTTAATATTCAATATTCTCAACGTATACTAACAAAAATCACACTCTGAGATTAGATCTTTCCCTATATAAATCAAAATAAAAAAATATTTCATACATTAAATTCTTAACACTACAAAAACAAATTCAGTTAATACTCGTCTTAAAGTTGAGATAATGTGATTCTCTAGATTGACACAGCTCTTTACACAACATGATGTTAGACACCGAATCAAATTCGAGCATATTGCTTAAATTTGCTTTAATTAAACTAATTGCAAAAAATTTACGCTCAGCCGCAGCAGAGCTGTGTCGCACAATATGTTTCTTATAAATAGAACCAAATCTTTAAAAACTTCATCATTAAGTCCATTTTTTAATTTTGCAACCTCTTCCCAAAATACGAATATATCCCCTTCTTTTTTCATTTTATTGGCAGTTAATTTTAACATGGCCCACTGGGTAACAGCTTCGTCCGGATCAGTCACACAAATAATCGAAATTTTTAATCAGAGGCATAATGTCTGACTCGTCGTTGGAAAAAATATTTGCCGATGTAATCATTATTAGTGACTTAATGCCCTCTCGACCAAGATCAAAGCACTGCACTATTTACAGAACAAACAAAAACTTCTCTAAAATCACAAACTGCCACGACAAAATGGCACTCGAACAAAACGATACAAATTGCTAGAATTTAAACATGAAATCAAGTATCAAGAACATAAAAAAATCAGAAAATCAAGTATCAAGAAATTGTATTTCGTGACAACGTGAGTAAATTGCCAAATTGAAAAGAAGTGACAGTCCTGGGAGTGGTTTGTCTTTATGGATTTGAAATTAGATAAATTCAACGGGATTCTTTAAATGTATATTTCGTATTTGTAGCCCTTCTGGGGACCTAGTTCCTTCAAATGAGCCGCAAAAAATCTGGAAAATTCAGGACAATTTGAAAAAATTCTAAAAAAAAATTCGATCAAAATTTCGATGGTCTTTTTTGGGTCATTTTTTTGAGTCGCAACCCAAACAGAGGGATCCAGAGTTGTTAGGGCGTGTGAAAATTGTGAAGAATTGGTCGCGTTTTGTCGCCATTTCTTGTTTGCTACCGCCCCTTTTTTAGAACTTCGCGTGTAAACTACTCGATTTTAAGTCGATTAAATCGATTAAATCGATTAAATTCATGCACGAACAATGAATTTGCACTGACTTTGTTGGCAAAAATTTCGCATTGTAATATTCAAAATTAGTTGGGTCGTTTCGTGTTCGAAATTATCTATTTAATTAGGGGGACGACCCAAATAACTAGCTGGATAAAAGGAAGGGAAAGGATAGCAGGTACCAAGCATTCGCTAGCCGATCCAATTAATTTTATGACAATTAAAATAGAAGTGTCTTTTTTCAATTTGATCTAATTTATATTAAACTAAATTTTTTGGTGGGCGCGTCGTATATTGTTTAATAAAAAAAAGCGGAAAAGTGAAAAGCCTTTTTCATAAAATCCAGTACTCCCACTGCCTGATGTTATCGTAACTTTCCCTCAATTGGATTTTGATAAAAGTCAGATTTGATGGGGGAGCGCTGAATTGGCAGCACTGGCCAATAAATTTAGGGAACATTGGGTGGCGCCATCTTTTGTTCGTTAGCGCTCCCAACTATCATGTTGTTGAAATTTAAAACTAGATTCATATTGAACTTACTTTTTTCAAGAGAGCGGGTGACCTCAAAAGAGAGAAAACATATAGCTAGTACGCTCTCACACAAAGTGGCGCTGGGCTGCGTTTAGTGGCGCTGTCAAACTCGTCGAGAAAACAACGAAACCCAAATTTAACAGCCGAAATAAGTAATAGAAAATATTAAGCAAGACTATTCAGATTCCCCTTTTTTTTGGTCGCTAAGTAGTAGGTAACTCATAAATAAATAAATAAGAAGAAAATAGCATGCTGCGGCGGCATTTTCGTGTTTCGATAAGTGTGTGTGCGTGAACGTGTGTGTTTGATTTGATGTTATTTTTATAGACTTTGGCGACAACGAGCAAATAATATACTTACATATTGTGCAAAAATAATACAACAAAAGACAGAAAGAAAGAAAGCTGTGCAAGGTGAACACAGTTTATTGTATAACTACTTGGGATTAGACGACAGAAACCGCCATAAAAAGTGAATTAACCAGCCAAAAAAAAAAAACAAGTCTGATCCACAAATGGCAAACGTAGCACGACGCTGTCGTCATCTCTGTCGTCTACGCCAAGGTGAATTAATTTACTTACATATAAGTAAATGAATTAATAAAAATACTAAATTCACCCTTGCTGCTGTTGCAGTTGCAGTTGATATGCCATAGCAGCTGCCACTAGGGCTGCCGCATAATGCCAAGTGCCCATTACCTACCACTCGACCCGAAAGCATCCGACGACGACGAACAAGAGGAAGGAGAAGGAGAAGAGGAGCACGAGTACAGGACATCAATGTACAACAACAATCAGTACAACCTACGCTATCATCCACAAATCGCAGACGACTTCGACGAAGAGGAAGACGACGACAGAACTCCTACAATGGGCATGGCACCACGGTTAAGTCGCTCTGTTTCGAGCAGACGACGATGCTGGATTATGCCGATAATGCTCCTCGTGCCATTCTGTGTTGTCTTCTTCTACTTCATGTTTAGCTCACAGACCTTGGGACTGGGCAGTGCTAACGAGGATGTCGATGATGACTATGAGCCGCACAATGGTATAGGTAAGCGGTGGACACCAAAAGTAAGACTAATCAAGTCCCTGGATAAAAGCAAGCGCGAGATTGAAGCAAACACCCGGTGTGAGCATTCCTTTCATTTTTAAAAGAATTTGGATTTGCTTCTTGTTTTAAATTTTGATTCAAACTTAATTTTCGCAACTTTTTTCTTTGATAAGCCAAATTGTACAGCTTCTCTGCGAAAATATGCTTCTTAATTTCTCGCTATTTATATGCCATTTCCTTATGTCTGAATAAAATGTTGCAACTTCTTAACGAGTGAAAAGTGTGTCTACAGTTGAACTTACACTTTTAACTGACTTTTCAAAACGCAATAAAGCGTTGGGTATATTGTTTTTCAATTACAGTTGGTCCACTGTATGGGAAAGAAAATGATATGTTTTGAAGTATGCATTACTAATTCTTATCACCATACCCGTATTATATATAGAAATGACATCAGCTAGATTACTTGATTCATCTTAAGAGAGCATGGGTCTGTCAGATTTTTTTTGAAAAAAAACATAAAATATCTCACTCATTCAAGTTTTTTTTGCTTGGAAGTAGAATTTGTTTACTTCTATGATTGTATATAATATGATGTTTATTATTGCTTATCAATTTGTTTAGAATAAAGTAGATATAGTTCCTAATAACTTGTTCTATTAGGGACTTCTTAGGGATCTTTGTGGCCCAACCTATACCTGAACTGACTATTAATAACAAAACATGTTCGACCTACCAAGTGGCTAATAAGAAGCATTCGACACTTTTTTAGCTTATTAACTCTATCGCCCTCGCTATTTTTCTCTCTCTCTCTCTCTATCTTTCTCTCTCTCTCTCCGTTTTGCTATGGTCTTCTTCCTTATTGATCACCCTGTTGCGGTAATCATAGCATGTAACTTAACGGGTTTATGTTAGTGTTAGTTGAGTGCTTTAGTTAGGTAGCTGTTGGTTGTTGTAATTGTGGTTATTGGAATTGTTGTTGCGCGGCTTGTCAGTATTTATTATTTAGCCGTAATTGGCTTAATTTGCTCTACATTGTCTTTTTCCAGCTAAATATTTTATCGATAGACATTTACGCTATTTTATAGCCGCAACATTCGACGTTACGGCATTGCGGGTGCATGTCAAGGCCACATTTTGTGGTTCTTTTATTAATTCTATTTTTTTTTATAATTCGCCAACATTTGTTGCGTCTGATTGGGTCACAGATCTGGGTCACTGCGAATCCGTAATACATTCTCTTTAGCGATGTTTCCATACATATTGTAAATATTGTAACAAACTATTAAGAGTGTTAATGCCTATCCATCCTCTTAGCGACTAAAACCAATTGAATACATTTTCTAATCGATTGCCAAAATTAATGCCAAGAATCAGTTTTTGAAAATAAATAAAATAAATTCAATTCGAATTCCAAAATTTCGGATAAGCATTAAATAGATTATAAATTACCCTCTTTATACAATGACTGAAGTCACTTCAGTAAAAGTGAGTGAAATTAAACACTTAGTAGATATTTAGCGAAGCTTGCTTGCCACAAAATAAAAATAGTTTAAGCTATTTAAATTAAATTTTAATATCGGATTAAATAGGAATATCAACTAAAAAAAAAAAATTAGAAAATTGTGCGCTATTATAAACGGTTTCAGGACTTCGGAACTTTGTTTTGATTTATTTTCTGGTTGTGAAGAGACCTCGCTATAAATAAATATATCATTCAGTCCGGAGGGCCTGACAGTGGAAGCGAAGGACGACTTTTAATTCCACATGCACGAAAACAGAATTAAACTGCTCAATACATACAATTACCAATTCTATAGCACCCCCTAGGTGACTTATTTTCAAATGATAATTTTTATACCCTTGCAAAGGGTATTATATTTTTGTCACGAAGTTTGTAACGCATTGAAGGTGGCCTTACATACCCCATAAAGTATATATTTGATAGGGCGACGAGCTGAGTCGATATAGCCATGTCCGTCTGTCTGCCTGTTTCTATGCAAACTAGTCTCTTAGTCTTGAAGTTATCTTGATGTAATTTTGCTGCACGCAGTACATATGTCGGAGCCCGTCGGATCGGGTCACTTTATAATATAGCTGCCATAGGAACGATCGGTTAGGAATCAACATTTAGTATGCAATTTTTTTTTAAGATATCTCAACCAAATCTACAAATTAGGTGCTTGGTACAGTTTCATAGATCCTTACCAAATTTGGTTCAAATCGGACAACTATATCATATAGCTGTCATATGAACGATCGGTTCGAATTCAGGGCTCTACAAGGACGCCTAAGTTAGCTTGCGCTATATTTTTTTTTAAGAAATCAAAGGTCTATTGATTTATTCATGTATTATATTTATTATTATTAATATATACATTATTGATTAACTTAAACTTAAATAATTCCAAAATTTATTCATAAAAAATAAATAAAAATACAAGATTTTTTAGTTCGATTGTCTGTGCTTGGGCTAGAATCTAGGATTTTTGCATTTTAATGAGCCTTATTATATTGTATGCCATTTGCTGACCATTTTTAATGCACTTTGAGCGACCTTAAACTGTCCATTTAAATATTTGGCATTTGCTATTTCACATTTGTATTTAATTATCTATTAAAAATGACCCATAATTTGGCATTGAAAATGCACGCGATTCCGAAAATTATTAGTACGGAGTCACACGTGCGAGCAATAAAATATACAATAGAAGCCGAGAAATATTATCTCTAGGGAAATCCAAATATATGACTAACCGTAAAAACAAATGACGAGTGTTCTGCTGCTTTCGAACAAATATAATCTAATCGTATTTTTGACCAGCGCTGCCAACTTTTTTCTAGCTGTTTCTGGATGAAAGCATAAAATGGCAAAGGAAGGATGGAAAAAGCTGTACTTTACTAAAACAATAAAAATAAATAAATCAAAATAAGCTGAAAAATGTTTGAAAAAAGGCCACTATAAAACAGAAAATTTGGGGTAAAAAAAAAGACAAACTCTGCTCAAAGTGAATTCCTTAAGGTGGACCTTATGATTTTAACCAGGCGTAAAACACGTTTGCTTTGCTGCTGATATTTTCTTTATTGGTGTTCAATTTTACAAATATTGTTTTCTTCAAGGTGCTCCAAAATTTCGCCGGTTCCTTTTTTAGACTTTAAAAAAGTACAAAAGGGTACTATTACATTTATGCGTAACAGGTAGAAGGACCCGTGGCAGACCCTCTTAAAGTATACATATTCTTGATCAGCATCAACAGCGGAGTCGATTTAGCCATGTCCGTCTGTCTGTTGCTTTTTGAGTCACTTAGATATCTTGTGTTGATCATGTTTGTTTTAGATTTTTGACATGCCTCCCGACTTACAAGAGCACTTTTAATGCTAGCACCTTGATTTTTACATATAATATATAATATGGATCGAATCTGTCTTGAAAATTTGATTGCAATCGGATTATAAATGCGAAAGTTATTCAACTAACAATG
The DNA here is from genome assembly GCA_037043535.1 of Drosophila putrida. Lineage (NCBI taxonomy): Eukaryota > Metazoa > Arthropoda > Insecta > Diptera > Drosophilidae > Drosophila > Drosophila putrida. Next base: position 526,374 of record JBAMBI010000460.1, read on the forward strand.
TGACGAGTAAAAAGAAGAAGAGACGCTAGCGCCCTCTGTTTTTATCAACTGATATCTTCGTAGTGGCGCCATCTTTTGAAATTTCTGGTACGCACCATTAAAGAACATTCTATAATGACCGCTTTGCACTCAAAAAGGATAGGGTCTCCTATTGTTGAGCTTGCTCCACCGTAGCTTATTGCATTTTTGTTATTTTGGGTAGAATATTTTGTCTTTTGGCATTTTTCATATTTTTGTTAACAATCGACGCACACTTTTGATTAAAGCAGTATTTACACTTAGGGCTAAAAAAAGCTCTTCAAAAACCTTATTTTTTCGCTGCACTTACAGGATATTATTATTTTGCTTATCGATGTACTTATTCGATATTCGTGTTATCTGCACTGTTTTTGTGATGTTGCTGCTCATAAGCAAACCAAATTTAAAGTGCCACCTTTAAATAAAATATTAATAGTCGACTTGTGGCCTAATGATACATTATAATCATATAATATATTTATACCGTTAGGCATACTTGAATTTACTGGTCCGCAAATTCAATCTACTTCTGTTGGACAAATATACTGGAAAATGCAACTTATTGTGCTGCCTAAACAAACATTCATCGATTTAAAAATGTATAAATGGGTATATAAAGTTTGAGCAAATAAATTTGCGTAATAGGCGTAGCAGACCCCATAATATATATATTTTCTTGTTTAGCATCAACAGCCAAATCGATATAGCCATGTCCGTCTGTCTGTCCCTTTTTGATCGCCAAGATCTCAGAGACACCAAATCTTTTTTGTGTTGATTAAGTTTGTTTTAGATTCTTAACCACACCCCTCCGCCCCCGGAAATCTAAAAACAAAACTTCGAAGTCGAATTACAAGAGCACCTTTAATGCTAGCGCGTTTTTGGTACATTTTATTCCAACCGTTTATCGACTGATATCTTAGTAGCGTCATTAACTGAAATTTCTGAAATAACCAAAAAAAACTTGTTTGTATATTATTCTGAAACCGATAAATCGAAGTTTCTTAAACCGAAATAACCGTTTAGTTCGTTTATGACAACGGTTTGTTTTGGGTTTTTTCCCAGCGACTAAAATTCAATGCATTTTTTATTTTGTTTTAAATGTTTACTTAACTGTAATTTAATATTGGTACCTTTTTTCTAAGTGATTAGTGAATTTAATTGAAATTATTAATTTCTTTTAACTTATTGCATTGTTTTGAATTTTTACAATTCTTTTTGGGAATCGAAATCATACCAGTATTTCGAAACCAAAACTCTGGAGAAACGGTTACCCCTTATGAAACCGATATAACAAAATTTTACGAGTCCGTTAACCGAAAACCAAATCCCGACCATAACCGTAACCGTAACTGAATCCTTTATTCGTTTCGGTTTGAATCCCTGAAAACAACTTATTTTACTACAGTGTTAAAAAAAAGAAAGAAAAACAGTAGTAAATACAATAATTGTTATATTAGTTTGTAATAGGAATCAGTCACTTTAAGTTAGAATATAATAACTTTTAGTAAAGTTTAAATCATAACAGGTTGAGATAAGCCTGGGAACTAATTCAACTGATTGATTGGCACACGTGAATCATTTCATGATCAACTAGCAATAATTGTTACAACTTTTCAAAGGGGCTCTTTAGTCATAAACTGCGGAATCTACAAGTGATAAAGTCCTATAAAAACATAACATTCAGCCGTGAGAGCTCGACAGTAAAGTACCCTGTGTAATTAAAGGACGATGTTAAATTCCATATGCAAGCAAACAGAGTTAACCAGTTATATACGTGAATATATGTATGTACATATACACTTATGTACGTAGAATAAAACACATACAATTTGTCACACAATTGGCTTCGAATATCTTCCGTAATATCCGATTGCGATCAAATTTTCACGGTGGTGCTACATAACCCCAAGTATCATTCATGCCGAATTTCAAATCTCCAACTCGATAACTACCATAGTTATGTTGTTTTGCGATTTTTGGGAGAAGAAAGCGGCTTATCCAAAATTTGAAATTGACGAAAGGTCCGGAGGCTCCTAATCATAACACGTGTCTAATCCCATGAAGGCTTAAAATTGCTCTTATTATATAATTTTATTTCGATTTGTGGGTAATAGGGGCGTGGTATCCAAAGTTGAAAATAAAGTTCATCTGCGTGGTCTTAGGTCTTACCATCTCTGAGATCTTTTCGTTCATACGGAAACACAAACAGCCGAACAGGGCTACATGCAAAAATATATATACTTGATGTGGTCTGGCACGTCTACTTCTGGATGTTACATACTCTTATATTTTAACAAGCTTAATATACCCCCACAGGGTATATACAAAGCAATGCGGCTGATAAAAAACAAACACTACTTTAATTTTTTTGAAATAATAAAGTCCCATTCATGCAGAAACCCACATAGTAATGTCGTTCAATCAGTTCTTTTTTTTATTGTTTTTGTGAGAGGGCTTATCAGAGTCGAGACGAACCAAGAACACAGTAAATAAAACGCACGTTGTGATTTTAAGCAATTGTTGTGAAATGAGCATTTTAGTAGAAGTACTTTATATATTTACACATGGACAGATTCAAATATGAGTAAACACTAAAGAACATGCTGATATTATATTTATGCTTGGCAAAATCCTTGACACCCCTTTTGTATCTATGTAATTTGTGTGTATGGAACATTTCTCTCTCTAGTGGACTGAGAATATTAAATGAGTTATTAAGTTGAGCTCCGTATACTACCCTATGTAATTTGTAACATAGATTATTGATAGATGGCCACAAAAGAAAACAATTACACCTATTACTGTTAATGCACAGACACACGTGAATTTGATCAATAGGCAGATACATTTTCTCTTGTCTCGTCTTTTGGTTACCTTTTATAATGGTCTTTTGGGGAAATCACATATTAACACTAATTGGTATAACATATGGGGATAGCAGGTACATGCATTTATTGTAATATGTGTGCTATACCCTAACTTACATTCCATTAGGTCAGCGGTGTGCAAGCCATATGCCCAAGCCGGTAATAAATTTAAGCAGTTAGTTTACAGCTCACCAACTGCTTACGAACTGCTCAGAGCGCAGTCCACACAAGGTGCCGGACACAGTTTACGACTATACCATAGGTCGCGTTCGTAGGAACGCACGAGCTAAAAGGATAATGCTCGATGGGCGAACCGATCCTTTTAATCCTTATTGCAACTCGCGCTGCCAGCGGCTTGTGTCTAGGGTTGTTGTAGATCTAACTTGTTGAATTTGGCCGCCCACCCCTGGATTAGGTAATTAAATTTAGTATTTTGACCCTATACTTTTTGGTGAGGGGTTAATTGGTGAAAATGTATAGTGAGCTATCATGAAGCGTGCCCTTGTTATTTAAATTTGAATTTTTGCTTTCCGACTTAAATGGGTGAAATGGGGCGTGGCACAGTTTTAAAACAATCTTGATCTGGTTTACCGCTTACTGTCCGATCAAGATGAAATAACTGATTATTACTATGTATGCCTAAGGTCATAGAGGTAACTTTTGAAGTGTTCTTGTTATTCGAATTAAAATTTTTGAAAACAAATTTGATTTTGACATTATATAAATGAGCCGATATGCGAAAAAAAAAATGGACGGACAGACGGACCTGACTATATCGACTCAGCTGTTAATGCTGATTATTAATGTGCAGTTATGAAAAATAATAGGAACGACAGACAACTTTTTGTTTTAAAGCAAAATGTTCTAATATAAGAAAGTGTCGTGAAAATTACCGTCAACGGTTTCAGAATATTTTACCTTTATTTATAGTGGTGGGATCATAATTCTAAGGAAAAATTTGTTGCACCATCGAGTGCTTAGTTTAATGCATTGGAGAAGAAAAATGTTTAAAGGACTTCAAAAATATCCTTAGCAGTATATTGCTATCTTAATCCAAGGATGTAATGCAGCTAAAGTTGGACTTTCAGCAAGTTAATGAGCTAGAGAGCGAGAGCGATTGAGGCCTCCTATGCTTTTTCTTGTGACTAATTTCATAAAAATTTTATAATTATACCTAATAAACTTAAATTTTTTTACGCATTATATAGTAGCAAGTGAAGATGCGCTTACCCAGCTAGTATATTATATTCATAATATTGGAAAGACTATACAAATAAAGGTCATTCAGTTCGTGCATGACTTTTGCTTACCTCATTAGTCAAATGTGTATCGTTAGCACCTGAAGGTCTCTAATTACTTTAGTGATTATCACTGCACAAGTACAGACTGAAAAAAAAAACACAAGTTAACGAAAATAGGAGTAGATAACATTTCAGGTACAGCCACGTTTACAAGCGGCTTTAAATACCTATGACTTTGGTAATTAGCGAGGCCCAAACATAATTCACAAATGGTGTGATAAAGGTTAATGGTTTGAGCTTATGAGTGGATGAATATTTATAAATAAAAGCATGTATTTTATGTATAGCATTGCATTGTATGTATAGTATATGACCGGGCCATATCATAAGTAAAAATTGTTGGTGGTATGCACGCAATTAGATATATTATAGATATGGTAGAGCTAAAAGCTGCTTCTAAACATTGAATATTACTCCGCTATATAAGTGAATCTAAAGGTGCCAAGTAAAGGTGTATCCATATCAAATTTGTATGCTAATTGCTGAAATTTTTTAGATCATTGGCAAGACTATACAAATTTCATGAATATTTTATTGCATACTGTTAGGCTGTATAATAAAAGAATGCGGTTTTTTCTTCCTCTCTCTTGCAGATAGTACAAATACGCACGTTCTTAATGAAACGGTGCATATCTGCAGTGAAAGCCATGAGAATGGCCGCTTGTTCATGCAAGATAAGCCCCGGAGTGCCTACGCACAGCTGCCTGTGATCTATTTCGTAACGCCCACATATCCAAGACGGGAGCAAATACCGGAGCTCACACGTCTGGCACACTCGCTCCTTCATGTGCCTCGTCTACACTGGCTGGTGGCCAATGATCATGACAGGTGTGATACTTTCCTGGATATACTGCTCAGTCAATTTGGTATGTAAATGAAACAAAAAATAATAATATAAACAAATAGTAAATATCCATAAAATTGTAGTAGAGCAAGCTCGCCAATGGGAAACCCTGTACTTATAGTGGTTTGGGCAAGATATAGTGGAACCTATATACCAAGATTTGTGTCTTTAGCTCTTATAGTCTCTGAGATCTAGGTGCTCAAAAATCGAACAAGACATGACTTGATGGACTCGCTTGTTGATGCTGATTGAGAATATCATGTACTATATATGGGCATAACATTGAAAATAACATTTGTTATCAATGTATCAAAGGTATTAGAAGGACATCCGCCTAATATTAATTATATTTTTTTTTCTCAAAAATTGGCCATGTTCGACGTCGTTAGTGTAAAATTGATTAATTATACGGAATTGTATTCAACTTTCGACATATGACAGCTTTATGATATAGTTAAAAGTCCTATTTATTTCAACTTTGATCTGGTCATATAAAACAGCGATGGGCATGCACTGACTCTGGGAGTGTAGACCCTAACTGGGTTGTTGTAGTTTTTTTTTGTTGCTCCCGAGTAAAGATTTCGTGCCCAGTGCTGATATAGAACGATAAGAGACAGTTTGGTTGAGATGTATATGTACCAAGTTCCATCAAGATAGCTTTGAAAGTAAAAGACTAGTTTGCATTGAAACTGACAGACAGGCGAGCCCGAGAGACGGACAAGGCTATATTGACGCAGCTCGTCGTCCTAATCAAAAATATATGTATATATTTTACGGGGTCTGCCGCGCTTCCTTCAATGCGTTACACACTTTGTGATGAAGTTTAATACTCTCTGCAAGGGTATAAAAAATATAAAAGAGATAAAGATGGGAAAAAGTCTAGTTCGAATTGTCACGCTCAAAAATTGTCGTATTATTTATTTATTTTTAATATGTAATTTCACCCTAGTGCTAGTTTAATAAAAAAAATGCATTAAGCTACAGTGGAGCAAGCTCGACAGTAGGAGACCCTGTACTTTTTGAATGCAATGCGATCACTACAGATTGTTTCAGTTTCAAAAAATTTCAATAGACGGCGCCACTACGGAGATATCAGTAGATTTTGCCCGTAACATTGTTAGTTGAATAAATTCCGCATTTTCCCATTCCCATAGTCTGTACTATACATACTAAATATCAAGGCGCTAGCATCAAAGGTGCTCTTGTAATTTGACTTGGAAATTTGGTATTTTCATTTGCGGGGGCGGAGGTGGGCGTGGCAAAAATCTAAAATAAACTCGTTCAAAGCAAGATATAGATGTACCTACATGCCCGATTTTTTGTCTCTAGCTCTTATAGTCTCTGAGATCTAGGAACTCAAAAAAGAGACAGACAGACGGACATGGCTATATCGACTCGGCTGTTGATGCTGATCAAGAATATATATACTTTATGGGGTCTGCCACGCCTCCTTCTGCCTGTTACGCACATTTTTTTTTTTGCACAAACGTAATAGACCCATTAGTACTTCTTTAAAGTACAGGGTCTAAAAAAAAGCGATCATTATAGATTGTTTACTGGAAATAAATTAATTGATAAATACAGAGGGCGCTAGTTCTTCTTCTTCTTCTGCCCGTAACATTGTTAGTTGAATAACGTCTGCGCTTATCATCCGATTGGAATTGAATTTTCATTTCAATCATTGAAGAACAATCTTTTCCGAACGCTCAAAAACTTTTTTAATTGGGGAATTCACCATTACGCTTCCTACCACTCCGTCTGTCTGTCCGTGTGATTATATGCAAAGTAGTCTCTCACTTTTGAAGCTATCTTGATGAAATTTGGTACAGGTCCGTCTTTTTGCTGTACGCAGTACGTATTTTGGAACCGGCTGGATCGGATCACTGTATCATATAGCTGCCATAGGAACATTTAGTATGAAAAACTTGTTTGTTGCTTAAGATATGTAAGTTTGCTTGAGATATCTTAAGCAACACAGTTTCATACATCCTTACCTAATCGGACTACTATATCATAGAGCTTTCATAGGAACGATCAGTTCGAAATCAACATTAAAGAGATTTTGTAAAAAAATCGGACGGCATATACAGGGCACTGCAAGGGTATCCAAACTTTGGCGCACCACAGTTAGCTTGCGCTATTTTTTTTTTATTTCTATCACTGATTACTGGCTTGTGCTGAGGGATTTACCCATTTTATTTATTCAGATCAGGTTTTTGCGATATCCATTAATTTTAGTACTACATATCACTTACTAGAAGAGTGAAATGTCTTAATAAACACAGATGTAAGAAATAGTTTTTAGTTTAGTTTTGCCTAAAAGTTTAGTTTAGAGTAGATTTCGACTCACGCGATGAGTATACAAAATTTACAATGCTGTAGGAAAGAAGTACTGTGTTTCAATTACTATATGAGATGTTAAATCTATTTTTAAGGATACGATAGTAACATAAGCGAAAAAGATCCAGGCTCATACATATGTACTAAAGTATATAAATTTTTACAGGTATACCTTTTACACATATGGCCAGTCCCATGCCCAATAAGTTTCGTCACACTAAGCCAGCCCCCAGAGGCGTGGCAAATCGGCGTGCAGCGCTGCAATGGATACGTCAACATAATATCACAAATGGTGTTCTATATTTTGGTGACGATGACAATACATATGATTTAAGACTATTTTCGGAAATTAGGGAGACACAGCGTGTCTCCATGTTTCCTGTTGGACTGATAGCAGAGTACGCGGTTAGTGGACCGGTGGTGCGGGATGTAAGTAAAACGACCAATATATATATTTTTACATACCATTTTAACTGTATGCTATCTCTTATTTAGGGTAAAGTTGTGGCTTTTCTGGACTCTTGGGTAGCGGGACGACGTTGGCCCGTTGATATGGCTGGTTTTGCTGTTAACCTGGGTTATATGTCACTATATCCGAATGTTAATATGCCCTATAAACCGGGATATGAGGAGGATTTGTTCCTACGCAGCATTGGTCTGCACATAGATCAGATTGAGCCCAAGGGTAAGAATTGCACCGAAATTCTTGTTTGGCATACACAGACCAAAAACAAGAAGTCGCCAACCATACGTCTGGAGGGTAAATATCTTGATGGACGCTCGAATTTGGGTGCACTTTTTCGATCGCTAAAAGTGATGGGCGTTGCCTTTGTGTCGGACACTGAGGGTGAGTCAATAATGAAATTTCTTCTTAACTAACTTAATTCACTATTCTGTTCAATTGTCAAGCAGGTCCTCTTGCAACTATCAGCAAGAATGGCAAGGGAAAGCCGCATTCCTATTTTCTGAGCTAAGTTTTAGTTCGATAGCTAGAAGTCCAAAAATGCTCATAGTAACGATGGAGAGCTCTGGTGTTTTAGGGAGAGAATATGCGAATATTCAATGCTTTCACTGACAAAGGCAATGACACAATTTGAATGTAGTTCAAAATCTTGTCCAAATGTTTGGAGTTAACCCTGCCTATTCCCGGTTCTCATATTTATAATGCACATAATAAACAAAATTTTGCAATATTGTTAATTAGTTTTAGGCTTATGTTTATATATGTTCGTATTGTGATAAGCGCGTATAATTTGTATCAAAAAATTTACTGTAGACTTGGCATATTATATCATATCTTAAATTAATACAAAGACAAACAAATTTAGTTAGATCTATAATTATGCTATGGGTAGGTTGTAAAATGTAGCTTCTAAAGCTTCTAAGCGAATTTTCTTTGCTAAGCAACATACAACAAATAAAACTTTATGTTATTATTTCCAAATAAAATCGAATATATGAAATGTAATCCCCAAAGCGGAAAATGGTTTAATGATTTTAGTGGGTAAACTACTATTTAAAAGGTAGTTGAAATCTATGACTCGCTCATTATTGAAAACTCGGTCATTAGGTAATAAGTTTTTGTTAATCAAAGGCTGAATGTTGTTTTTAATGTTATTTGCGACGCTGAATCCAAATCAAAATCATTTAGTTTTCTACCAGCCTGACTATTCGCAATATACCGTATTGTCCACAATAAATTCACTTCCCATATATTCCTATCAGGGATTCAAACCGAAACGAATAAAGGTAAAACTGTATTATATCAGATTCGTAATGGTTAATCGTTTCTTTGAAGTTTCCGTTTTGCAATAATGGTTTGATTTCGGTTTTCAAAAATAAGCTAAAAAAAGGCAAATATTTTTAAAAGTATTTTATTTACATTAAATTCAATGATCCCTTAGAAGAAAAGTATACGAAAGCATACGCATGGTACTTATGTTAAATTATACTCAAGAAATATTTTAAATCTCTCCAAATTAATATAAATCATTAAATTTTAGTCACCGTAACAGTAACAGTCAGTAATATCAAAATCCGTTATATATGAATCGGTTGAAAACGGTTTTTTTGGTTTGCTAAATTTCGTTTTATCGGCTTCGTTATATATGAATCGGCTGAAAACGGTTTTCTTGGTTTGCTTAATTTCGTTTTATCGGCTTCGAAATAATACAAAATTTTTTTTTTGGTAACGGTTTCAGTTACGGTTACAAATTTCAGTGGGTTAATATCGGTAAACGGTTTCGGTTCACGTTACGACTTATATCCCTGGTTCCTGTTTTTTGACGATAGAAGTCAAAAATACGATTAGTACCAGTATCTTAAAAACACGAGGTAAGGGACAAAAATTGAGATTAGTTTGAAATTAGCGGCCACAAATTAGTAAACAACAGCTAAAAATTTCCAATCAATTCAAAAAAAGTTAATTTTGTTCCCTTGTATCATCGAAGAAGGCTGCTATGATATCATCGATTGGCCTTAGTTCTTAATCTTATTACTTGATAAAAAAGCAACGCAAACAGTTTAACAAACTTTCTGCGAAATTTAGTTTGTACACTTATTAGAAATACGTTTATAATAATATCTGTATATCTAAAAATCCTTGTCCTAATTCACTGATTAACTGACTGATCACCTTGTAGCCCAAACGGGTAAAGCTGTTGAGCTGAAATTTTCACACAAAAAAGCTGCGTTTTTCGATATTCCAACTAGAAAAGGTTGAAATGGAGGGTCAAAGGTCAAAAAATCGAAACCAAGCTCGCAGATTATGTATTTCGTACTATTCTAGGTGCAATAGGAACAATCGAATGCAAATTAACGTTTAGTAAAAAGGGCATTGTTGTTTTCTAAGGTCTCTCAATCAAATTCACAGATTGATTTTATCTCAACAAATCTCACCTTTTCCCGCCAAATATAGCGTTTCCTCGGCAAATCATCCCGAGATATCAGCGAGCCCGGGGCTTGGCGAGTAAAGCATGCAGGGGGCAAGCCCCTAGAAAATTACATAATTAAAACACATATCGTAAATAATTTACAAAAAAGATTATATATAGTTCACAATTGGTAACTGTGTAAATATGTAGATGTTTAGGAAAAGGCGGCCATCAATTATCATGTTCATAAAATCAAAGAAAAATATCGGCTTTATTTTTAAATAAACTAAAGAAACAACATACGCATTAAACATTATTCATCAAACAAATGTACCAATGGCAAAATTATAGTTGGACTAAAATCATAAACTAAAATGATAAACGAGCGTTTCAATAATGAGCCAAGTAAATGCTTGATAATAAATGTATGATAAAATATTTACATTCGGGTATCTATTGGTATAAAACCCTTTAGCTGTTATAAAATATATGATAAAACAATATTTAGCTTTAAATGTATGCAAAATAAATTATAAATGAATAAACTACAAGTTTAAATAATATCCCTACTCCTGTAATTATATAAAATATATAGAATTGCAGAATAGGAATAAAATAAATTTTCTATTTAATTAAAGGTATGTTACACAAATGTATCCGTTTTACATAGAGTGAATCCTAATTTCCGCTATTGTCTCCCATTTCCATATAGATAAAACACTATTTTTAGACCCTGTACTTTAAAAAAGTACAAAAGGGTCTATTACGTTTGTGCAAATGCGCACATAACAGGAAGATGAAGGCGTGGCAGACCCCATAAAGTATATATTCTTGATCAGCATCAAAAGCCGAGTGGTTTCTTTTATTCAAAATCTACGTTTTATATTATTTGTTGAGCTAATTTTCTTTTTACGTCTTTTCTGATCGGCGTCAATTTCAAAGTGTAGTCGCGCTTCTTCTCTTTTATGTATATCTTCCTTATAGTTATCCTTATTCACGTCAGAGAACGCTTAACTACAATCGATAACTTAAAAACTATATTGCACTGAGACAAATAAATTAACTAGTTAACATTATATACAATATGGTGCAGTCTTACATACTACTTATACTAAGTATTACTACAACTCGGCTGTCCTGACGTTGAGGATCTCCTGATACTCGTTAATATACTTCTTGTTTCAATATTACTTTGGCCATATTTATTTTTTACATTTTTATTTACAAGCTTATCATTATTTATTCTTTTGACATTGTTTTACAGTTTTGCACTATTTACATAATTGTGTTCTTCTTTTTTATTGCTTATAATTTCATTATTTTTAAATTCTTCTTCAATTTTGTTGTAAAAATTTGTTTGTTCTTAAAATAAATTATGAATAGCCCATATACCTGAATATGTTATTTGGGATTGTTGGAAATTTTCTACATCTTCGAATACGTATCTGTCATTGTCCAAGACTTTTGAAACCACATACGGTCCTTTAAATTTTGGAATTAGTTTGCTAGAGGAGCCTTGTTGAGAATTAAAGTTTCTTACAACGACATAGTCGCCTACTGCAAATATTCTTGACGTTTCGCATCTACATATTTCTTGTTGTATTCTTGTGTCTTTTGTTGGTTAGCGAGTGCTTTACTTCAAATTTCTTCTAGATTTATTATAATTTTATTATTGTTGACTACCACGTTTTCTTTTAAGCTGCCAATGTTCCTACCTTTCTGTTTTACTCCAAAAAACATTATACTTGGACATTCATTATTACTTCTATTTTTAGACCCAGTACTTTAAAAGTACAAATGGGTCTATTACGTTTGTGCAAAAAAAAATGTGCGTAACAGGCAGAAGGAGGCGTGGCAGACCCCATAAAGTATATATATTCTTGATCAGCATCAAAAGCCGAGTCGATATAGCCATGTCCGTCTGTCCGTCTGTCTGTCTGTCCGTCTGTCCGTCTGTCTGTCTGTCCCTTTTTTGAGTTCCTAGATCTCAGAGACTATAAGAGCTAGAGACACCAAATTTGGCATGTATGTACATCTATATCTTGCATTGAACGAGTTTGTTTTAGATTTTTGCCACGCCCCCTCCGCCCCCGCAAATTAAAACACAAAAGTTCCAAGTCGAATTACAAGAGCACCTTTAAAGCTAGCGCCTTGATTTTTAGTACGTATAATACATACTATAGTTCCAACCTATCCAGCAAATTTCGTCCAAATCGGATGATAAACGCGGAAGTTATTCAACTAACAATGTTACGGGCAAAATCAATCTCTGAAGTAGCGCCATCTATGGAAATTTTGTGAAACTGAAACAATCTGTAGTAATCGCATTACACTCAAAAAGTACTGGGTCTCCTACTGTCGAGCTTGCTCCACCGTACTTAGCTTAATGCATTTTTTGTGTTGTTCATTAGACCCAGTACTTTAAAAAAGTACAAATGGGTCTATTACGTTTGTGCAAAAAAAAATGTGCGTAACAGGCAGAAGGAGGCGTGGCAGACCCCATAAAGTATATATATTCTTGATCAGCATCAAAAGCCAGTCGATATAGCCATGTCCGTCTGTCCGTCTGTCTGTCTGTCCGTCTGTCCGTCTGTCTGTCTGTCCCTTTTTTGAGTTCCTAGATCTCAGAGACTATAAGAGCTAGAGACACCAAATTTGGCATGTATGTACATCTATATCTTGCATTGAACGAGTTTGTTTTAGATTTTTGCCACGCCCCCCTCCGCCCCCGCAAATTAAAATACAAAAGTTCCAAGTCGAATTACAAGAGCACATTTAAAGCTAGCGCCTTGATTTTTAGTACGTATAATACATACTATAGTTCCAACCTATCCAGCAAATTTCGTCCAAATCGGATGATAAACGCGGAAGTTATTCAACTAACAATTTTACGGGCAAAATCAATCTCTGAAGTGGCGCCATCTATGGAAATTTTGTGAAACTGAAACAATCTGTAGTAATCGCATTACACTCAAAAAGTACTGGGTCTCCTACTGTCGAGCTTGCTCCACCGTAGCTTAATGCATTTTTTTAATATGATTTTAAATTCAATTTTAGCCATCATCGAACCAAAATCTCTATTGACTCTTTCTACCTGTCCGTTAGCTTGGAGAGATGCTGTGGCGACCTCAATATGATTTATGTTATTCTGACTTAGAAATTTATCAAATTCATTTGAAGTGAAACAACTACCCCTGTCAGATACTACATTTTTGGTTCTGCTATATGCATGAAAATAGCTTTGTAGTGCTTCTATAGCTTCCTTAGAGCTTGTCGTTTTAAGCGCGTATACCTTCACAAACTTTGTGCAACCATCGATGACTACTAATATGTGTTTCTTCTTCGTTTTTTTCTGTTAATTGGACCATAATAATTAATATGTATGACTTCAAACGGATTAGCTCCTTTAGGAATGGAATGTAAGACACCTTTGGTCTTCCCAGATTTATTGAAAAATGCAATTCATTTAAGCCAGTTAACTACGGGATTTTGTGATTTTCTTCGTATATTTGGAAACCAATAGCTCTTTGTAATTGAGTCTACCATTTTATCATCTCCTACATGTCCCATCTCATCATGATACTTGTAAAAAACTTTATCTTCCATCGAAGCTGGTACATATCACCACTTTTTCTATATACCACACCGTTACGCATTTCATAATATTCATTTTCTTGATCGGTCAACATTTGTCTAACGTCTTTAATTTTTGGATCTTTTCATTGGCATGTTATAAAGTTTTCCTCAAACGTATTGGTTTCTATTATCATTATACTATTGCTTCTGCTTAGCGCATCTACATGTTGCATTCTTTTACCAGACCTGTGTTCAAGAGTGAAATCAGAATTTTGGAGCTCTAAGGCCCACCTAGCAATTCGCGGATTTAATTATTTCTTGTTCAATATCAATGGTAATAAATTACAGTCAGTTACTATATTGAACTTCATACCTTGTAAATGGATTTGGAACCGTTTCAGTGCGTTTATAATCGCTAGTGTTTCTAACTCGAAGCTGTGGTACCTTGACTCGACTTCGGTTGTCCGTTTTGAAAAGTAAACTGGGTGTAGCTTCATATCATTATAACCCTTGCAGAGGGTATTATAATTTTGTCACGAAGTTTGTAACGCATTGAAGGAGGCCTCACAGAACCCATAAAGTATATATATTCTTGATCAGGGCGACGAGCTGAGTCGATATAGCCATGTCCGCGTCTGTCTGTCTGTCCGTCTGTTACTATGCAAAGTAGTCTCTCTGAAGCTATCTTAATGAAACTTGGTACAGGTTCGTCTTTTTGCTGTACGCAGTACATATGTCGAAACCGGCCGGATCGGATCACTATATCATATAGCTGCCATAGGAACGATCAGTTCGGAATCAACATTTAGTATGAAAAACTTTTTTGTTTCTTATCTTAACCAAACTAACAATAGTTCCAAACAGCCTAATCAAATTCGGTGCAAATCGGATTACTATATCATATAGCTGTCGTATGTACAATCGGCTCGAAATCAACATCTAGCAGGGTTCTGCAAGGGTATCCAAACTTTGGCGCGCCAAAGTTAGCTTGCGATATATTTTTTGTTGTTGTAATAGTATCGCACCATAGCCTAGTGAGCTTGCATCGCAATATAATTCTGTTTCGTCTTTCGGGTCGTATATTGCCAAAATAGGTGATGCTGCCAGCTTATTCTTTAACATGTTAAAAGCTTGTAATTCTTTTTCTCCAAACACAAACTGTTTCTTTTCTTGTTAGGTCATACAACGGCTTTGCTATAAGTGAGAAATCTTGAATAAACCTTCTAAAATAAGAACATAACCCAATGTAACTTTGTACTTCATGGACTTTTGTAGGTATTGGGAAGGATTTAACCGCCTCTACACCGGACTCATTGGCTTTTATGCCATTTTCTGTTATCGTATAGCCTAAATAATCGACAGAAGATTTAGGAAACTCACACTTGTCTTGTCTAAGCTCTAGTTTATTATCTACCAAACGTTAATATGTTTCTTTAAGAATATTAAAGTGTTCTTCTAATCCTTCTGTAGCAATCATTATATCATCGAGGTATATCATGACTTTTCCTTTTCTAACTTTATCTTCGAAAATTTTATTAATATATCTTTGAAAACCCGATGGAGCATTCGTCAACCCAAAGGGCATCCGAAGGTACTTAAATTGTCCTAGTGGCGTAATAAATGGGTCTTTATTCATAAAAACATGGTTGAAGCCATTTTTGTACTCTAAGGGTATATTAAGTTTGTTAAAAAAAGTATGTAACAGGCAGAAGGAGGCGTGGCAGACCCCATACAGTATATATATTCTTGATCAGGGCGAGAAGCTGAGTCGATATAGCCATGTCCGTCTGACCGTCTGTTCGTGTGAACAACGAGATCTCAGAGATAGTAAGACCTAGAAGCACTAAATTTGGTTGACGACTTCTTATACTTGCACGCAGATTAAGTTTATTTCAAATTTTGGATGCCAGGCCCCTTTCCCCATTTTGGTAATTATGAAGCTAGAGACATAAGCTTCGACAGGAACAATACTTGAGTTCATAAGGATGCATTGTGAAAATTTGATCAAGATCCGATAATAAACACGGGAGATATACGCAATTACTCAATTCTTTAATTTAATGTGTTGTTGTTGCTTTGAGTTTACGCTCTCTCTTATTTGCTCATTCTTTGAAGCATTTACACATATACATATATATACATATGCAAGTACGTGCGCGCTGTGTTAGAGTGAGTTTTCGCCCTCTCTCTTTCAAGTAGAGTGGTAGAGGTGCCAATTAGGCAGACGGGAGATCGTGGTTCGAATCCCAGTAAAAGCAGGCTTCAATTCTTTAATTTTTGTTATACATTTAAAAATTGTTTTTTAAGTTTTATATAAGACTTTTAAATACAAAACAGACAGCACCAATACGAAACACAAATGTAATTAATAGAAAATTTGAGTGGCGTTCTCTACTACCTCAGGGTATTCTACTGTCGGGCTCTTCCAACTGAATGATATATTTAAATCTTACTTTAAGAATATTTTCTTGTTCGCTAACCTATCTAGTAAATCATCTATTAGTGGTATCGGATAGCTGTCCTTTGACGTTACTTTATTTATTGTTAATTATTATTCATAATTTATTCAACCTAGTAGTCCACACACATTCTCAGTTCTCCCATCTTCTTTTTTACAAGCACAATCGGGGACACATAATCTGAACAACTTGGACCTATATATCCTCGGGCCATGTTCTCATCCAGTTTTTTTTGAACTTCTGACTTTTCTGTATACGAAACGGTTCTTCATTGTCAACAATAATTTTCATATAGCTTTTTATGTGAGGTTCAGTTGGTTTATTCGGATTTACGTAATATTTTTTAAACAAGTTGTCTAATCTCCTACTTTGTATGTGTCTTTACTTTCACACATTACATCTATCACTAGCATTTGCGTATCAAAATCATCCCGATAACTACTATATTATTTTTCTTCAATACTATTATTTACTTTTAATTCGCTCCCGCTTTGACTCTTAAATACCAATTCAGTCTGATCTTTCTTTACTTCGTTTTAATTTTGGTTCTTCTTAACTTTGTCTTCGTTTTGTCCCTTCATAACTTTGTCTTCATTTTAATTCTTCTTTACTTAGGTTTCATTTTGATTCTTCTTAACTTTGTCTTCGTTTTGTCTCTTCGCTACTTTGTCTTCGTTTTGTTTCTTCGTTACTTTGTCTTCGTTTTGTCTCTTCTTTACTTTGTCTACATTTCATTTTGATTAATTCACTTTGGCGAATCACGACATTGCTTTTATGCACTTCAGGCAGTTTAGAGCATTCCTTATTTGAGGCTTCATCAACCACAACCAACTTATAATTACTTATGTTAAGGAAGTCTCTAGCTAGAACCATAGGGTGCCTTATAAATTCATCATTTACAACAAAAGATTTAATAACAATAGTTTTTTTGATAGTTTTAACTAAAGAAATTATTTTTCCAATTATATTATGCTTTCATTGATACCAAAATATATATCTGTCGATTCCTAGTGGCTTAACTTTACTTATTTCGGAACTGTTGACTTTCTTAAAATTGTTATGGGGCTGAAAACTTATATCGAAACATCTTACATAATTGTCGCTCCGCTTTGTCTTCTTGTACAACGAACACTCCTTCGCCATATGTCCAGGCTTACCGCACGCAAAGCTCGTTCCATCAGCGCGCTTCGGCTTACGGCATTCTGAAGCTATATGCCCAACGCTATGGCAATTAAAGCATTTGGTGATCCTCTGGTCCGGGATCGACGTCTTTGGTACTGCTTCCCTCAAAGCTCTTCCTGAAGGTCGTGACATATAGATATTTTGGAAAGCATCCAAAACCGTAGCCGGCGTAGCAAAACGTTGAAGTTTACCTTGATTTTTCAGCTGCACATTTGGTTTACCATCCAGTATATACTGAACCAGCTCGGCGTCGGCAATGTTTATTTTGCTCGCTTATCATAATAACAGCTTGCGAATATTTCGTCGTGTTGCCACTTGCGTCTTTAAAGCTTATGGCATAGCTCTAAGAAATTGTCTGGTAAAGGTTAATTATGAGGAAGTACTCTCCAAAAATAATGAAATTTTTTTCCCGAATAGACCCCGATTTATGATGAATTTAGGTGAAAATTATTTGTCGGTCTCTTCTAGTTTTTTTTAAAATTAATTTTAAAGTTTAATTTTTTTCAGGCGTAAACGGCTTGCGCTGGGCACTTGCTGTGTTGTTGTTGTTGGTTTTTGTTGTTGTGTTTGTTGGATATTTTGTTGTTGTTGTCAATATTATTGTTGTTGTGTTTGTTATTATTGTTTTTGGTATAGTTTTAGTTGTTGTTTATTGTTAAAATCACTAATTTTAAGGAATATAACTACACATGCAAAGCAACGAAAAATTAGTGCTGTCTGCTACTACTTATTGAGTTGCGAAACTAGCTACTCCGCTTGTTCTCCGCTTGTTGCGCTGAGCGCTTCGCTGTGTAGATTTCGCGAGCTTACTGATGGAAGCGCATCTCGTAGCTGTAGTATTAAAGCCCTTTGGTTCCTCGTGTTTCCAAACTGAGCCTTTTACACCACAATTTAATTTCGGCCCAACTTAGATTATTAAAATCGACGTTTGAGTCCATTTTAATGTTTTGATAAACGAAAATTGGCAATTTTTTTTTCAGACGCACGTAAATAGTTTCACTATCCCACTTCTGAATTTTAGTCTAGGACGGTTTCTTTTATTCAAAATCTACGTTTTATATTATTTGTTGAGCTAATTTTCTTTTTACGTCTTTTTTGATCGGCGTCAATTTCAAAGTGTAGTCGCGCTTCTTCTCTTTTATGTATATCTTCCTTATAGTTATCCTTATTCACGCCAGAGAACGCTTAACTACAATCGATAACTTAAAAACTATGTTGCACTGAGACAAATATAATAACTAGTTAACATTATATACAAAATGGTACAGTCTTACATACTACTTATACTAAGTATTACTTAAAAATTGAAACAATATATAGGGAACGCTTTTTACCCAATAATTACAGTATCTCCTACTGTCGAGCTTGCTCCACAGAAAGAAATGTAATACTGCACTTTTATTTCTAGTCTATATGTCTATCCGATGAGTTCTATGAGTTATATCCATATGAGTTATCCGATCCGGGCGATTTGTAAATGTACTGCGTGTCACAAAAAAATGAAGGGAAATGTACCAAGTTTCATCAAGGTATCTTTAAAACTGAGGGACTTGTTTGCATATATTGCATATATCTTTGAGATGTCAAAATAAAACTCTTTATATGTTTATTGGTCAAACTCTAAAAAACGTTTATCTCCAAGCTTTCTTAAAAAAAAAAAACAAATCATCTGGAAAACGTTGTCAATTGACAATGGTGGTCACACTATTTATTCTAGGACAGTTCTTGTACACCATTTTAAGAAGTTGTAAGAGTACCAATAAGACATGTATAAATTTAATTTTACAAGATCATTTCATAATGTAAAAAAAGCATGTTTTTGAAAGTGTTGAACATTTTTGAAATTAAATAAAACTGGCGCTTACGTCTTGGATACATGACACATATCTGGGATAATTTGCGACTATATTATCTGATTATCATATAAACATTTTCTTTGAAATTGAATGAGAGCAGCTGCAGCTGAGAGCGTTAGGCGCAAACACAATATGCCAGATCCAAAGCTGATAGATAAGTAGGCTGAGATAATTAGGCTGTTAATTTATAGAGTTTTTTAACTTATATTAGGGATAAATGGGTTTGCACGGTTCTTGCACGGGAAGTTCCAATGAAGCCAAACTTTATACAGGATTTATTCATTTTTACATACCAGTGTGTGTGTAGTAATTTTGGGAATTTCTTTCGTCACTAGGTGGATACAATGTCAAGAGGTTCTCGTGTGTTATTTGCCCACGCTCTGTTGCAGAAAAGCTGGCCTGGTTTTAAGGCCGGCAGGAAAGTGGTGCAACATTGAATGGCTCGAACGTGTTGCATATGCACCTCCTTCAATGTGAAGTTATGAGAACAAGTTTCTTTAGCAAACCAAAAAGTACAAGCAGAAATTGCAGCACTTCGGTGGTGTTCTGTGTGAATGGATATATCGGTAAGTCCTTGTGTGTGTGGGTGGTGGTACTATTCACATATCCACCCGTACCATTCCTATTTCAATTTGGGGCAAATAAATAGTCAGCGACCCCCGTTCTTATTTTTTATTCGTTTTACTTAAAGTTGGTTTTGCTAAAAAATGCCTTTAAAGCTTTCTGCTCTTAAACCCAAAACCAACTTTTTAGACCCTGTACAAGTACAAAAGAGTCTATTAAGTTTGTGCAAATGTACGTAACAGGTAGGAGAAGGCGTAGCAGACCCCACAAAGTATATGTATATATTTTTGATCAACATCAGCCTCCGAGTCGATTTAGCTATGTCTGTCTGTCCATCTGTCTGTCCTTTTTTATACACATAGATCTTAGAGACTATAAGATCTAGACACCAAATTTGGCATGTACGTTCATCTATATTGAACGAGTTTTTTTAGATTTTTGCAAAATTTCAAAGTTACAAGAGAACCTTTAATGCCATCACCAGATTTTTGGTACATGTAATATATACAGTAGACCAAACCTGTCCTGAAAATTTCATTCAATTCGCGTGATACTATAAAAGCGGAAGTTATTCAACCAACATTGTTATCAACTGATATCTTTGTAGTGACGCCATCTATTGAAATTTCTGGTACGCAGCATTAAAGAACAATCTATAGTGAAAGCTTTGAACTCAAAAAGTATAGGATCTCCTACTGTCGAACTTGCTCCAACGTAGCTTACTGAATTTTCATACCCTGTGGGTATATGAAGTTTGTTTAAAAAAGTAAAATATGTAACAGGCAGAAGGAATCGTGGCAGACCCCATAAAGTATATATATTCTTGATCAGGGCGACAAGCTGTGTCGATATAGCCATGTCCGTGTAAGTAACAAGATCTCAGAGATGGTAAGACCTAGGAACACCAATTTTAGTATAATGACTTCTTATACTTGAACGCAGATCAAGTTTTTTTTTCAAATTTTGGAAAGCACGCCCCCTTCGCCTACAATGCATAACTCTGATAATTAATTATTAAGCTAGAGACTTGAGCTTCGGCACAAACAATACTTGAAAAAATATGAGTGCATTGTAAAAATTTGATCGAGATCGGATAATAA
This sequence comes from Drosophila putrida, assembly GCA_037043535.1. Taxonomy (NCBI): domain Eukaryota; kingdom Metazoa; phylum Arthropoda; class Insecta; order Diptera; family Drosophilidae; genus Drosophila; species Drosophila putrida. The sequence continues at coordinate 547,354 of JBAMBI010000460.1, forward strand.
ACACGGAAGATATAAAGATATTTATTGAGTCAATATTTTCACAACAACAAAGGGCGCCTTATTTTGTTGGTTTTCCAATTTATTCTTTTCACATACATATTTACATACATACGCACAATCATACATGTATTGGTATCTATTTCATATATAATTGCATGCAAAAAACATATGCATTGATTCGCTTCTCTTTTGCTATCATTCACACTTGTTCTCTCTTTCTTCGCTCTCGAGTTCTTATTCTGCCAAGTGCCAATGCAAAGGCGTAGTCAGCAATTTTAATTAGCAGATTTTAATGTTGATATAGGAATGCATCCTCTTGATCATTATTGGCTACGCCGCTGCAGATTTATCAATTTTCACACGCATCTTTGTGATTCTTTAGTTCGTTGCGAGAGTTTCGAATGCGCTGGAGTAACGATTTGCTACAATATAAATTAGTGTAAAACGTAATTTTCATTACGATCTTATAAATTTATTCTGATTGTACATGTGTGTACTATTAAAATAATAATATAATTGCAAACAAATTTGGGCGGCGCACTGTACTTCTATAGGGTATTTTACTGCCGGGCCCACCCGACTGAATGATATATTTTTTTATACTTATGGGACCCAGATGCCATAAGTTCCTTTAAATACTCTACTCAGTAGAGTTTTGTTTTAAGTTCAGTAGAGTTTTATTTTAAATAGATCAGCTTATATCTTATATTTCTTCATTAGACCATTGAAGCCAATTAAACTGTAATGTTGGAATTCACGTAGATGCCTCCTTGCTATTATATAGTGGTTTACATACGGTTTACTAAGCACACACACGTAATTATAGCAATGAAATCCTTCGATGTAGCTGCAGCTGCTATGCGCTGTTTGTGCATAACGCTCCACGGGCGCTGATTTTGCGCCACTTAAACTTTAAAAGCAAACCACAAGTCTGCCGTAGTCAGCGAATAGGGATGAGGCTTTTCAGATAACTCATACGCCTCGTATGCCACTTAGCGTCTACTCTTCTGCAAAGCCTCACGAATGCAATGCGCTTTTATGATAAAACACAGCCAAAAGAGGGATCAATTTAAAAACAGTATGCCGCCAAAAGTTGCATACCTTGCAGAGACCTAAGTATATTCAACTTTGGACATGTGACAGCCTTATGATACTATAAAATCCGACTTTATCAAAATTTTATCAGGCTGTATAAAACAATACCATACACACATTTTATGAGTTTGATTGAGATATCGCAAGAATTAAGTGGTTGATTTTTAAACGGTCATTTCTATGGCAGTTATATTATACTGTGATCCGATCCGGCCGGTCACGACATATTGATCTCTATCAGCAAAAATAATGCAAATGCCAACAGAAAATTAATTTTTATATTTTTTTAATGTGATAATATAAATAAATATTAATGTACATAAATAATAGAAAATATTCCAGAAAACTAGTTAGCAAACAGTACTAATAATATATACTGGTATCTCTTGAAATAAGTATATACCATTAGACCTCGAGTCAGCAAAGCACTCAAATATTAATAGAATATATTTTTTATACATCAAAAATAAATTTTTTTGTGTCTTCCAGACCTGGTTGTATTAACAAATTTTTTTTTCAACATAAGGTAAGATTTATACCAAGTTTTATTAAGATTCAAACTGAAAGACGAGTTTGCATAGAATAGACAGATGGACATAGCTAATTCGACCCAGCTCGTCGTTATGATCAAAAATATTCTTATAAATGTTTCATAGGGTCTGCCACGCCTCCTTTAATGAGTTACAAATTTCGAGACAAAATTATAATGCCCCCTGCGAGAGTATGCAAAAATTAAAAGGAAAACTAGCATGTTATAGGAAATGGGCGACTCACAAGCTTTTGGATTAGAGGTGAGAGTACCAAGTTTAGAGTGCAAAGCACAGCGAGCAGATGTCAGTTGAAGCGAGTGGTCAATGAGTAAGTCAAAGGCAGGTTAATTTCATGGTCTGCATTGGAGCTAAACAAGATAGATAGAAGACCTGCTTCTACACTTTTCCAACATGTAATTTATAATATAGTATAAACACCTTGGCAATAATGCTAAAAGCTTAGTGCTTCCGTGTAGTTCCTAATTGAAATTGATAACTATCTGAACGAATGATTCTTACGCGAAGTGCATTGAAAGTTTAAATAAGGCTTTAGGTTAGGTTAGAAGGCCGCTAGTGTAAGAACACTAGCGCACTTGGCCATTAAATAGGCCAGTTGTGACAAGCCAAAAAGCGAATCAAACGGACCTCCTACTGCAAAATCTATCTTCTTGTTACTACTCACAAAACCTGGTGCACGTCAGCTGGGATCCACCCTGTACTTTAGAAAAAAGCCATATACATGTCGGAAAAGTCCAAAATACTATTAAGGTAAGGAACTCGCAGGTGACAATACCTGGAACTGGAAATCTGGCTGGATTTTGGAGCAAAGCTGTGTGAAATCCAAAAAAAAAGTTAAAAGTGTGGCTACTTTCCTGCCCATTAATTCAAAGGAAAGAATAATGAGGAAATAGGGTTTCCCTAGTAGTGCGGGTGCCTCTGGTTATACATAATTCGGCTGCACGCTGTACTCTTCCGCGTTTAGAAGTGACCATATTTTTTTATCAAGGTGGGCCAGAAAACAACAACGCGATAAAGTAGTATAGGGCGTAAATTGGCTGTGGCCAGCGGACAATGGAGTCAATCCTTATTTTATTCCTATTGATTTACTGCCTTGTAGAGGGCTACGGTGGATTTCTAAATTTCTACAAGCTTAAGACCATAATATTTGTCTATGTTACGTAGCAGCTCGTATACGTTCCATTGGATAGGTTAGAGGACTCTACCTTGTAGCGTATTCTAGTGACAAATCTTTTTGAGCAGATGTGCCAAGTGAGACTTCAACAATCCTACATCTTAGGAGGATGTTATTGAAAGAGCCCTAAATGTCAAGAACGCTACGTGTGTGAATTCCTTGTGAGCTGTTTTACGGTATTCATGCTATACATTTGATATATCTGTTTGCATAATTCAATCATGCAAGTGAAGAATCAATAGTCTCTCCATCTCCTTTAAAAGGGGGGATGGCAGGCTAATTGCTTTAAAGTCCGGTTTGTTTCGGTTTTGGGCAGCAATTAAAATTGAATGTATTTTTATACCCTGTGGGTATATTAAGTTTATTCAAAATTCTAAAGTATATAACAGGCAGAATTTAAGTTAAAACGAGTTGCCAAACTATTGACTTAAGTTGCTAATCAACATGCCATTAACCGGATCGGTCAGCGTCCACAGCTTGTGCAACACTAACGACGTTAACAGCGCCAGCAGCGTGGGCGATGCCCGACTTCAGTGGAACTCCAGTGAACGCTGATTCAGCGTATTTAGGGCACTAGGGCTAGCTTTCGTTCTAGGTGCACTTTGTAATTAGCTATAGTTCATTTTTGACAATAATACTTAAAATCAAAAACTCTTAATAAAATGACATAAGACCTTTCTCCTAGTGATAAGACAATTCACGTTAATTTATATATTTTCTTGATCAGCCGATTCGATATAGTCATGTCCGTCTGTCAGCATTTTGAGTTCCTAGATCTCCGTCTTCTATACCTTGCATGGTGTTCTAAGTGTTCATATTTTCGAGATCTCTAACAGCCGTATTCCGGTTGTTTATTATCCGATCAGGATAAAATTCTTGGACTCGAATTAGAGTTTATCATGTGTGCCAAAAATTATATCGCTAGCATTATAAGTTGTCTTGTAAATTGACTTTTAAACTTGCATTTAAATTTTCATGGGTGGAGGAGGGCGTGGCAAAAATCTAAATCAAACTCGTTCAATGCAACATATAGATGAATCAAATGCCTTATTTGGTGTCTATAGCTCTTGTTCAAGAAAGGGACAGACAAATTGTATCAAAAGCCAAGTCGATATAGCCATGTCCGTCTGTCCTAGCTCTTGTTCAAGAAAGGGACAATTTGTCTGAACTAGGACAGACGGACATGGCTCGGCTGTTGATGCTGATCAAGAATATATGTACTTTGTGTGGTCTGCACACGTAATAGACCCTTTTGTACTTTTTAAAGTACTGGGTCTAAATGAGTTTTTCTATGAAAAACGACTACAACAACGGAAAAAGAGAAGGCGGTGGGTAAGGGAGCGGATTGAAAAAAGACAAGAGAAACGATTCTTTGCAGAATTGCTGATGTAATTGCGGGAAGATGATAATAAAGCATGCGAAAACTTCTTTCGCATGTCCTATAAAAACTTTCAGTTTTAGGCGTTGCTGCTGAATAAGTGTGATACTCATTTTCGAAAATCTATTCCGACTAGATTGTTAATAATTTTTAATAATACTGTGCACAAACATTAATATTTAATATGTTTTTAACTTATTAACATGATGGACTTTTGCACAAATTCCATAATTCCATAAAGTATTTGATCAGCGTGAACAGCCCAGTCGCCATAGACATGTCCGTCTGTCTGTCCGTCCGTCCGTTTTTTTTTATTTTTTAAATACCTACATAGATCTCAACAAGTATTAGAGTTATGGACACCAAATTTAGACAGTAGGATTCTCTTCTTTTAGGTTGGTTCAGAATTTCTCCACTGCCCTTCCGTCTATTCGAATTGAATAAATAATCTCAAAGTTGAGTCAAAAGAGATTGTTTAATACAAGCATATTGAATTTTACTACGATATACATTTGCATATGATATACAACACTAAAGTCCGAATCAGTTCTGAATATTTCACATATATATATATATATATATATATTCACAATCACTCAAAAACTTTTAACTTTAAAATTATTTTTAGCATTGGGCTTCTTTAAAACTTTGTTTTTCTGAGATCTAGGTTTCAAAAAAGGGACGGACAGAGAGTCGGTCATGGCTATATAGACTCGGCTGTTATTCAAGACTATATATATATATACTACTCCACACTTTTACTTATTTTTTGGATTTTGACAAACTTAATAGACTCTTTTTACGTATTATAGAGCAGGGTCTACAAATAAAAGCATGCTAGCATGTTTTTATACCCTTTGGGGTTATATTAACAGATCTTTTCTATGAAATTAATTTTTTTTTTATAGTTTTTACGTACTGCTCTAAAAACAGTCACAAATAACTCATCAGATGACGTGTGTTTAAGTACATATATGTGTATGTATGCGTGTCCAGTTTAGGTTCATTTGCATAGTGTTAATGCTATAATAAATTTTATTTATAAATGTATGTACAAAAACTCACAATTTACGCACACATATTTACACCATTATCACACTTACACACGCAAGCAGGCGTTAGGCAGCATATAAAAACTAATTACACACCACAATGATTAAATTTTTCAACGCCATAGAGCCTTTTGGTGAGGAACTCCAATAGTAAATAGTAACATGTATTCAAGCGCGACTTGCAAATACTTTGTATGCAAACTGCCACCACCAAATGGTGCCATGTCCGTCTGTCCGTCCGTATGAACGAAAGGATCTCAGAGATGGTAAGACCTAGAAGCACCAAATTTGGTATGAAGACTTCTTATGCTTGCACGCAGATCAAGTTTATTTTAAATTTTGGATGCCACGCCCCCTTCGCCCACAAAGTAAAAAATAAGGCAATTAACAAGCTAGAGGCACGAACAATACTTGAATAAATATGGATGCATTGTGAAAATTTGATCAAGATCGGATAATAAACACGGAAGATATCCGCAATTATTTAAATCTTCAATTTAATGTGTTGTTGTTGTGAGTTTCCGCCCTCTCTCTTTCTCTCTTTCAAGTTATAAAGTGATAGAGTGATAAAGAAGTTAAGCCGGGGATCTCGGTTCGAATCCTAGTAAAAGCATGCTTAAATTCTTTAATTTTTTTTTAAATTTTTGTTTGTTATACATTTAGAATTGTTTTCTAATGTTTTTATTTAGCTATTATGAAAATAACGTGCTCATTGTTGCTTAGACTTTTAAATACAAAACAGAGAGCACAAATACGAAACACAAATGTAAGTAATATAAAATTTGTGTGGCGTTCTCTACTACCTCAGGGTATTCTTCTGTCGGGATCTCTCGAGTGAATGATATATTTTTAAGGTGTGTTTGTGCACAGCTACCCCATATCTGGCATCCATATAACATTTTTGGTAAAAATATTGATTTATATATAATTATTTTCTTGTGCAATGATAAATTTGACTTACGATTTATAAACGGATATAGTATACGCGTGGTTTTATTAATTTTATCTATGGTTTTACCGATGTGTTCGCTAAATATAAGTTTTTTGCCCAGGCAAATGCCAAGATAGCGTACGCTACTTTCCCACTCGATAACTGTGGTGTTAAGTTGCAAATTCTTGTTAGGTAAGAAGTCTGGCTTTCGCTTTTTAGTAAAATAGATTGCTTTTGTTTTAGAAGCGTTTAATTTTATTTTCCATTTATAGAAATAATTGGATAACAATTTTAAAGAGTTTTCAAGCTCTTGATAAATAACATTAAACTCTACGTTGGAGCAATATAACGCTGTGTCATCAGTAAACATGTTTTGCAATTTTTAAAAATTGGAATATCACTGGTGTAGGCATTATAAAGTATTGGACCTAGTACCGAGCCCTGGGGGACTCCAGCAGTTATTTGTTTATTTTTGGAATTGCAACCTAATAAGGAAACAAAGAAGCTCCTCCTTCATTAAAATTTAAGAATTATCAATTGTCTCAATATATGACATTTGAAAGCAATGTTTGCTTGCTTTGAGGGACACCAAAAATTACTTAGGAGTTGCTATTAGATTGCTAGAGCATTTCTGTAGAACATGCCTGATAATTTTTTGTATACCCCATAAATAAACTGTTTAATCTTTTCTGCTTTTACTTTAAAGTTTAAAATAATTTAACTGTTTGTTTATAAATTTAGTTCACTAATGTATTATCATTTTATGCCGACTCTTTCACTATATAAATCATTTACAATTTACAAACCAAAGATTTCTTTTTGAGTTTCTCTTCATTCATGTTTTTTCTTCTTATATCGTCCTTATACCATGCGACTATCCTGCGGATGCGGCTGCATAGTATCCAGCCCCTTTGGTTTTATTGAAATTCCGTGGGACCTTTCAAAGTGTGATAGTGGCGCTTTTAAGGAACATGTGAAAACGTGTGAAATTTTTATTACAGGGGAACTTTGGACACTAGACAACGGACTCGGTTTGTTTGTCATGGAATGCAGCTCCAGTGGTAATGCTACCATCGATGCCAATTTGATTTCTGACTTGAATTGGAGCGAAATTAAATGAAAGAGGGAGCTCGCAATTGAAATATGGCAAAGACAAATAATTGGTTTTCTTTGAGTGTGCTTAAAATGGGGCAAACAGTTTAATTAAAATGAAGTGGAGCAATGCGTGTGAATGGATGTTCAAATTGCGATGACACCGAGAAATTGATGAATGCTTTTCTTTTTGGGGGTCTGGAAATGAGAACCTATTAAACGGGTCGATAACTTGCTGGTCGATGCGTATAAAGGTATAAATTTAATAATAAACGCTTAGTAAACATATAACAGGGGGAAGTTTAGGTAATATGGAGGAAATACAATAATATAAATATAATTTTGTGTACTTGCAATAAGTGCTTACAGATGCCTTTTTCTAGCAATATTAAACAAGCTCATAGCTATTTTCATAAAAATTACTTTTCAACCGTTTGAATTTATCAATGCTTTATAAGGACATATTATTGAAAGATCTTACCAATTTTAGCTATAATTGATTTATGAAGTAAAATTATTTAATGAATTAGTTTTACTTTCGATTTTATCTTTTTATGCATTTAGAGCCTACCACTTAATAGTTACAACTTTTATATTAATTAATTGTATAACCAAACCAGTTAGAACAAAGAGCGTATGTTGAATAAATCTTAATTTTCGACTTTTCTTATTTATATTTTTTATTCCTGTATGACTGTTGTCCGGTAATTCTGACACTTTCTGGCCTTAAATTGTACTACTGTATTGTATTAGCGAGGCTGTACTGTAATTAAATTTACGAATAATTACACAAATATATGTACATCTATCTTTTTATATTCACGCAAATTGTCTTCCAAATTATCTAAAAAATCTCTTTTGTTTCTTTTATTCACTTTTATTCATTCTTTCAAGTAAAAATAGATCGCTTTGTACACTTATTTACTCAATAATTAATGGAACGAGTTTGTGATAATATTAATACCTTGAGATAATAATTTGGTGTTACTATCTGCTTGAAACTTATAAATTGTTAATCGTTCGCCTCAAAAAAATATTATCCAAACATGGTAAATGATATAAAATGCATTGCAATGCATAATCGCACATAGTTAAATATAAGCTCAAATCAATCAGCTTGCGCACACTGAACGGACACTCTCTGACCCTATTATTAATTGCATTCTTATTTTAAGTAATATTCTTCACCATATGCACCACGTTTATTATGCGAATTTATCACATTACCCAACCAATGTGCGCCTTAACTCGGTTTAACACGCATTATAACACAGTCGATTATGCATTAATGAGAAAAAAGCCACAAATGTTTAAATACTCTCCATTCTGGATATTTTACACTTACTCCTACACTTAATGAATTTGAATTTGCGTTTAAATGACAAGGACCAGAGATAATAACAAACTATCAAGTTCAGAATTCCACACAAATTTAAATGCTCCACGTACCTAAAAAATTAACAAAATAAAATGTTGAACATATTCCATATTTCGATCTAAAAGAAAATAACGAACGAAATTAAAAGAAAGCCAAAACCAAATTTATAGAACTAACTAATTACAAAGTAAACTAAATGAACTAGCATAATGTAATGAAAGCTATCAGAAGCCATGCTAGTTTGAGCTTAAGGTAAACTCTTGAAATGGTATAATAAACACAAACAGATATCTCCTTTAGTATAGAGATCCGATTTAACAGCCGTGTCAGAAGTTGTAGCCTGTTTATATAAGTAAGATAAATTTAAAGAATTCACTTTTATTCATTCTATCAACTAAAAACAGATCGCATTATATACTTATTTACTCAATAATTAATGGATCGAGTTTGTGATAATATTAATACCTAGATATAACCCTTTATTTTTACTGTCTGCTTGAAACTTATAACTTGTTGAAGTTATAGTATCGATTTTGAGTATCGATTGCACTTTTTTAAATTAAAAATATTATACTTCCGACATTTCAAAAAATACATCTAATTGACTTATCAACGCTGGTGTAAGGCTGTCTGGATATTTATTTTATATTTATTTTATATACATACTTTTACATGTTATTTTGACCGTGGGGTGGCACACATTGCCAACATATACGACAAATTGTTGAGTTGGATATCGATACTTGTATATATAAGCGATGTTCTGGCCAAGTTACGCCGCTTATTTCTTGAAACGACTAGAGGGAATATTAATAAAAGAACAAAGTTTAAGCATTGTATGCGAAAAATTGAGTGTGTGTGAGTGTAGAAAATGTTGCTTCTATTTTATTTTCGCTAGTGCGTAGGATGAGATTGTTGTCAGCGTTTTCGTCGATAAAGTGGCGTATACGTAATATTTGTAATATGGCTACATGTGCCGTACACACATGTACATTGCCACCCAGACATGTTTTGACCAGTTATGTATTCGACGACCGACTGTAATTTACCCAAGTTAAAAAGGGCTTTTCCAAAGAAAATACATTGTAAGATATGACAGTTAGAGGTATATAACTAGAATTTGGAATAACTTGATAATGCAAGATAGATCTGATATATGTCACTTTTTTGATAATTTCTACATAAAAATATTTTAAAATTTCAATTTCAGAAAATATGTTCTTTCCAATTATGATGTTAAATTCGTCACTAAATACATAATCTAAGAATTTCAGCTCGATATATTAACCCGTTTCAGCGACTGCGTAATCATATAGCTGCCATAGAAACAACCGATTGAAAATTAAACTTTGGCATATAAAGCGTTGTTGTTTAGTGAACAATATCAACGTAACTCACAGATTATTTATTTTATACTTATTGTCACATTCTGTGAAAATTCGGTCAAGTTCGGACTACTATATCATATATCTGCCATAGGAACAATCAGATGCAAATAAAACATTAGTCTTTTACTAAAACAGGTATTGTTTCGCCATTTATTATTGGATTTGCATCAATGATAACTTAATTCTTCGAAACATTTCAAATTTTACGTGAAACTTAAAAAAATTTTTGTTTTGCGATTTATATCTTATTCTGAATTTTTTGTGAGCTGTCGAGCCGAGCTCAAATAATCACAAAAAACACGTATTTTTAAACATATAACAGTTGATAGCTTCTAATCTACTAAACCGATCTTAGTTCTATATGAATTAAAGTTATAGAATTTACTTACCTTTAGTTTGAGTGCTTGTTTGGCCAAATCGGTTGATTAGAAATGGATATATATTTAAAAATGTTAAAGCAACTTCGAAAACTCGAAAAAAATAATATAACGCTTCCATGATAAAATTTTTAAGTGCCATTTTTGTGTTTAGTGGGCCAAAGTCCATAAGAAAAAAATGCTTTGATTCACTTTGCAACAAAATTTTTGGATTTTGTAATCTAGTGTTATGTATCTGAAACTGTTCACAAACAGAGATTTAACATAATATTTTAAATTCATTTTAATATTTATTTGTTAGAAACTGACATTAAAATAGAAAATAATTTGTTCTGGTTGGAATCGAATATACATAAAATCGGGACTATATGGTGGTTAAGGTCTTCGTTTTTAAAATATGAACACTTTTTAATTTCGCAAATTTAATTGAAATGCACATAAGTTGGAATTTTAAAAATTGTTTATAAATATATTTAGCAAAAATAAAATTTTTATCTGAAATATATAATTGTGTTTTTTTTCTACTGTCAACACAATGTCAGCCAGACAACCCACCAAATACTCTTTCCCTCATACATGCACCGGAACATATAAATACGAATTTCCTTTTGACACAACATGCCATTTAGTTTGCTGTCGTTGCCATAAGTGACCAATGGCTAATGCTGTAATAGGGGTTTTCCCCATGACCCAGAGCAATCGAAAGGGATGGCTTCAATGTCTTTGCTAAGGATATCCACACTGAATATGAGGTAATGCAATATGGTGGCTGCTACTGGGATAGTTTTTATTTATGGATCACGTCGGGAATAAGTGCTTGGCTTGGCAACTGTGCCCAGCTGTTGCGTTTCACAATTGTTTCAGATTTGGCGTAGGGTGCTAATAACAATTTTTAAAGCTGACAAATAGTGCAAGCGAGAGTGCTCAAAAGCTTATTGAACATGCAACACAAATGCTCTGATTTTCGCTTTTTCTTTTCATTTTTTCGTATTCCAGTCATTTGCTACTTAAACGCTTTGCAACAGACTGTGACCAGTTCAGAAAAAGCTCTGTTGGCGGTTCACAACCTCCGGCTAGTATTTCGGGCTTGGAATTTTGTACAACGTTTCCTCAATAATTTTAACCGGTGGCATTTTAAAAAACTTTACCGGCGTCATCTATCTCTCTCTCTTTGCATCGTTCGTGTACATCCTTGTTCCTTTTGCAGTCCTTGCAGCCTGTAGGCAAGCAAACAAGCAGGGAAATACACAGCGGGTCAGAGCTGCCTGTATTTTATTTCATTTCCGCCGTTTGAAAAAAGCATAAATCCTTATATATGTATTCTGATATGGGACAAGATATGGCGGCCACGGTTCCGATACAAGAAATGGCAACTTATTTGATTTGTGAATCAAAACTATTCAGCAGAGCAACTCCAGAAAATACTACAAGTATTTCTTTTCGATTTTATTTGGAAACGTTATCTCAAAGTTTTCAATTGTCTTTCATGATTTATATTTAAAGTTTTTGACTATCAATTGCACTTTTGCAGTTTGGAAAAAAATTTAATGGAATTAAAAATAGTTTAAGTGTATGAATTCGTTTTTGAATTAATTTTTATAATAAATAGATTTTAATATATAGTGTATATTATACAGAAATCAATGAGCAGGCATCTTTTGGTTGGACATCGAAATTTTGATTTTCTGGTTACAGGGGCAGATTCTGAAACACACTTGACTAATGCCAAATATGCATACAAACCAAATTTTAATGTCTTAAGCTATTATATATGTGATATGGACATGGCTATAACGACTCGGCTGATGCTGATCAAGAATATATATACTTTATGGGGTATGCCACGCATAGACCCTTTCGTACTTTTTACAGTACAGGGTCTAAGAAATAATATGTATATATGCTGCCCAAAATACTTTCAACGTTTCCAAACCCTGTCACAATAAAATATCTTGGCAAAATACTTTTTCCGGAAGCTTCGATAAAATGGGGCTTGCAAAAGACAATTACCATGCCAGGGAATCTGAATATAAGAAACTTGAGTACGATTTAGGGAATACATGATTGAATTCAGGAAAAAACAATTTTTTTGTAAGGGCAGATTATAATTATAATCGATGTATACTAAAAAAACTGAAAAAAATTTAAAAAAAATATATCCTGAAGACTACTCCATAGAAAAATTTTTAAGTTACTTTTTCATATTTATGAGGTTAAAACCTATAGGAGGGGGGGGGGGAGACGCAAAAAATTAATTTGCAAACTAGTGGTAATAAAATTTTAGTAGTATTTAATTAAAACGGAAATTATTCAGAAGTAAAAATAAATATTCTGAGCGCTGCAAGACCTATTTACCACGTTCATTAAAAAAGTTGTAGGCCAAAAGCAACACGTACCATGGCAAAACTTTGCAATTGTCAAAACTGCAATAAGGGTTTAAACCACAACAACACAGAACAAGAGAAAAAGAAACCAGAAAAAGATAAGTGAAAGTTTTGAGAGTCAACTGCTCGGCAACTGAAACTGTAGATTCTTAATAAAAAGAAGAAGAAGCTAAAACCCTTTCCTTCTGCTCCATCAAACACTAATATCATCTAAAGCTGGATACTCAAAAAAGTTTGACATTTTATGCTAGAAAGGAGCAGACAAAGTGAGTTTTAGCAAATTAAAACAATGTCAGCGACGTTGATCCAACAATTTGTAGCGTTGGCGTTGATTAGAGTTTCTCTTAAGCTACCCGACAGATGTACTACTACCTAAGCGATAGTCATATTACCTTCCATATCCTTCTTAGCTTCACAAATGTGTCTAAGCACATCTTTATCTTATGAATGCAAAATTTTAAAGTAGTCTTTTCTGATATCATATCTAAGTAATTAGAAATGTTACTTACTTGTTAAATGGATCTGTGTAATCGATATTTGGCTGTTTTTATAGAAGTATCCCTAGTCAGTTTAGTAGTTTACTCTTATTAGATTAAATAAAATATTATACTATATTATAGCCAAGATCGGATTCGCAGCATTAAACTTTATCAACCCTTCTCATACATATGTTGTACCCAAAGAGTATTCCCCAGTCGAACAATCGCAACTTTCTCGCACGTTTATATTTTGCTTTTATTGTCGGAGCTTTCGTAAATCTTTCATCAGTTGCTTCTGATCCGTTCCTTGTTCGTTCTTTCCCTGAACCAAATTCTGCCACAGCTGTTGGTGTAATTTGTCCTCGTCCTTTCATTTCGCTTGTCATCCCCCGAGTACTCTTTTCTCATTCGGCTTTCATCTTCTGCTTGTCACACTATTTATGAGTTTATTATTTTTCTGCTGCTCTATTATTCGGCTGGTACACAGCTCAGAGCTCTCATCTCACAGCTCGCAGCTTAAAACTTCTTTCATTACAAGTGCTGCGATTTTTCATAGCTTTATTTTCACCATTTCCTTTTTTCCACTTACTTTTTTGTATGTTTTTGAAGCGGTTAACATTTTTTACCCTTCGCGTTTATTTTGCTTTTATTTATTTAGTGGCTTTATTATTTTTTGTACATTCTTTTTTTTTATTTTTCTGCAGTTGCTTAAATTCTTTGCAATTTTTGTCAGTGGCGGTTGCCGCTGCGTATTTTATTATGACAGCAGAAGGCGACTGCGTCGGCGACGCTAGATAGATAAATAGTTGTTTTTCTTTCTGAATACTGCCACAAATGAGAAATTTGTGCCAAAAATTATGAACAGTTGGCAATTTGTTGCAGCCAATTTTCTACTTGGTTAAATTGCGGCTTGTTTGGGGACAACATCTCTTTAAATACAAATGTATAACGCTTTTAGAAAACCTAAAGATAAGCTAGTAATGCTGTCTCTTTTAAATAGCTTGTAAATATTTTCTTAAATTCTTGCGTGGGCTTGTGGGAGTAATATAAGTAAGTATAAGCTCAATTGATTTTAATCATAAATATTCTGTGTAAGCTACTAACTAAAAAATTTTACTTCGGTATTTCTACAGCTACAGCTTAAATTTTTTTACTTACTATTTAATTAAACGCATTTTTAAACTCAAAATATATCAAGAAAGTAGCATAAATTTATTGCACATGATTTAAAGTTAGCTCTTTACTATAAACTATGAAAACTCTCGACTAAAGTTTACAATCACTTGAGGCAAATGTCGCTCCCCGCAACTGAACTCATCACACTCGAGTTCAACTTTTTGCCCAAAAATCAAGCTAAGTGATGTGCTTTATAACTTTACAAGATGCTCAGGGTGTAAGTGAGTTGTGGAAAAAAGATTTCTTTCAAAGTATTCACCACTTATGTAAATGCGTAAATTTTACAACAGACGCAACAGCAAGTGCTTAAGCATTTATTTTATTGACTTACGTTAGGGAAGAGCACTTGCAACAAAACAGTTGCACAGTCGACATCAAATACTTGACATTCGACAGTGAAAGATACATAGTTTCACCTGACTTTAAGAAACCGTTTGATAATTTTAAAATTTTTTCCGCTAACTTATTTGCATATCAAATACATAAATACATAAAGAAATGTTAGAATTCTATGCATGAATGAAAATGCCAAGGACATATTGACAGCATCATTGTGTAAAATTTTTTATCAATAATCTGTGAGTTATGTGCAGGGAGTACAGTTTTCTTTAAATTTATATGCCCAGTTGTTGATTGGAAGAGCGTGTAAAGATGTGAATGAATATTTTTTAATACTGAAAACTAAAGAAAGTGATTAAAGTATCATGCTAAATGTTTGATTTTTGTTTAAAGAGAACAGAAAATCTCTTACTCACACAATCTAAATTTTATTAAATGCATGCTTGTTTTTCTTAGTTTTTAAATGATAATGATCATGATGTTTTGTATAACAGTCAATTGGAAAAGGACGACAACAAAAGGTTGCGACAGACGTTACAGGGAATATAAGAGAAACAATAAAAAATAGCGTTGGGATATTCATCCCATCCTGCCCATTAACATCTTAAATTTTTGTCAACCAACATAGAAACAAACATCCTTTTAATATTTTTGCTAAGCTTTTCTATTCAAGTCGATAGAAAATTCTGTTGCAACTCTCAGTATTAAGTTTATGACTACATGCATATTTATACCCTCGCAGAGGGTATTATAATTTTGTCACGAAGTTTGTAACGCATTGTAGGAGGCGTCACAAGCCCCATAAATTATATATATTCTTGATCGGGGGACGAGCTAAGTCGATATTTCCGTCTGTCTGTCCGTCTGTTTCTATGCAAACTAGTCTCTCAGTTTTGAAGCTATTTTAATGAAACTTTGTACAGATCTGTCTTTTTGTTGCACGCAGTACATATGTCGGAACCGGCTGGAACCGATCACTATTTCATATAGCTGTCATAGGAACTATCGGTTCGGAATCAACATTTAGTAGGAAAAACTTTTTTGTTTCTTAAGATATCTTAACCAAACTCACAGATTGTGAATTTGGTATAGTTTCAAATTGCCTAACCAGCTTAGTATAACTCGGATTACATAAAGACAATGTATGTGTGTATATAATTCTAATTTATGTTGGACAGCGTAGGGTCACTTTTATCAACAAGAAATTTGTGCTGATTGTGTTGATTTGTAGTCACTGCGCTTAAAGCGAGGCGGATCAAGGGTCACACAGAAAATCAGTCTGAACATCAATAAACGGAATTTTGCTAAGTAAAATTGCCTTAAAAACAAATTAAGAGATACTTAGGGGCTCTTGTTAGTTTTCCCCAACTTAAAGTATCTGAGAACTTGGGAGCAGTCAAATAAAAAAATGTCCAAAGCCACATATATGATTTTTGGAAAAAAATTTTTGGGAAAAATTATAAAAATAAATATTATGAATGAATACTATTTGACAACATAGGCCAAAATAAGAGTGAAAGATGTATTAAGGTAACTTAACAAAAGATAGATTTCAAAATGTCTAATTAACAACATTATAGGGAAATGTTTCGATTTTCATATTTAGGTATTTTAAGAATTTAATTAAGCATAATCTTGTATAAAAGAAATTTAAATCATAGAACATGTTCTAGATTTCAAATTTCCTGCAAATTAAATTAAAGTTTTGCAGTTAAGTCATTGAACTAATATCTCTGAAATGACAAAAAAAAGTATTTGCATTTTTTTTGTTGAACATAGTTACTACTTATTCACTCACATATCAGAGCTGCAATCGTTATTGATGTGCTGACTGTGACTGACTGGTTGCTTGTTGATTTTACTATAAAATAAATACGCGCTCAGTGGGACATTTTAACAGAGGGACAGATATAAGAAATAACAAAATAAACAGCATAAAGTCCAAAATGATAAGCAAAAACGGACGTCAGTTGACATTCGACCAAACGAGGCCAAAACGAACAAAATCAAATCAAATCAAAATAGGGAAACCGCGCCGCAATTTCAGATGTTGCTGCTGCCGTTGTCAGTCTTTGATATATGGAAGGCTTCTGGGCATGTACATAGATGATATGAAGGAAAGTCCGTGATAATACAAACTGACAGGCATTAGAATGGCACATGGCATGCGTTTGATATACGCGCGGCAATTTTCATTCATGCAGCGGGGCGCAGTTTCACTTCAGTTCAGTTCATTCACGACAAATTCTGTAAACTGAAACCGAACCCAAGAACGAGAATAAAAACCGAAACCCAAAAGATGCTCGAGCACAGACAACGAAGTCAAGAGTTGAATGTTGTTATCTCGACTACAGACGCCGAGCAGATTGTACATCATCGGCTCAACACGAATCGACACGGACGATTCTCAGTCGCAGCATCTGCCGTAGTTTAGGGAAATCAACGGCTCATTCGTGTTTGCTGCTTCGTACACAGCGGACGCAGTTTAGACTTCTAAAAAAAAAGAGTTGGAAAAGTCGGAAAAGGGTCTTTCGCCGCGTTTACCGGAAGTAAGGATAATTTGTAATTGCCTTCTTGTATTTCATCCTGTTGCGCCGTCGCATTGTTAACAACTGCAAATGATAGAGTTTAACTGCTAAGCGGTACCTAGCACTCATTCAAAATGGCGAAAGTGTTATAACAATTCTCGTGTGCTTAACGCACCGGAAGTGCATTTAAGTCCCTTTACTGCTGTTTGCTTTCTGTCCCTCGGACAAAAATGCATTTAAATGTGAAAAATCGTGGAAAATTGTGTGGAAAACCAGTCTAATAGCAAGCGGAAAATACAAAAGCATCCCATTCAATGCAGTCAACCAACAAAATATGCCAAGTTTCCAAAAAATAAATGAATTAAGGAAAATAGCATAGAGAAAGGAGTAGAACTAACTGGAATATAACCTCAAATATTTGTAAAAAACTGTGAAACGTGTGAAATTAAATGATTTTTTCTTAAAACACTTCAAAGTGAACAGACTGGAATCAATCATGAGCTGTTGATAAGATAGTTCAAAAGTTCAACAAGTCTTAAAAATATAATATTATCAATCTTAGTTAAGCCGCTGTCCTCTCTGCCGTTTCTGTACTTGATAAGATACTGTTTGTGTTTGTGTAAATAAAAATGAGAGAGTAAGACAATACAAGAAAAACAGAATGAGACGCAGGCAGAGAAATGTTATTGAATATTCAATTATCTTGTAGGATTTTCCATTGCAACAATTTAATAATTTTTTAAAAAATTTATTAGCATTTTGATTTGTTGACATGTGCAAAAATAAGAGAAAATTTAATTCACATGTGAAATATGTGAGAAACGTGCGAGCAATTTAACTGATAAGAAACAGTGGAGACAGTCATCTCAGTGAAGTGCATTTAAGTATTTCGGTGGACAATCGTATTATATAGTATTATATAAACAACAATTTTTAGCTTTTTTATGGTCCTCGGCCACAAGGGACTATTAAGTCTCTTTACGCGTGGCATACCCCATAAGGTATATACATTCTTGATCAGCATCAACAGCCGAGTCGAAGCCATGTCGATCTGTCTGTCTGTTTGTCTGTTTCTATGCAAACTAGTCTCTCAGTTTTGAAGCTATCTTGTTGAAACTTGGTACAGGTCCATCGTTTTGCTGTACGCAGTACATATGACGGAACACACACATTGTGTTTTTGGCATAGTTTTAAAATCGCTGAATAAATTTGTTTCAAATCGGACTACTATACCGTATAGCTGCGATAGGAACGATCGGTTCGAAATCTACATATAGTATGAAAAACTTTTTTATTTTTAAAGATATCTTAACCAAATTCAATTTGGTATAGTTTCAAACAGCCTGAAAAAATTTGGTGCAAATTGGATTACTACTACTATCATATAGCTGTCATATGAACGATTTTTTATATAATTTTTTCTATACTAAACGTAAATACCAATAAGTCAATTAAGTCTAGTTAATATATTTCTATATTGCTAATTTGACGCTTTCTTACTGAGGCACAAGTACATTAGAATTTATTAAATGATAGATAATGGCGACACTCATAAGGTAATTGTGGTCTCCATTTGATAACTTTTGATGTTCAGCAGAATATTTTCAACAATCGATAATGATAAATTTAGTTTCGGTTAAATAAATGGTGTGATATCTAATACTCATGATTTTTATAGATATAGATATAGATTTTTTACGCACTTTTGATTTAATAAAAGTAGTAGTCATGTATTTCCCTAACTATACTCAAGCTGTTAACTTAGATGCACGCTCTGTCCATAATTTATGGTATTACCTACATATCTGGTAAGATGGTTACTGCCAAAATACTTTACACCCTCTTAAGCTGCTTTCAGCCTTAGAACACATATGTAACTACGTGTGTGAGCAAGGAGTAAGAAAACTTGTTCGTTTTAGTAACATTACAAAAATTTGCGAAAAGACAACAGGACCCTCAAACTCTAGCTTTAAATTTACTTACGTTCATATTTAAACATCACTGCGTATGATTGTTGCACTTAAAACTACACGCTATGCACTACTCTTGCTCATAGAGTTATTGACAAAATAATATAACCCATAGACATTTTGCTTCAAAGCAAAATAGCTTTTGTGCTTATTTGTGATGAAATTTTAGCTGTACTCCTTGATTTCAAAACTCACCTCGCTTTCACCTTGACAACAAAATAGAAACGCCAATAAATTCAGTTCTAAAAATTGCATAAATTAAATTAATTAGGATAAATTTTTTGTCAAATTGAACAAAATATTAGCTCGTTCGAAATTACTTAGATTACCCCGATAAATTGCTCCCTCAAAACTAAAAAATGTTAAAATACAAAAAAGATTTTCGATTTTATTTCCATGATATACATACTATAGGTAACCTTTTGATTGGTTCTTAAGATATCTAAAATATAGTTTTATATTATGCCTGTTACAAAGTTTTGTAAAATATCTTCAGGCTTATACAACGGTCTGAAAGGGTATTAAAACTTTGGCTTATGGTTTCGACTTCTGTTCCGTTTACGATTCCAATCAGTAATTGAAAATATTAGAATCGACAACGAAACAGAAGACAAAGTCGATAAACTGTATCCGAAACTTGTTTCTGTTCATTTCGGGTTTGTTTCAGTTTGATTTCCTATTTAAAAGTAAGATTCATCTTTTTTTTTCAAATTGTGATTTTGTTTTCATGGAAGTCTACACCATAGAAAATGGAAGCATATCGATACCTTTTTACGAAAGTATCGTATATGCCCCTTTTATACAAAATTGAGTTTTTGATGTAAGGTTGTTTTACTTTCCAAATCACATTGTTTGTTAAATTATTATATATAGAAATATAATTGTATGTTGTGCTATTTTGTATGCAAAATACGTGGAAAAAAAAAATTTGGTTTTTCTAACATGCGATAATTTCGCAAAAAGGAGTGCATATATATTTTTCAAATATTTTTATTAATGTTATATGGTGTATATGCAAAAATTGTGAAAATTTGCTAAACCAAAAACATAACCTTGAAATTTTTTATTATATGGTATTATACACCCAAACATTCTCGGATCTAACAACCGGAACCTTTATCATTTTCAATTATATATAGTGAATAATTATTCTTATAAGCCTCGACTTGGAACTTCTTACGCATGATGGTATATACAGGAAGAGATTTGAAAGGAAAGAGATACAAACTCTGATATGAAATCGTTAAACTCGACTATTGTTCAAATTACCCAAGGACTTCACAGAATATGCCACACTGCTACCGCGTCTCGGATAAATGTTTAAATCAATACGCATTTGCACTGTTGTGCACACACACAATGATAAACGTAATACAATCAAACTACGAAAATATTTACATAATTTTGCAATGCACACTTAGATTTTGATGCCAGTTCCCTTAACGCATTTGCACATAGCTATCAAGAACCGCACGAAGAAGATGAGAAGAGAAAAATCTAATAAACAATAGAATGCATATTTATTTGAGAACTTAAAAGTTCTCTCTCCTGACATTTCTCCCATTGGGGACATGCAGTTGCCCGAAACAACTTTTGGCGTTCGACCCAAGGTGTTCCCAACCATTTAGTGTGTACTTTTTCTCTCACTATGTCTCCCTTCCTTTCCCTTTCTCTCTTTCTGAATTTTGGCAGTTTGTCTGGCTGCTTTCTGGGTTTTATGTAGCTGAAATGGTTTTAGACTACCTACCTATTGCCATTGCTGCATAACTTTTTCGCTAGGCTACTTCGTTTTTAGTTGTTTCGGGCATTCTTCTTACTTTGGGTTTTAAAAAAGGATAAATGCGTCTATAACGTTTGGCCAAGTGTGTGTAACAGGCAGAAGGAGGCGTGGCAGACCCCACAAAGTACATATATTCTTGATCAACATCAACAGCCGAGTCGATATAACCATGTCCGTCAGTCCCTTTTTTGAGTAACTAGATTTTAGAGACTATAAGAGCTTAAGACACCAAATTTGGCATGTATAGTATGTACATCTATATCTTGCATTCAACTAGTTTGTTTTAGATTTTTGCCACGCCCCCCTCCGCCCACGCAAATTAAAATACAAAATTTCCAAGTCAAATTACAAGAGCACCTTTAATGCTAGCGTCTTGATTTTTAGTATGTATATGCAATATGTGCAAATTTTATCCAAATCCGATGATTAACGCGGAAGTTATTCAACTAACAATGTTACGGGCAAAATAAACTGATGTCTTCAACATCCATGGAAATTTTTTGAAACAAATTGTAGTGATCGCTTTGCACTCAAAAAGTACAGGGTCTACTGTTGTCGAGCTTGCTCCACCATAGCTTAATGCATTTTTTATACCCCATGGGGTATATTGAATATGTTAGGAGATGATTAATCGACCTTCTTCTCCCAGAAAACGCACAAAATGTTATCTCTGGCAATTATCAAATTGGACATTTGACATTCGGATAATGAACACGGACAATATTCGAAGACAATTATTCCATATAGTGACGCTTATGTATTTTATACGTGCGTATTCTAATATGCTTACATACATTTGTATATATGTATTGAGTAGGTTAATTCTATTTGCATGCATACGGAATTGAACATCGTCTTTTACTTTCACAGGGTATTTTACTGTCGTGCACTCCTCACTAAATGATATATTTATTTACTGTTTTTAATATTTGTTGACTTTAAGTTCAGCTTATAGCCTTATACTTATATATACTTTGTAGCCGATATAATTAAAAATGTATCATTTAGTCGGGAGAGACCGACAGTAGAATGGAGAGTGGTTTTTGTCATATTGCGGGTGAAGGGGGCGTGACATCCAAAATTTGAAATAAACTTGGTCTGCGTGCAAGTATTTGAAGTCTTCACACCAAATTAGGTGATTCTAGGTCCTACCATCTCTAAGATCCTTTCGTTCATATGGACGGACAGACGGACATGGCTATATCGAATCGGCTGTTGATGCTGATAAAGAACATATATACATTATGGGGTCTGACATGACTCCTTCTGCATTTTACATACTTTAACATTTTAAACAAATTGGAAAGTTTAGCTTGAGTCGAGGTCGAAAGTCTAATTCTAATTGTCGAAATGACAGAATTAAGACTTATTTAATCAACAGCAACAATGTTTTGATAACAATGTTAAGGTGATATTGGTACAACAAACTTAATATACCCACAGGGTACAAAAAAAAGAAAATTCATCTCCATAGTGAGAGCACTTCCTCGATTAGCAAAAATTAAATAAGAAAACGAATAGTCGGATCAAAATGGAGTTGTATTTTTGATTAATGCAACATTTTCTCACATTCTCCAACAACTAGCTCCCATAAAAAAATGTATTGGGTGAAATGCAACATTTTTCCGAAAATGCCGAAACGCAGAGTGCAGAGAAGACGCTAGCGCAACAATAAGCAAAGTACTTATCTCTGAGTGTCGAGCTTGCTCCACTGTAGTTTAAACAATGATCAAATAAAATTGTTTTATTTACAACTAGTAATTCATTTTCATCATACAGCATTAACAATCGCTGAATTCCATATTTAACATAAAATCGATTATTACAAAGAAGCAAACATAGAAGACTCTTCATATGTCCATGTCTCCTGGGTTGCCTCTTCATGTGAGTTTCTTTGCTGTTATGTTACATATGCCAATGTGAATTGGCCCGTAACTAAAACGCATTGCTCTTTCTCTCTCTCTCTCTCTTACCTTCTCTCTCGGCCTCTCTCTCTCGCTTTGTAAGCAATCTCGTTTAGAATTCATATGAAAGCTGAAAACAGCAGCTGAAAAACACGCTGCTGGCAATTTTAATCTCGTTTATTAGCCATTTTTCAAGTGATACACATAATTTTCAATTTTCCAGTTTCTCGCCTGGTAGCAGAAATGTGAGGCCAAGCCTGCACCTGCAACCTGCATTTTCCTACTCATACCATACAAACACATACACCTAAAAATGCGCTTTATCTTTATCGAACATGAAAGAAATGCACTGCAAACATACATGCAGGCACTGTAAAGGAGAAGTAGGAAAAGCGAGAAGGGCAATGAGCAAATATAGCGCCCCATTTCGAAGCCATTAGGACTAGGCAGCCAACGAGGCGGCTAGCTATCCAGTCCACCAGTCGAGGACCAACAATAACAAACATGCACCAGCAATAACAAGGCGCCTACGAAACGTGAAAAGCGAGCCCTATCGGGAAGTAATGTGAGATAGCAAAACTGAATAATCTGAAAAGTATTAGAAGCCGCTCCAGATGCACATTGCTAACGAATTTTTAAACCTTTTTATACTCGGTAACCTAAAGTTTAAGCAGCTTTATAGTTTAGTATCAATCTTGGTAACAGACAGCATAAGTAACATGTATACATATATATGTATATGTACGTATATGCATTAGACTTATACAAAGCCGCACCACGCCGCCGAATTTTAGCTTTTTGACGAGCCGCCGCCAAATCACGTATGAAGTGGCGCGGCGGCGGCTCTCGTCGTCATAACTTTTTATACAACTTTAAAAAATAAATATATGTTATATTGTATAAAGGGGCCAAATAGTAGTTTTTCATATTCTATTATTCTTTGAGATTGTCTCAACTCCCATCTTTCTTTGTCTTCTACTTTCAATTTGGCTTCACGGTAGGACGTTATATTTTTGGAGTGGTAAGGCACCAACAATGTCCTTACTTATTTCTGTGCTAATTTTGTTTTTTAGACCCTTTATATCGACTCAGCTCATCGTACTGATCAAGATGATTTTTTTACAAAATTTGTTAAATGTTGATTTAGACCCGATCGTTCATATGACAGCTATATGATATAGTAATTGCACCACAATACGCAATCTGTGAGTTTGGTTAAGATATCTTAAGAAAGAAAAAAGTTTTTCAAACACAGACAGACGGACAGACAGACAGACAGACAGACGGACATGGCTATATCGACTCAGCTCGTCGCCTTGATCAAGAATATTTATACTTTATGGGGTCTCTGAGGCCTCCTTCAATGCGTTACTAACTTCGTGACAAAATTGTAATACCCTCTGCAAGGGTATAAATATAGCTAAAAAAAATACTGAAATAAAAATATTTTTTTAGTGACCATAAAATTGATTTTTCCACATTTTTAAACATTGATAACCCCATAAATTATTCGAGTATCTTAGTGGTGTGTACAGCGCTCTGTCAAGTGGGCAGAGGGGCGCCAAGTGCACAAAACTCTTAAGTATTTATTAAAAAAATTTTATCTTATACTACTTTTGACAGAAATTATCACATATTTTGGTATTGTACAAAATTAGTTTATAATTTTTTCGTCGTCTACTTAACGTTGGTTGGTCCTATCGCATTAACAATTACAGAGACAATATACAGAGAGCTAACGAAGGTCATTATAGTAGAACTGAAGAAAAATGATGAGACATACCAAGGTGCTAAGAGTTTGTTAGGACAAACGAGGCAAATTGATTGCTGGTAATTTTAAAGAAAAAGAATTACAATGAGCATTTCAAGTAATCCTACTTAAAGTTTTGAATCGACAATGATTACGCGACAATCGAATCGAACAGTAAACTTAAAAACTTTCAATAAGCTTGGCAGTACAATATTCAGCCGACTTAATCCCCTAAGAACTGTCAAGCGTAATGTACAAAAAAGTTTTTTCCAACTTTTCGTGAAAATTTGGAAAGATTCAATCATTTTTATTTAATATCAAATTATAAAAATATGGAAATTGCCTACAGAATCTTTTTCACAATTCCTGTTACATCAGCGTCAGCAGAACGTTCATTTGGAAAATAAAATTAAATATAAAGAACCAGTTGCGATCGTAAATAGAACAGGAGAGACTACTGTTAGGTACTGCCTAAGTTTGTTATCTATTGATTAAATAATAGAAGAGTTTGCTTTTTTAAAAGCTAAAAAAGTAAGAATTTAAGTTTTATTATATAGTTATACTTAAATTTTTTTTTAAATTTTGACACTGGTTTTGTCAATTTTGAAAAGCTTTACCTTTTCTATCTTTTACTACTAGAATTATCATACTCTCTTGAGTTTTCAAAAAAATCTTGTTGTTTCCTTCCTTGTTTAAAAATAGTTTTCTCTGGGAAAAAAGTGGTGGCCAGCTCAATATTTGTTCCGTGTGTAGCTTTTCTCGGTGGTTCAAACGACATGCATTTTGCAACGAAAAGACTCAAATAGCACCACCATGGAACAACAGCTATATGTTATATCTGACTTATGAATTGGGGGCACCAAAATGCTCCAAACGATCCTGATAAATTTCATCAGGTTACTTTTGTTATATATCTTGAATGTCTTTATTTGTACATATTAGAGTTAGTCCAACTTCTCTTTACAAAGTATATATCAAAAGTTAATTGTATATCAACGATTAGTTTAAGGTTCGGTTTAACAGACTCATCTGTATTTGGATTTAAGAGCAAAAAATCTAATACAAAAGTAGCAGTCTTCTTGATTCTTACACACATGTACATATGTATGTATGTTGGAAACAAACTAAACTTCAGCTTTGGACTCATCGAATAAATTTAGCAATTTGTATAAATTAGGAGTATCAAATTCAAACTCAGCGAATCATAATACCTAACCTAAGATAAAAGTGCAGACCACTTTTTTTTGTGTATCATTGTACTTGCTGTATTTGCTTATTTATTTTGTATTTTTGGTTATTAGAAGGAGCGGTTGCTACGATATGGGTGCTAGGTATGTCGCTGTCGAGCACACGCAACTGTACCATTCTTACTTGTTTCACATAAGACAAACTACAGCTTCGCCACTGTATGCCAAAAATGTGGGCAGTTTTTATACTGCGCTTGAGTTTTAAATAAGCGTTAACGAAGCTAGAGGAATATATGCAAAGCCCTGTGCTGCAAGTCGGATCGACTTCCTCAACTTCAATTTGATTGGGAGCCGATGCTGTTGTTGATGTTGTTTGCATATATGCAACTTTATTCGTTTACATTGTTATTAGATTTGCGTGCTGTCTCTCAGGTCACGACTTCTGTATGGAGTTGTGACCTCCTCTCTATTCCTGATAAAACGAATAATGGCGCGTCATTGTACTAACTTTCCCCCTCAAAGCCTCCTTCCACGCTGCAAGTTGTTCCAACAAACGTAATTGCATTTAGTTCAGAATTTATGTTACTACTATAAAAAAATTTTACATTTTCATACTCTTTCGAAGGCACATGCTGAGAACCTTATATTGAGCAGCACCTAAGTAAATCTCTTTTAAGGAGGACATAACTTCAAACTACATATTACTACAAAATGTATTTAGAATATAATACTTTTCAGAGTAACAATTAAATTAAGAGCATAGTATTGATAAACTCTGTCACATTTCTTATAACTTTTTAGCAGGGGGTGGCATATGTATCAGTCAGTCCCAAATAGCAAATCTATTTTTAGTTGAGATATTATAAAAAACACAGCAGTTTTTCGTACCAAGCCATATTAAAACCTTGACCCTAATTTTTTCTATAGTTTTTTTTTTAAAGAATTGTCATTCTCGTAGCTTTTGAGGGTTGAGGCCTTAGTCGAATAGTCAGTCAATTAGGACAAAGTACACAAAATAAAAATAAATAAAATAAAGTTATCTTGAGCGTATTAGCAGTTCGTTGTTAGCCACTTGAAAATTATGCAGACTGTACGTCTTGTTTTTAGACTCGCAAATAATCTGGCAAAGTTTTTACCTGTGTGAACTCCGAAGTTGGCCTTTCTAACATCCTCCCTTTCGTTTGTTTCTCGCAACAATCAAATCGCAGCTCGCAACTTAACTTTAATTTCACCATCCCTTGACAATTGCACTTTGTACAAATTTTTTTTGCCATTCTTATGTTTTATATATATACTTTTAATTGTACCTACTTAGCCACAAATCATTGCTACCGCCTTTAAGATTGTGTTAAGCTCATACTGAAAATCACGTTAACACTACATATGCAATAATTAATTTAATCAAAACAAGATAAATATTAAAGCTATAATCGTCATGTATTAAATACTTTTTAAGAGTAGCCACTACTCTGACATATTGATTTCAAAATCTGGAACCCAGAAAGATGTTGAAACTATGACAAATTGGATTTGAGTATGTTTAATAGCCTGCGAACTCTTTATATGTGTATGTCCACATTATGGACCATACTTAGCCTTGGTTAAGCCGCTTATCAGCTTTGCTTTGGGAGGGAGATGGATATGGAATTTGCGTTGGGGTCGGTGACAGCAGAAAGATAATGTAATAGAAATCAGCGGCAATGGAGTAATAGTAATATTTCTCGATATATGTACATACATACATTAACATATACAGATTCTCTCTGCAGTGCAGTAAATAATAATACATGATTCGCTTTGTATTTAATGAACTGTGTTTTCGCCCTTGGCGTATTCATTTTGTTTACTTCATTTGTAATATGAATTCATATTTTGCTATTGTAATATGTAATATGTAACTTCACCACTGTAATATAATATATATTCACAGCTAGAATTTTTTTTTTTTAAATATAGAACTGCGTCGGTTCTTTCATATATGTTAAAGTTGGTGATGTAAAGAAACGTCGATTAATCGATAGCTTGATATATTTTTAGCCGATTAATCGATTTAAATAAATCGGTTTTCATAAAAAATCTTCCTCTTTGCACATCCTTAGCAAACACTACAAAATACACGCGCGGTATCAAAATTATATTTCATAGAAAATTTAAAGTTTACAAATATGCTAGAGTAAATTTTCTTAACGTAGTTATATGTATATAAATCAAGGCTGCAAACCGGTTTCGCACCGAAAGCCGCGAAAGTGGTTTGGTTCGAGTTTCGTGGGCTATTCAAATCGGACCCCAAACCGAAATCGTAAAATTTTCTAGCACTGAACCCGAACCTCGCCTCGGACTTTAAAATTTGTGGCGGTTAACAAGGCTCGAACCCGAACCTTGGGTTCAGGGGCTCCTAAAACCGGTCCCCGAACTGAACATTAATCTAAACGTTAATCAACCAAGCTCACAAATTGTGTGTTTGGTATACATACTTACAAACAGGCTGAGCAAATTTGGTGTAAATCGGACTACTATATCATATAGCTGCCATATGAATGACCAGTATAAAATCAAAATTTTTTAAAAAATCTGACGGTCTGTACAGGGCTCTGCAAGGGTTACCACCTTTGGCGCGCCAAATTTTACCTGCGCTATATTTTTTTACCCTTGTAGAGGGTATAATAATTTTTTCACGAAGTATGTAACGCATTGAAGGAGGCCCCACAGACCCCACAAAGTATATATATTCTTGATCAGGGCGACGAGCTGAGTCGATATAGCCATGTCCGTCTGTCTGTCCGTCTGTTTGTCTGTCTGTCTGTCTGTCCGCCTGTCCGTGTGTTTCTATGCATACTTGTCTCTCAGTTTTGAAGCTATCTTGATGAAACTTGGTACAGGTCCGTCTTTTTACTGTACGCAGTACACATCGGTACCGGCCGGATGGGATCACTGTATCATTTCGCTGCCATAGGAATGTTCGGTTCAACATCAACATTTAGTATAAAAAACTTTTTTGTTTCTTAAGTTATTTTAACCAAGCTCACAGATTGTGTGTTTGACACAGTTTCATACATCCTTACCAGTTTTGGTTTAAATCGGACAGCTATAAACCATATCTGCCATAGGAACAATCAGTTCAAAATCAACAATTCGTATAAAAAACTTTTTTGTTTCTTAGATATCTTAACCAAACTCACATATTGTGTATTTGGTATAGTTTTAAACAGCCTGACCAAATTTTGTACAAATCGGATTACCAAATCATATAGCTGTCATATGAACGATCGGCTCGAAATTAACATCTAACAAATTTTGTAAAAAATCGGACAGCTTATGCAGAGCTCTGCAAGGGTATCCAAAGTTTGGCGCACCAAAGTTAGCTTGCGCTATATTATGTTGTACATAAGTATCAATTGGCTACAACATTTTGAAAATTTAACAAAATTGGTCACGCTATTTTCTTTAAATTATCTAAAATGTGTATTAAAAACTAACTTGACCTAAGAAAAAAGTTAAATGTTCAAAGGTAAGCCTAGAAGCTCTTAAATAAAACCATATTTATATGTAATGTAGCTGTAGGTTTTGCGGCTTGAAAATTATAAGCGTGTCAATTTATGTTCAATGCTTTGGTACAAACAAAACAGCAAATGATATGACTTTTCATTTTCTTTGAGTCCATTCAAAATTTGACAACTCTTGAACATGTGGTCGGATTGAGGTGATCGAGCTATCATTCGACACGTGTTATGGAGGAAATTGTTTGTGGGCTGAAACACTGTAGTGTACTGCCCCAACGGCCACATTAGCTGTGCTTCCCACTTACATCCCCATATCTCATAAACCATCGGAACCATAAACCAGGTGAGCTACCAAAAGCCTTAGTTCTTGATTGGAATGAACCAGAGTAACTAATTTTCAATTTAGTTACCTTTTGCGACATTTCTGCTGCTTCGTTACTAAAGCGGACTAAAGTCCTCTATAATATAATTACATATAAACAAGTATGTACCATTTGAATAGTCAAATAATTTTGCTATATCCAGGGAGAACGGTAGCTAGCAGCTTTGCTTGCAAGCGCATTCAACTAAATAATTATTTTTAGATTGTTAAGAAGATATAGTAAGTAAGCAAACTGCTTATTGATTAGTAAATTGACTCCACCTTTTTTTAAATTAACGCAAATTAATGGATAGACTTAACTCAAATAGACTTACAAAACCTGGCAATGTGTAAATTTTCATTATTCGCCTTGTGGTAGACATTTAATTTTAATGATAAAACAAACATGGAAATGCAGCTTGGTGTCAATCACTTCAGTAACATGATTTTTAGCTCTCATCAAGTGAACACAAAACCCAACGCAATTCAATTTGTGACAGACAAACCCAAGCATTTTGACAGAATTTCTCCCCCATAACCCACTCCGTGAGAAGAAAAATTGATATGTGCTATAAACAGACAGTCAGAACCCCACACAGATGTACAGTAAGTGTATGTCTATCGTATGTATGTGTTCAGGTAATATGCACCCCGAGCTTACAAAAAAGTGTTAAGTGCTTTGGTGTTTCTTGCAGCCCCGCCAATCATTGTCAGCAAATACCCAGAAACAAGCAGTAACCGGAACCACTTCCAGTACAGTTCTAGCCCCAAGCCACAACTGTAGCTGCGATTTAGTTATATGCAAAGCAAAGTGTAAAGAGCAAAAAACTGAAGAAAAAAGAAAACAGAAAATGAAGTAAAAAAAGAAAAAATACAATTTTTTTCTTCTCTAAAATCAAATGCAAATCCAAACAACAGTTGGCATCAATCGTAATGTGCCTCCTCTCACACAACCGATCTGTTTCCACTTTACTGCTGGAATTAATGATGGTAGAGTTTGTTCTCTGCTTGGTTTTCAATGCTTTACTTATTTGTTCCAGGGATTTCTTTGTTTTTTCCCTTTGTGTGTGTATTTTATGTTGACTCAAGTGAAAATTAAATTGATTTGCTGTGGCTTTGCTGTGGAAAAGGGAAATACGTAAAAGGCGTTATAATAATGGGCGAATATTTCCACCCGCGCCCTTTTTACTCGACACATCAGCTTCAAAGAAGCAAAGAGCGACTTGGCCAAACCACATCCAACTCCAACAAGTGTTAAACTTATTTACGAATAAACCCATTTGAAAATATTAAAAAATAGTAACGATTTTATTTATAGTTGAAGGTATTTTTGGCTTTGACGGCAAAGTCAGTTGGAGCATCATAGGATTTTCTATTGCTTAACTCGGCTATGACTTCGCTTTGTCTTATCAAAATCAGAGTTTTTGTAATTAAAGGTGAATCCTCATAAAGATGTCGAATTGAATGAAGCTTGCAACAAAATTAAATTTTTGCTGTTCACTAAATTATTTAACCACAACCTTGGAGTAAAGCAATTAATTTGAAAAATGCACTCGGTTAATTCCAGCAATACAAATTCTAGAAATATTTTAATTTTCTTCTTCTTTTAAGCTGCGATTTTAAGCAATGCCAAGCTGTTTACGTATTTAATTGAGGCTCTAATACACTTAAATGCTACGCCCCAGCATGGGCGCTGTTAATCTCCTGACAGCTTTTTGGCTATTCCTGGTGCTGATCATAGCACAGAGTCATGCCGCGCGGGAAAGTAAGTTGTAAATGTTAAGGAAAATTTAAACATTATATCAATTTCCATTTTTCCTCAGATCCTCTGAAGGATCCACGTATCTGTGGACGTCCACATTGTGACACATCAATCTCTAAGTTCGATTACGGCAACAAATTGTATAAATATGATTATACGGTATCATTGCGTACGGAATTCTCTGGATCTGGCGACAACAGCTCTGATTTGTATTTAAAGGCCGATTTGGAGATATTCTTTCCCAAAGGCTGTGAGGGCTACCTACGCATTAACTCAGTTAAGCTCTACGATTCGATTCAAGAGGCCAACGAGTCCAACAGTGAGAGTACCTCTAAAGATGTTTATGATTACTATGACACCTTACCCAGTACGGACTCGAGCGAAGCTCCAGACTTTGAGAATCTACATCCAAAGAGTTTTGAAATGTCTGCTGAATTAACTAAAAATTTATTGCGCTTCGCTTTTCATGATGGTCTAATAAGTGAAGTTTGTCCAACTGAGCAGGAAACCCCTTGGGCTCTCAATTTTAAGAAGGGCATACTGTCAAGCTTTCAAAATACCATGATTCGATTTGATATTGATTTTAATACCACCGAAACGGATGTATCTGGCGACTGTCAAGTACAGTATGAACTCGTGACAACCGAAAGCGTTTTTATGACCATACGCAAGACCAAAGACATTGCCACATGCAGAAGACGTTATGCAACCCAGTCTGTGCTACAAACAACACCGTACACTTTTCGAGATGACAAGACAATTTGGCCCATTTTGAATTCACAGAGCTTCTGCAATGTAAGTTCATTACTTTAGTACTATTCTGACTCAGCTTTAACGCAATCCCGTTCACAGTTGACAATTGATAAGAATGTGTACCGCGAAATAGACTGTTTGGAGAGTCATTTGTTGGTACCCTTCTCAAATGGCAGTTCTGGCGCTTTGACCACCTCTAAAAGTAAACTTCTACTGTCGGGAAGCGATGACTACAGCATTAGCGAGTTCCTGGAGCAAAGTAAATACTATTTAAACATTTAATAAAATTTGACTTCGGTACACTGAAGATTTGGTGCTCCAGTCAATGTTTAAAAAATTAGTTGACATACAATTGAATAATTTTGATAGCAAATCTTTAGATTACGTTGATCATATTTTATATTCACTACATGTGAGCTTAAATAAGATATATTTGAAACCAAAAAAAAGGTTTTTTCAGCAGATCATAACACTCAATTTATTTTCATGTATTTGATACTAGCGATACAAGTAATATCGTGTGCTTTTAATAAAATTTCATCAGGATTTACAAATTATTTGAAATACACATCTGTGGCATCAGTTCAGATATACCTTTAATGAAAAACTAAATTTGACATGCTGTGTAAAAAATAATTTTCAAACGACAGTTTTCAGGATATATATAAAACTATTTAACCAAGGGGCAAATATACAGAGTGACAAGGTTCTTATGAAAAATATTTTGTAGAGTTTATCGCATTTAGTGCAAGGGTATAACGATTTTGATAACAAAGTTGACTGTAATATTGACTCTATAAAATATAGATATCGAAATGGTTGAGAGACGTTCTTCTCTAATCTTTGATCATACGCCGCCTGTGAAGCCCAGTCATGATGAGATTAAGGCTGCTCGTGAATTGTTGGTAGAAATGTGCCGAGTGGGTTTTCCAAACATACAGCGTGAATTCATCGATGTTTTCACGAGCTTTTTGCAATCCTCAAAGGGTTTGGACTACAAGACTTTGACGGTGCTATTGCAACGCTCAGCGAGTATTTGTCCGCAAGGAAAGTGAGTATTTTTGGAAAAGGAATGTGAGCCAATAAGATGTAAATTTTTTTTTTTTATAAATTTCAGAAACCACTTGCTGGAATCACTGCCCTATATTGGAAGCACTGCCTCGTATCAAGTAATGCGCGATCAAATTGTGAATGAGAAACTTTCCAAAGAAATGGCTCACAATTGGATGACATCATTGTCCTTTATAACACGTCCCGACGAAGAGACCTTGGATACCTTTTACAGAATACTTGATTATGGAAGAAATAAACAAGAACCAGAGTACATATTGGGCTCAACAGCTGTAGTTCACAGCTATTGCAATCATCATGAAAATTGCGAGGAGAATCTCAAAGTAACGAAGATTATTACGTTACTGGAAACCGAATTTCTCAGTCAGTTTAAGTTATATCGAGGAGACCGAAAGCAACATGAACGTTTGACAATTCTCCTCAAAGGATTGGGAAATATTGGCGTTATGTCCGATGATTTCGCCGTGCAATTGAAGGCGATCATTAGGGATAATTCGGTGCCTGTTAATATAAGATTGCAGAGTATATTCGCTTTTAGACGAGTGAGCTGCCTGAAACATCGAAAGTTCTTCATGGACTATTATACAGACTATACTTTCAACTCGGAGCTCCGTATTTTCAGTTATTTACAAACCATGCGCTGTCCCGACTATATATCTATTGCTGAAATTAAATTTGTACTCGAGCATGAAGAGATCAATCAAGTTGGCTCCTTTGTCTGG
This sequence comes from Drosophila putrida, assembly GCA_037043535.1. Taxonomy (NCBI): domain Eukaryota; kingdom Metazoa; phylum Arthropoda; class Insecta; order Diptera; family Drosophilidae; genus Drosophila; species Drosophila putrida. The sequence continues at coordinate 581,433 of JBAMBI010000460.1, forward strand.
TCTCATTTGACCAATTTGGCCAAATCCAACTCTCCGGTGCGCATTGAAGCTCAGGGTTTACTACTAAATGATGAACTATCGGATAAGTTCAAGATGGACATTCGCAAGTTTTCCCGAAATTACGAGCACAGTTTGTTTTTTGATGAGTACAATTTTGGTAAGTGCAATAATATATATTTAATGATAACTTTTTCCTAAAGGTCATTAAATTTAAGAACTTCGTTTAAACAGCAAAGCTCATCTTTGATATGGGATTTTTGGGTGAATTCGATTACGATTAGTTTGAATTGTCAAATTCTTCTTCGCTCAAAAAGTAACACCAAAAAATGCATTAAGCTACGGTGGAGCAAGCTCGACAGTAGGAGACCCTGTACTTTTTGAGTGCAAAGCGATCACTACAGATTGATTCAGTTTCAAAAAATTTCCATAGTTGGCGCCACCACGGAGATATCAGTAGATTTTGCCCGTAACATTGTTAGTTTAACAACTTCCGCGTTTATCCGATTTGAATGAAATTTGCAGGATAGGTTAAGACCATAGTCTGTACTATACATACTAAATATCAAGGCGCTAGCATCAAAGGTGCTCTTGTAACTCGACTTGGAAATTTTGTATTTTAATTTGCGTGGGCAGAGGGGGGTGAGGCTAAAATATAAAACAAACTCGTTCAATGCAAGATATAGATGTACCTATATGCCAAATTTAGTGTCTCTAGCTTTTATAGTCTCTGAGATCTAAGAACTTAAAAAAGGGACAGACAGACAGACAGACGGATAGACGGACATGGCTATATCGACTCGGCTGTTGATGCTGATCAAGAATATATATATAATTTATGGGATCTGCAACGCCTCCTTCTGCCTGTTACTCACATTTGCACAAACGTAATAGACCCATTTGTACTTTTATAAAGTACAGGGTCTAAAAAGCGTGAGGGTACTTTATGTTAAATGATTTCTGTCCAGTGAGAAGATGGTATTACATGTAAAGTTAATACTGTTAGGTATGGAAAATTAGTTTCCAAGTTTGTAAATTACCTAAAAAATTATTTATTATAACTATGCCAGTAAACTTTGAGATTCGATTAAATTTTAATTCTCCGATGGTTCAATAAATGAGTTATTAACAACTCCGAATTTCGTACTTTAAATATCTTTTAAAAAGTTAGGCCCTGTACCTTAAAAAATTTTAAATGGGTCTATTAGGCGGCGTAGAGCTGGAGGCACCAAGCTTGCCATGTACGTTCATCTATGCCTTGCATTGATCAAGTTTGTTTTAGATCAGGCCCATCTTCAGGCGGAGATGGGCCTGATCTCCGCTCCGGATATTGAAAAACTAAATTTCGAAGTCGAATTTATTTAAAGCATCTTTAATGATAGCGCCTTGATTGGTAACTTGTGGTACATATAATATACACTTTGTTCCGAACCTGACCTGAAAATTTCATTCGAGACGCTAGTGATCTCTGATATCTTCGTAGTAGATGGCGCTTTTCCGGTAGGCAACATTGAAGAACAATCTATAGTGAGCGCTTTTCACTTTGAAAATATACTAGACTTATACTCTGCAAGTCTGGTAGATATCTGAAGAAACAAAAAAGTTTTACATACTAACGCGATTGCTCAAAATGTTTCCGAAAAAATGTTGCACGAAACCACCATTATAACTGCAAAAACTTATAATGCTGGTTGACTTGTAGGAGCCAAAATAGGGGAACACCTTTGAGTCCGGTCACAGTGTAATTATCTATACTTATTTTTAGGTACCACGACGGATGCCAATTTGATTTTTGGTACTGACTCCTATCTGCCACGTCATGCTAGCGTAAATTTCACTACCGATCTTTTTGGACAATCCGTCAACTTCTTCGAATTTAATGCAAGAGCTGAGGGCTTTGAAGAGTTGGTTGCCAATGTCTTTGGTCCTAAAGGCCCTTTGAATGGTGAACTGCTACGAAAGAAGTTGTCCTTCCTCAATCGATGGCTGGGCAATGAGAGCGCCGAGCAGGAAGACACATTGGATAATCTTTTGAGCTTGGATAATTTGCGTCTGAAGCGCAAGGTTGTTAAAGCCACAGAGGCAGAGGAGGATGAGTATGTTTTTGAGGAAGACGAACAAAGTGAATCAACACGGATCAAACGCAATGCCGACTCTGCAGCCAAGGCAAGGAAACAAGGAATCGATCGCAATGTTGACCAATTGGGCTACAAACTAAAGTACGATTATAATAATCCTCGCGCACAGTTTGGACTGCGTATTTTTGGCAATGATTTGCGTTATTATAATGTTGAGTCTATGACAGAGGTGGCGTTGCTGGCAGCCCAATTTAGTCCCCACTATCAGGCGAAGAAGCTGCTCTCTGGAAAACCCTTCACCTACACCAAGTCGAGTGTTTTAGTCGATGCATCTTACAGTGTTCCTCTAGCTATTGGCATGCCCTTGGCTATACATGTATTTGGTGCTTCTTCCGTTGATCTTAGCATCTCTGGCAATCTGGATAAGCTTGATGCTGATTGGCACTTTGATGTCCAGGGAATTTTCAAGCCCTCTGTGTCCGTGGATGTGATAACAACGATGCAAACGGATATGTATTGGGGTCAGTCTGGTATTAAGGTGAAAAGCAATTTGTACTCTAATTCGGAGGTGGAGGCCAACTTGAAGATGCGTGGTCGCAATTTGATTTCCTTCTCCTTCAACCTGCCGAAGGATAAAAACGAAATCTTTAGTGCTCGCTCTGAACTGTTGGTGGTCAAGAGGGATCAGGAGTTGCCACAGAAGGGTATTGAAAAGCGTAGTGCCAACTCCACTTGTACTTGGTCTGTCCTGGATACGGCGGTTGGACTGCAAATGTGTTCACACTATAGTGTTCCCGATATGAGTAACGCCACAGCTGCCTATCCGAGCTTATTACTCTCCGGGCCACTTAACTTCAGCCTAATCCTCAAGAAGTCTGATTTGTCGGCTAAGAAGTATATGTTTGAGTACAATTGGGATCAGGATGAATCAGAGAACAGCAACTTCTCGCTGGTTTTTACCACACCTGGCTCGAAAGTTCCTCGCATCCTGGTTGCCAATTTGACCAGCATTCCGAATTCCTTCAATGCTTCCGTTGCCTTTATAAATGGAGAGACTCGGGCATCCGCCACTTGCAGTTTTGATAACAATCCCGACTACAGACGCCTCGATGTGCAACTAGACAATAATCGTCAGCGATACTTTGACTTGGGCATGGAGCTTCGGCGCTATCAGGACTTTACTGCATGGATTTATAAGCCTCGCATGCTGCTGACCCTCCAAGGGGTGAAAGTTACCGGTCTCGTTGGTTCTATTAAAATCAACGAGAAGAACGGGATCAAACAACATGACGTAGATTTATCTTTCGAGACGAAGAATCTGCAAGCTTTGGTCAGTGGAAACATTGTACAAAACGAGGTGACCACCTCGACCAATATGACCATTAATTACAGGGTATGTATGCGTAGATAGTATGTATTGACGAGGTGAAAAACTAGTGCCGAACAGACCTAAAGTTTCTGATTTCAAATATATTGATAAGAAACATATTCAATTTAATGTATGAAATATTTTCCGCACATTGTGAAAAAATGTATAAGTCTGTTATACCAGGGAAGGGCGGCCAAATTCGACAGTGAACAAGTGGGCTTATTTCAAAGTGCTTAATACCTTCTATAATCTGCAAAGTTTTTGTATATTTTACTACTTTGTACACGTTTCTATGATTAAACTAAATTCACTTATCCACCTCACAATTAATGAATATTTTGACGTGAATTTTCGCACAGCTGTGTTGACAGCTTATTGAACGATAATTTAATATCAGGAGTGTTGTGGCAAAATTTAGCCTCCTTTCTGTGACGGTAAAGGCTGTGCCTAAGATGCGCAAGCTATACCATACATTTTCGGCACGACGAGCTGAGTCTTTATAGACATGTCTGTCTTTCTATATTTTTTTGTAACACCAAGGAGTCAGAGTCTATAGGCGCTATATGTTGCCCAGATCAAGTTTGTTTTAAAATTTCGCCACGCTCCCTTCGAAAATTGAGAAAAACAAAATTTCAAAGTCGAATTTCAAGAGAACGTTTAATGCTAGCGTCTTAAGATTTGAGCCAAAATTGGTAGAGAGATTCTTCAAACAATTTTCCCCATTGTCACTCCTATTTGCTTTTTACCACATTTTGTTCTTTTCCATAATATAGTTTAAAGATGCTAAAATCGAAACAATAAACTTAGCTGGTCGCCTCCTGGATAATAGCGACAAGTCTAAGACGGAATATCGCGGAAATATAAAACTGAGGACAACGGCATATCCCAAATTGAACTTTGCTTCTAATGCTACTTGGCTGAGTTTGCAAGGACACACTGAGGGTATACTGACCTATAACAATGCCCAGGATTATATTAATCCCAACTATACGAGTATGGTGAGGATGATATTTGCACGATCTCAGTCCGAGGATGCTATTTTAGACGGTACAAGGACACGTGCCAGCTTGGAACTTAAGCTCCCAAGATCAAAGATAGATTATCGCATATTGGTCAAGTAGGTTGATTTATTATCTAAAATTTGATTTTTTAATATTTCCATTTTCATTTAATAGGCACGAGGAACGCAGCAAAAATGGAACGGAGCATAATGTTATTGTAGGTCTCAAATATGCGCCGGAAAAAGAGATAACAGGACTGTTTTCCGTACATCTGCCACGTCGAAGTCTCTTTTCAATTGATGCCTATATGAATATAACTGTGCCAGAGTTTAACTCCTGCACAGCGAGTCTTAAGGTTAACGAAAAGTTGGCCAAGGATTATATGGTATAGTGTACCTAATTTTAAAGTCAACATGATTAAACGTCCTCCACTCTTCCTAGGTGTTTATCAACGGGTCCTGGTTTACAGGTCACTCGATTACCATCAAAGGAAATTATAAGGATCGCAGCTCGCGTGTTCAGGCCTTGCATCATCTGAAAATGATTGTAGAGAGTCCTTCATTTGAGACAACTTCATTGAACATTGTCTATCGACGCGCACAGTTGTTGATCTTCTACGATTGTCAAGCTAAATATGGCAAGGATCCTTATGGATTAACTGTACAATATGCTTCCAATGCGGACAATCGTAATTCGAATGCAGAAGTGCGTTTGAAGGTCAAAGAGAAGGACTATTGGATCAATTCGAAATTGTTGTCGGAGCAGCCGAAACTCTTGCAGCTAGAAATGCACATCGATAAGTAAGTTGAATTCTCAACTTCATAACACGCACAAAGCAACAAAAATTTATTAAGAATATTACCGTTGCCCACTGTTTTTATAGTGTCTGGAATACCAGAATTTTTATCTAGGGATTTGCTAAGCAACCAATTAATATTTCGTTAGAGTTTACAAAGACTTTTCTGTATTGGAGTCATCAGCAAGGTGTGGTTTTGATGCAAGAACTTAACTGAAGGATGCATGGCACAGCCAATAAGGTATATATATTCTTGATCGGTACCAACAGTCGAGTCGATATAGCAGTATTTTAGTCTGTCCGTCTGTTTGTCTGACCCTTTTTTTAACACCTAGATCTTAGAGATTATTAAGTAACTCATATGCCAAATTAATATTCCTTAATTTTTGTTGTAGAATTCGAGATGTGCATATCAGACTAAGTCTGTTGAACATTGAGAAGCGTAAAGAGTTAACCCTGGAGCTTAAATGGGATGCCAATCGTGATCCCAGTCAGAGGTTGGGCTTGCTGCTTGAATACAACAGTCCAGGAAACAAGCATTACGATGGTAACGTCATGGTAACCTATCCGGAGCGCACCATTAACTGTGGGTTTAATACGTATACGGGAGGCCCAAAGTATTACGGCAAAGCACATGCCTCTTGGAGCATCACAGAGATCATTGAATTCAGTTACGATGCAGGAATTATGCCCGGAAAGACCCTCCATAATTGGATGCATGCAGAGCTTAGTACACCTTTCAATGGTTGGCGGAATAACAAACTTAGTGCAGGTGTATACAATCAGAAGAACTTGATATTGATTAATTCCACTTTATCCTGGGCTGACGATCAGTTGTTGGAGTTAGGTTTCAAGAGCGATCACGATATAAAAGATCAGTTAGTTAGCTTTGATGTGCGTCTTGGTATTAATAGCACCATCAAGGATATACCAATTATTAATGTCAAGGTCCAACACTGGCAGGATACCAACAAGATTGACACGGATCTCTACTTGAGATACAAACAGAACGAAACCTTTAACACGTACAGAATAAAGTCTAACTGGGATGTAATACACAATCAACGCTATCACAATATCTCCGGCACAGTGTCCTTAGCAAGTCCCTTCGAGGGATATCGAAAAGGCGGTTTAGTTGCCATGTTTATGTTGAATGATAAGCGACAAGTTCAAGGAGCTGCCTCCCTTGAGTTTGACGTACGCGAATTTACCCTGACAATGGATGGTTATGTAAAGAAGGTTACGGATAATATGTTGACAGTCAATATAACGACGCCACTGGAAAAATTTCGAACGATTAATGGACGCTTTGGATTGAATGAGAAAAAGCGTCATGCGGTGGCAGAGGTACGTGCCCCAACTGCAGCACTTGGAGTGGAAGCTCTGGCTGATATTAAAAATCTGCTGAATTTTGATTGCAAGCTGAGTATTGCTACGCCCATTGAAAACTTCCAGCAAGCCGCTGTGTTTGCCAAAGTCAATACGGAACGTGTTGACATACGTGGTATATGGAATAATGCTACATTGGGCTTAACGGGAGTATGGCACATGCATAATCTGACAGACTTTGAGTACTCTTATTTTGTATTCACGCCACTTGCGGGCTTCAAAGAGAATGGTTTCATAGTGCAAGTCCTAAAGCGGGAAAACTTCATTTTCCAATTGCACGGAAAGCTATCAAACTACAGTTTGGGCGTTAAGATCAATGGACATCCCAAAGCAAAGCTGGTTAATCAGTTGAGTAGCCAGAAAATGCAGCTTGATTTACACTTCGATGATGATTTCCAGCCACCGAGAATTGAGGATGAATTTGATTTGGATTTCTTCTCTTACATTACCACTTTAGAGATTGACTCGTTGGTCTGGCCCACAATTGTTGGACAAGTGGATATTCAAGAGAATCTTGATATGTATTTTATTGTGGGCAATGTAGATTTACCTCAGGGACGCGTTGAGTTCAAGGATCGCTTGTATTATCCTGACTACATTAATGTCTTAAATGTTCTCACTGTGACGTCTCCTTTTGGCATTGCCAAGGACTTCAAGCTCATTTTTGAATATCATATCGATTTGAACTTTAATTCCTTTTATCAGCGGGTTCAGTTTATGGCTCACAATAATTTAGAGAAGTATACAGAAATGGGATTTGAAGTGAACTATACGAAGATTGTCGACAACGTTAGACCCAAGGCTCATAATGTGCAACTGAAGCTCATTACGCCCTATGAGCTGTTGCCAGAAATAAAGGTCTATGGCCGTATCGAGTTAGATGACAATGCTTATAAGGGAAACATAAGCTCTACAACAGCTCACACTCATTTGTCGCTAGCTGCAGCTGTGGAGGTGAAAAAGCTCATCACATCTTTTTAAAAATGTATTTAATCAATCTCTGACTTTGTTTTAGAATGAAGATAACTTTCTGGAAACGTTTGTAGGCATTCTGCTGGAGACGAATGTTATTCCGCATTATGCTTGCAGTATTTATTTGAAGAAAGACTTCTCTGCCGTAGATAACATAATCGATGTACGCTTTGAAGTCACCGACAATGGAACTCTTAACCAGGTAATAATTCCCTGGAATTCTTCTATAGAAAAAAGCATAAATTTAGTTTTTAGACCCTGTACTTTAAAAAAGTACAAATGGGTCTATTACGTTTGTGCAAAAAAAAATGTGCGTAACAGGCAGAAGGAGGCGTGGCAGACCCCATAAAGTATATATATTCTTGATCAGCATCAACAGCCGAGTCGATATAACCATGTCCGTCTGTCTGTCTGTCTGTCTCTCTGTCTGTCCCTTTTTTGAGTTCCTAGATCTCAGAGCCTATAAGAGCTAGAGAGACCAAATTTATCATGTATGTACATCTATATCTTGCATTGAACGAGTTTGTTTTAGATTATTGCCACGGCCCCTCCGCCCCCCCAAATTAAAATACCAAATTTCCAAGTCGAATTGCACCTTTGATGCTAGCGCCTTGATTTTTAGTATGTATAGTACAGTCTATGGTCCGAACCTATCCTGCAAATTTCATTCAAATCGGATAAAGCTATTCAATTGACAATGTTACGGGCAAAATCAGCTGATATCTTCGTAGTGGCGCCATCTATGGAATTTTTTTGTAAATGAAACAATCTGTAGTGATCGCTTTGCACTCAAAAAGTACAGGGTCTCCTACTGTCGAGCTTGCTCCACCGTAGCTTAATGCACTTTTGTTTTTAAAGCTTACTCCTGGATATTAGTTAGGCCTATAGAAACAGCCTTGATATATTTATAGACTAATCTTATTTAATCACTCGGTATCCAGAGGGCTCAAAAGTACATAGGGCTACCCTGCAAATTACCGGCTTTTTTGTGTTATAATTTTTAGTTTCCTTTGTATGTTCAATTTTGTCCTTACCATACGTCCCATATCTATCCTGTTAGTGCCTGTTCTCTTTGAAAGAACGCTTTGGATGATCGGTTTCATATTTTTCAACCTCGGTTAACTTTTTTATTTACATTATGAAAACTTACTAGCAACGGACGATTTTAAACTGAAATTCTTTTTAATTCAACTGACAGCTTTCCATTTATTTTAGTCGAATTTTTAAAGGTGTTTTGAGAATGAGAAAAAAAACGTACACTTATTAAATAAGCTAAATAAAAATATTCTTAGATTACAGATAGTATCCACCCTTGTTTTACATTATAGCTTTACAGGGATTTTCCGAAATATTAAATGTTTACTTTACTCTTTTTTTTAAGTGCTCATTATCTGGATTTAATTTGTTGTGCATAGTTTAACAACACATTAGTAGTATTACTTCTGCTCTTCATCTTCATTTCTCCTCTTATTTATTTTTTCTACAGCTTCATATCGAAACAGATTGGCACAATGATCCTTCATATTACTTTAATGTTAATGGCAAGGTGCATACCACAATGCTGCCACTTAAACTTGGTTCTTTATCGGTGCTGGCAACGAAAGGACCCACTCCACAGCTGAATTTCGATCTCATTTTTATGAGTCGCGATGGACACAGCATGGCCTATGGCACGAGGGCCAACAAAAAGAACGAGGTGTTTAATATTGAAGTGTGGACTCCATTGAAGAACTACAGAAATATTTCTATGCACGGCACAATTCTAAAGAACGTTCGCGATCCTCAGCGCTATGATGTGTCTGGTAATTTGTATCGCAATATGGCAATTTATGGACTTGCGGGTGTGATACGTATGACCGATGGCTTACCCATGGAAACCACGTTGAGAGTCCAGCCGAAGTCTGGAGGACGTGACGGAGTTATTGAGCTAAATATTCAGGAAGCGGGACCGAAGAAAACACGCTTCTCGTTCAGTGCTATCGAGGATGGGAAGATGTGTCAGATTTCTGGTGGATATAGCGTCAGTGGCAATAATGGCGCAATGGATTTCTCATTGCTTGTAGAGAGCACCGAACCGGATATTGCTCGTATTAATTTCTATGGCAACATGAAACCTATTGAGCAAGGACGTTTAGTGGGCGATGTTAATTTAGAGACTCCCTGGAAACATTTGGGCATCGACTCGGTCCATCTGCATTCTGATCTTGGGGTGCGTTCCGATGGTGGCAAGATCATTGGGGAGTATCAAATTGGCAAGCACATTGGACGAGGCAGCTGTATGTGGTCCTGGATCCTGGCTGAGAATCTTCAACTGGTGCTGGAGAGCTACATGGAACGTCCCGCTGCCAAGCCTCGAATTGTGCACGCTAGTGCAAAATACATCAATCCTGGCAAGAATTACCTCCAACTGGAATCTGGTGGCCGACTGAGTGTGGACTCCAAGTGGAATCTAGATGTGAATGGAAATCTGCACTTTAAGTCCACAGATGAGTTTGATTTCGCAGTTCTGACTCAATTGCCTCTACCAGTGGGCGATACGCATAATTTAAGTGCCAAATATCGTGGCAACCTCATTAGCAAACAGCTTCAGAATCCCGATTTCTTCTTGGAAGCCGGCTATGCGTCCACAGAGGCACAACGAAAGCTTCTATCGCGACTTTCCTATCGCAACGCAACCAATAATATGAAGGGTTTAGCGCATGTCGAATGGGGAGAGAAACAAAATCTTTCCGTAATCGAAGGAGACTTTTTGATTGAACGCAAGCAAGGATTGCGCAGGGAATTCGTGGCTAAGCTGACGACACCCAAAATAAAGGGAGAGCATACTTTTGGACTTAGTGGACACTATGATAAGCCGAATGAAGATTACCACAAATTGGTGTGTGCCTTGGATTATCCCGCAAGTCGTCGTATAGCCGATTTGGATGTGTCCTTTAACTCCCTAAGAAACATGTATGGTGTGGTCAACTCCAGCACGCCATTCCTCAATGTAACCTGGTTTAAAACGGACTTTGAATTTACCACAAAGAGGTGAGTTTAAACTTATCTGAGTTCTACATATTTGTGTCAATTTTTTTTTATCCGAAGCTGCGAAAGGGTCCTCTGTTCCGTTGGGTTATACGGTCAATGGGACAGTGTCCCGTTAAGACCCCCGTCATCATCCTTAAACTGTTCTTGCTAAAATGTTGGAACTCACATGTTCGCTTAAAGTTATAAGTATCCTGAACCCTGCGATGCAGTAGTCAGTTTTCGCAATTACAGAGAGCCTTGTCCATCTGTCTGTTTCTATGCAACTAGATTCTCAGTTAGAAAGCTATCTTTATGAAAATTGGTGCAGCTCTGTCTTTTTACTATTTCGAAACCGGCCGGATCGAACTATTATATCAAATAGCAGTAATTGGAACGACTGGCTAAAAATATAAACTTTTTTGTTTCTTAAGATATCTTAAGCATATTCGTACATTGTGTACTAAGAGTGTTTTCCAGAAGTTCACCCATTGTAGGCAAAAACTTGCGACTTACCAGTAGAGCCTACATTCCACTCATCAGTATTCATCTGCATAGGCTGCGAGTCATCACCTTGGTGTTTTATTGCTAAAAGATGGTCATTTAAGAGAAGATTCCTTTATTAAAAAACATCCTATCGGTTAATTTTTTAGACCCTGTTCTTTAAAAAAGTACAAATGGGTCTATTACGTTTGTGCAAATGGGCGTAACAGGCAAAAAGAGGCGTGGCAGACCCCATAAAGTATATATATTCTTGATCAGCATCAACAGCCGTCTGTCTGTCTGTCTGTCCCTTTTTTGAGTTCCTAGATCTCAGAGCCTATAAGAGCTAGAGACACCAAATTTGGCATGTAGGTACATCTATATCTTGCATTGAACGAGTTTGTTTTAGATTTTTGCCACACCCACCTCCGCTCCCACAAATTAAAATACAAAATTTCCAAGTCGAATTACAAGAGCACCTTTGATGCTAGCACCTTGATTTTTAGTATTTATGTCCTGCAAATTTCATCTAAATCGGATGATAATTGCGGAAGTTGTTCAACTCACAATGTTAAGGGCAAATCAACTGATATCTTCGTAGTGGCGCCATCTACGGAAATTTTTTGATTGAAAGTGATCGCTTTGCCGTCAAAAAAGTACAGGGTCTCCTACTGTCGAGCTTGCTCCACCGTAGCTTAATGCATTTTTAGACCCAGTACTTTAAAAAGTACAAATGGGTCTATTACGTTTGTGCAAATGTGCGTAACAGGCAGAAGGAGGCGTGGCAGACCCCATAAAGTATATATATTCTTGATCAGCATCAACAGCCGAGTCGATATAGCCATGTCCGTCTGTCCGTCTGTCTGTCTGTCCGTCTGTCCCTTTCTTGAGTAACTAGATCTCAGAGACTATAAGAGCTAGAGACACCAAATTTGGCATGTATGTATATCTATATCTTGCATTGAACGAGTTTGTTTTAGATTTTTGCCACGCCCCCCTTCGCAAATTAAAATACAAAATTTTCAAAAGTCGAATTACAAGAGCACCTTTAATGCTAGCGCCTTGATTTTTGGTATGTATAATACAGACTATAGTTCCAACCTATCCAGCAAATTTCGTCCAAATCGGATGATAAACGCGGAAGTTATTCAACTAACAATGTTACGGGCAAAATCAATCTCTGAAGTGGCGCCATCTATGGAAATTTTTTGAAACTGAAATAATCTGTAGTAATCGCATTACACTCAAAAAGTACTGGGTCTCCTACTGTCGAGCTTGCTCCACCGTAGCTTAATGCATTTTTATATCATGTAATTATCTTGAAAGGAAAAAAACTAATCTAGGTTTAATGGATTAACCACGTTTGCATTGAATTTTTATGCTTTTTCTTAACGCACAAGGAATATTACTATCTCCTGAACAGTGCCTTTCGTTGCCATCTTCCTAATCGGACAGGTGCAGAGTTCATTCAGCCAATGAGCAACTGTCGCTTCTAAACTAGCTGCTGCCGATATTGACGGGGTCCTGACTTTATCTATAACGTCTATAATCTCTGCCCGACTTCTAAGTACTATCGTCAGATCGCTGTTGCTGTAACGGAAGTATAATAGGGGTGGGATTTCTTGTTAAATTTGCTGAATAAGTTCAATTGTTCATTTTTGAGCTGTGAACTAAGTCATTTACTTCTGCTGTTCATTTGCATGAACGAAGACCAATGAACAGATCTTTCTGTTCAGTTGTTCATGAACGATGAACGGTGAACGATGATCATCAGTAGATTATCTATTTACAAACGATGAACGATGAATAAGTCGTTATATTCAGTTATTCAATCGTTCACTGAAAAGATCAGTCGACTTGCTTAACATAAAAATTATAGTAAGCTTTTAATAGGAATGAATGGAGAATGAATTTAAGTTTTTGGAATTTATTTTATTTCAATCAATTTCTTATTTAAAATATTATCAAAAACTAGGCAGTCAATATGGCACTTCATTGATATTTGTAACAATATAATTTTAAAAAAATATATCATTCAGTTGGGAGATCCCAACAGTAGCATACCCAGGGGTAGTAGAGAACGCCCACAAATTTTCTTCTAAACATAAAAAATTTTTTTTAAATGTGTAAAAAAATTTAAAAAAAAAAATTAAGAATTTAAGCATGCTTTTACTGGGATTCGAACCCAGGTCTCCCGTTTGACTACGTGGCGGCACCTCTACCACTTGATACCTTGAAAGAGAGAAAAGAGAGAGGCAAAAACTCACAACAACAACAACACATTAAATTTAAGAATTAAATAATTGCGGATATCTTCCGTGTTTATTATCCGATCTAAATCAAATTTTCACAATGCATCCAAATTTATTCAAGTATTGTTCAAGTCTGTAGCTTGATAATTGCCAGTGCTATGCATTTTTTTTAATTTGTGGACGAAGGGAGCGTGGTAGCCAAAATTTGAAATAAACTTACGCGCAAATATAAGAAGTCTTCACACCAAACTTGGTGCTTCTAGGTCTTACCATCTCTGAGATCCTTTCGTTCATACGGACGGACAGACAGACAAACGGACAGACGGACATGGCTATGTCGACTCCGCTTGTCGCCCTGATCAAGAATATATATACTTTATAGGGTCTGACACGCCTCCTGCCTGTTACATACTTTTTTTGAACAAACTTAATACACCCTCCAGGGTATAAAAATAATATTAAGGAATTCATGTCTTAAAACTAAAAAATGTTGTAACATATGAAACTTCATGTTTGACTTAAAACTAAAAATGCATTAAGCTACGGTGGAGCAAGCTCGAGAGTAGGAGACCCTGTACTTTTGAGTGCAAAGCGATCACTACAGATTGTTTCAGTTTCAAAAAATTCCCATACGGGGCCACTACGGAGATATCAGTTGATTTTGTCCGTAACCATAGTCTGTATTATACTTACGAAATTTTGTATTTTAATTTGCGGGGGCGGAGGGGGGCGTGGCAAAAATCTAAAACAAACTCGTTCAATGCAAGGTATCAATGTACCTACATGCCAAATTTGGTGCCTCTAGCTCTTATAGTCTCTGAGATCTAGGAACTCAAAAAAGGGACAGACAGACGGACATGGCTATGTCGACTCGGCTCAAGAATATATATACTTTATGGGGTCTGCCACGCCTCCTTCTGCCTGTTACGCACATTTGCACAAACGTAATAGACCCATTTGTACTTTTTTAAAGCACAGGGTCTAAAAATATATTACATAATGTGGTGCAAAAAAAATTAGTGTGTCAACTTTGTCTGGCAATAAAACACTACGCCTATCTATTATGATTTGCCCAGCGATAGAAAATTTCCTCTCACACGGCACAGTTGTTGCTACTATGCAAAGGCGCTTTAAAGCAAAGCTGTACGGCCTGGGATATATCAATTTGCGCTGTCTCCACCACAAAAGGGGATCCTCAGTTCGACCTAAATGCTCATCGTTTAGATATTTGTCTTCTGGTTGATTGGACAATCGATCGAAACTCTACGTCTACAAAAATGATAAACTTTACTTTAGAAAGTGCAACGCTTTCAATAGATTTAACCGACTCCAGAGCTGAGTACGTTTAAGAAAGATTCGTTCATATAAAACGGATCAACTGAACAAATTGAACGATATAGTTCTAGAAGTTCTGAGTAAGTTCACTCGTTCATTTGGATGACCCGTTCAATTGAACTTATACAGAACTTAACGAATCAGCTCTAGAGTATCAGAGGAAAAGAAAACATCAGGTTCGGTCTATGCCAAGAAGAGTTTGTAGCCTACCCTATTGCCTTAAAGGTGACTATTCGCATCTTCAGGTGAGCTTGCTTCCTCAAGAGGTGGCCCATGGAATCCTGACTCAGAACCCTATGTCGTTTCCTTTCAATCCTCTCATTTCGCGGGTCAATCCTGTCCTGATCGCCCAGTCCCTGGTGATAATGTCCTCCATGATCATCTTGTTTTTTTTGGCGAGTATGTTTATATATACTAATAACTAAGGGGTAGCGACATATGTATATCCGCGGAAGTAAGAACGACAAATCTCCGCGCGGAGAGCGATTTGGAAATTCGCGGTCTGTGGATGATTTTTGTGTCGGGAATTCTAAAGAGATTTTGCACAGACTAGACAGTTTCCCGCTTTCATTCATCTTTCTCTTGTTGTTGGCGCGGCCGCTATTCCAACTGTCCAGGTGTTGGGCTTCCCACTTCCACTATCCACAAGCCCAATCGACTCAGTTGGTCGTCGTGATCAAGAACATATTTTATTAGGTTTGCCACCTGTCCTGTAATGCGTTACAAATTTATTTGGTTGAAGCTGATGCAAAAGCGTTTTGATGAAAAATATTATTAAAACAGAATCTCATAGAAGTAGATTCATAAGAAAAAATACATTGTAAAGCAAACTCGAGTTGTTACTAGTTGTGCCAGCTAAATGTAATCCTTTTTTATTCCTTCACAGCGGTCATAGCTATCGTTATATACGCTGCAACTGGCCCAAGAAGAGCGCAGTCTTCAAGCTGAACAGCAGCTATGATAGCGATAAAACCAATCATAATCTAAATGGAACAATCGAAATAGAAGTTCCATTGGGAACAGGACATAGTGCTGATGTTTCTTATGGCCTGCAGAAGCGTCCTAATATGGATTTGGGCAACTTGAAGGTTGTCCACAACAAACAACAAATTCTCGATGGCAAATATAAACGTGTTGAGCAACAAAAGCATCCCTTCTACAAGGACACCACGGACATTACGCTAGAAAACGATATGAAGCCTCTTGGCATTTATTACGTTAACACTCGGGATCTTAGGAATCCGGAAGGAAGTCGAGATGTCAAACACATCGAAATCTTTGAGCTGCGCAATTCAAAAAACTTTAATCTAACGGGTGAATTTCATACTCTAACAACTCTCAGCGTCCAGGAGTTCAAGATGGTCGCAGTACATCCCAATCGTGCTGTTATCCTTACCACAAAATACGAGGATGTCAGTCCTCAGGTTGTCAAACATCATGCCAAGATCGAACTATCGGAAACGGCATGGATTGGCTATAATCTGGAAACTGGCAACTTTTCCGTGGTAAAATAATATTTTATTTTTTTTTTTTATTAAACGACTACTACGATGTCAGATTCAGGAAATTAATTTAGCTTAAAAATTCAAAAGTAAAGACAAAACTAAACAGTGCGTGATAACTACTAAAATAGGACATATGAACTTAATTTTAAATAAAGATTCTATGCCGAAAGTCGAACCTACTACTACTAAAATTCAAATTTGTTATATCTTTAACTAAAATTGACATGGTAAAGATTCAACGCCAAAATAATATTTTTCCACATAATATTAATTTTTCACTTGACTCTTTTCTTTTAAAAACGCTGTTGACTAAAAATTATCCAACATTTAAGAGAAAACCAAGAAAGAACCCAATTAGATAAAATTGGGAGATAAATTTTAAATATTTTTGCAGTCTTCTTAGTAGGTAAATAAGAAGGATTCTGTAAAAGAACTTGTACTAGGACTTTAGAGTAGTGTAAGGCCTTAATCTGAAAACAAATTTTAATTGTCATCTACCTAATATGTTTTAAATTTCTCAGAACGGCAACGAATCACAGCGGTTCGCCTTGGAGCTTTTCTATCCCAAACGTAATCTCTCAACTTCCGGCTGGTATTATCTCACGGATAAACACTTTAACGCCGACTTGGCACTGAAATGGGCAGGAACAAGACGACACGAAGAGTCAAGGAAGATTCGTAGCAGCTTTCAATGGTCTTCGGAGCCGTTGAAAAAGGGAGATCGTGATCATCAGACATTTGGCTTGACTGTGGCACATCCATATCTTGAGAAGGATATCGTTTGCAAGGCGGACTATTATCGCGGTATTAAGGACTTGCTCAGGACACATGTTACAATCGATTATTCGGACAGTCCCGAGCAGTTGATTGTGTTGGGTGCCCAACTAAAGGATTTGTATCATGAATTGGGACATACGAATTATACTTTTAAGTTCTATGGCTATCATCCAGCCTCCGAGTTGGATGTGGAATTGAATGGCACTTTGGCCGCACGTCCTTCGTACTACAAAACAGAATCAACTGCACATTATATACGTGATTATTCTCCGAGGCATGGCAAGTTCTTGGCAATGTTGGATCTTAGCAAGAAAGAGTTGGAATATGAACGTCAATCACCCTATCACACGGTGCGTCTTTGGATGTTGCCCACGATGGATTTCCCAATTTACGGCTTGAATGCGACAGTTTGGGATACGCCGGATACAAATCACTCAGGTTACGTTTATGTGGATATCTCCAAGCGACTTGCCCGAATGGATTTCAATCTTACAGAGGATGCGAGTCAGAATCTTCAGATGGTTGGATATATTCCCGACACACGCAGCGGATACTTAGACATTTGGCGGAACTACGAAGAAATACGTATCATTGATGTCAGCTCTTACTTAAAAATGAATCACTCTCGTCTCATTACCGGCCGATTCCATTGGCGGCCCAGCATTCAGGATGATCTTCGTGAGAAGTTTAATGCACTGGGAAATTCCCTATATGGTTCCTTTTCGGACGGCATTGATTTCTGGATCAAATCGCTTTATACGGAGTCTATGGAATCAATGAGCGTCATCTGGAAAACTGCCAAGGAATATAATAATAAATTCGTTGACGACATCAGTCAATTGAGCGTCTTGGAGGAAGATCTTGACGATCTACGTCTATTTGTTAATCAATCTTATGAAGCAAATGATTTCTATATTAAAAATGTTGTTAACTTTACATTGACCATATTAGATGAGCTGGCCATCCGGGACCATATTGAATCATTGCCGAAAATCTTCTCGGAATTATGGCAGGCCATGGGAGACTCCGGCAAAGCGTTGCGAAATAGCATCGTTTGGTTGATTGATACCATTAAGAAGACCTATAATAACGTACTTGATGCCATCAGTCGCTTTTTCCATGGCGAAAGCCTTACTTATGTCTCCACGCTCATGGAGAAGGGCATAGAGAAGTATGATAAGTTTGTAAAGGATTTACATATCAAGTTCATCAAATACATTGAGAATTTGTGGCACAAGTCATGGCATTTGGCGGAATCCTACTGGAAGAATGTCCTCAAACGGTTTGAGCCTCACATGTTCAAGATCATTAGCTTTATTGAGACAACTGCTTGGGATCTGAGCAAGGAAGTCTTTGACTTTATATATAAACGAACCAACGAATTGGCCGAGTCTCCGTACTTTAATAAGGTTTCCAGCTTCACAGCAGATGCAGAACGTTTGTACAGAGATTTCCAGGCAAATGATGCAATAACCAACATCAAAAAATACTCTACACTTACCTGGAATTTCATTAAAGAGAAGTACTTCAAGCTCGTGCCCTTTGGAGCTGAGCTTAACGAAGTGCTTACTGAAATCTGGCAAGAAATTAAGAAGTTACAGAAAATTG